>JAQFVV010006364.1:2315683-2557019 GCA_028023455.1 Epiperipatus broadwayi | reverse complement strand
CCACCTGTGTCAGGTGACCTTTTTGATATTATGAATAGATAAAACTTCTCGAAAACACTCATCCATTTAATATTGCAAATCGTATCTTAGCTTCACCATTATTGCATTCCAGAATACTTAGATATATTATTTCTTTTCTGATAATAGAATTGAGATACCATTTACTGACCAATAAATGGTTACTACTTTAATTATTTGTGGGATAGTGATAAAAATAAGTAATCCTAAGCATTCTGGGAATTGGAATAATAAAATATCACACAATTCCAGCTTGCATATGTTGCGATAGCAGCAATATGTAAGATGGAATCATGTGATATTTTATTAGTTTATATCAAATCCTGATCACAGAGTAGAAGTGCCTATAGTTGTTCAAAACTAAGGGCACCATAATATTCAGAAACTGAACTGTTTTCAAATCTGCATGAACACATAAGCAAGTATGTTTAGATTGAAAACATTTATATGCTTTTAGTTTTGTGCTGATACCTTGATACTGTAACAGAGAGCTAAGTGGTAGCTTCTGGAAGATAATTGCAATAGACCAGGATCACTAATACAAAAATCAAAAATACTCACTGATGAAAGCCATAGTTTGAAATTAGTCTGGGGCCATTAGATTGGGCAACATAGGAAAGGGATTTATTAATTATTATAACTTGGCATATATTAATTAATATTGCAATTCAAATAATTCTGCTTATACTTTTTTCACCAAATTTTTATTATTATTATTACAGTTTCAACTGTACCTTGAAGTCTTCATCAGATCTTATTTTCTTCTTCTACTTCTCCATTTTCTACTACTGAAAACTGTAATAATAATAAAAAGTTTTTGCTGAAAAAAGTGTAAGAAGAATTATTTGAATTGCAATATTGTATATGAAAATAGCAGAAATAAAGGAAAGGAAGAAGAAAAGTGTTTGGAACGATTATATACATATATTAATTACTAAAACTTACAGTAATTAGCATAAAAGGAAAGAAAAATATATGTTGCCTTCTTCAAAATTACGATCATGATAAATTGATATTCCAATATCTATGATACTTGGCTGATGCCCTATCTAAGACAGGATGAAGGCTTTATAGATATATCTATAGTTTTATATTTTAGATGATGTTTTTTATGTCTATAGGTGTAGCTATCATTATTTAATATTAGAAAATAAAATAATGCTATATACTTTTTATATACTATATCATTTATGAAATATATTAGAGCGATTTTGTGAAATAATTATATTTGTATTATGTAATATTGAGGATTACATTTTAATTAATCAATCAAAATATGTATTTTATATATATATATATATATATATATATATATATATATATATATATATATATATATATATATATATATAGCAAACATTAGATAATATTTAAAAGTGCGTGGAATCTATAGGTTCATGTAAAAGAAAACAAATAATCGAACGAATTTCTTGGGAGGTTATATGAAATTCAAATGCTAACAGTGTCAGAACTGGAATCTAATTGAGTACTTTAGACTCCAGTAAAAGACCATCTATCACTGAAATAAACCACACAATGAAGACATGAGTTTGTGTAACTAATTTGTCCATACTATCAATTAATATATATTTAAATATATAAAAGTAAACCAGCTGGTGAAAATCAAATATAGAAAATATGGAATTATACTGACTAGTAATTATTTGAACAGTACCAATCAGATAAATTACTAAACTTAAATAAAACTGCATAATTGAAGCTGCACTGCTGAAATAATTATTGGTAAGTGTAATCCATATTTCTCTCTTTCTCTCTGTCTTCTCTGTATACCAGTGTTTCTGTTGAAAAAGCTTTATCTATAATGGTTCATACAATAATTTATGATTATAATATTCTATCAGCAATACTTTGCATTAAAATACATTTTTTATCTATGATTTTCAAAAATATAAACAGTACAGGGAATTTCTATGAACTCTCCATTACCAACTGTAATTTTCGATCTCTTCATGAATAATTTTAAGAATTAATTATTGAATGCAGCTAATAATAGACCCTTAATTTGGCTCAAGTAGGTGGAGATACATTTGTTATATAACCTCATGGAATGATGTCATGAATTCTTTTCTTGTTTTTTTTTCTTCTAATAGATGGCATTCTAAAATTAAGTTTACCTTGGAAGTTGAATATAACAAAATACTTTTTTTCTATATGTTTTAATTGCTAAAAAACCTGATGACACGTTGCCAATATCTATAAAAAAATTCAGCCAAATTTACCCTTACAAATAGATATCAAATTTTAATCCTCTTCACCATTCTGCTCATATATTTTCTGCAGCAAAAATCTTTTGATGAGAGCATATAGTTTGTCTGATAAAGATAATCTTGCTTAAGAATTAGGAATAACTAACAATATTCTATTCTCTGATGGTTACAGTAAAACATTATATATGCTGTATATGGTTTTACATATTACTGTACCAAAAAGGAAGATGGTGAAATTGAGAATTTTTCAAATAATTATAGAGTTGTCTTACCTTATATTAAAAGATTCATCGGTACGATTAATAAATACCTGTCTAATTTCAACATTATGAATGACCTCTTCTACTAACAAAAACAATGATTTATTCCATAAGCCTAAAGATTGAATACTTTTATAACATCGAGATTTCTATTCAAAGTACCTAAAAAGATATATGAGTGAGACAAATAGACATATTGAGGTCAGAGTTAGGGAGCGTAAAATAGGCTCCAATCAAAAGTTGATTACATTGACTTAAACATATTTTTTAGAAATTAGTGACACCACTGTCTTTGATAATATAATATGAACTACTCTGGAAAAATGTGGTATAAAAACTATGCGAGAGACTATTAAAATTTTATAAGGTCAAACAGCTTAAATAAATTGATGAAATGCAGCATATTCGAACCTTATGGAAGGCTATTATTTTATCTCTCGTTTCGTCTAAAATCAATTTAATAAATCAGCTGACTGTAAAATGGGAAAAAAATTATTTTTGAGTGGGCAACCATCTACTTTATATATATACATTTAATAATAAACATAATAAATATAATGGTAATAAACTATTATATACAGTCTTTCAATCTGCAAAAGTATTTTCAGTTAATTCCTTAACCTGCCTCAATGGCAGGTTAAGCAATTAAATGAAAATTCTATTGCTGATAGAAAGACTGTATATATTAGTTTATTACCATTATATTTAGTATTTTTATTGTTATTACAATAGTTTTTTAATTAACGGGCATTTTATTTGTATTACATATATATGAATAAATATTTTTTAATTCCATCACAATCTGAATATTATTAGTTGAGACAAAACAGTTTTTCATTACAGCCTTAATCTTGATAAGGATGAATATGATTTCTTCAAAACATCACAATTTAAACAACAAATATTACACAGTATGATCAATTTTTTAAAAAAATTTCATCATATAACTGATAAAATTTTGGCTGTAAAATATATAGGCATAATGATAAAGCACTCATCATCTCGTTATTTTCAATCATTACGGATCTACTTCAGTATAAAAGTCTATCCAATTTTAATCCAGTTTCTTCAAACTACAGATCTCTATTTTATACAATATACCTGAAAACTGTCTCATTTTATCCATCCATTTTACAGGTCTCTTTTTAGCATATCCACAATCTGTTGGGATATAATTTAAAGCCTCAACTAACCATTTATATCTCTTATAGCAATCAGTTTATCTCAGCTCCATTTCAGTCTCTTAATTGTTTTAATATTTATTCTCTAGCTATATACTTCATACTTTTTACCTTCCTGTTATTACTAATATCTGAAGGCTCTGTATTGTTCTTCTAGTAAGTATTCAAGTCTCAGATTCATATGTAAGAACTGGTAAAATATGTATATTAAAACTTTCTTTTTCATGCACATAATTGTTTGCTTTTAGGGCTGTAATATAAGGAAGATAGGGCTCAGTAAGGTTGAGATAGAAAATTATTATTATAATCATGAACATGAAAACAGTTAAGAAGAAATATATACAGATAAATGAGCATATACACCTGTTCAAATGAGAGTAGCATGGACTAACTTATAAGTAGTTATAACAACAATATTTATACACTGCATCACCAGTATTAGACAAGATAATAAACTCAACAACAATCACTAATCAACAGTCATTCAGTAATCAACTACCTTGTAACTGGATTTAAAATACACTACAAATCAGGCTACTTATTTAGACCCTGCCAAATTCAGGACAGAATATAATACTCTGGATGCACATATCTAATTTCTAATCCATCATACATAATAAAAAAGAGTGCTGAGATACTAAAACATGTTGATCATCATAAATGCCCTGGGCATATAGAACTATTAGTGTTCTGTCCAACTATAAACTTAATTTCTAATAAAAAACAAAATTGTAAATGGACTTTTACCATCCAGAGTTATCATCTCACTGTCCAAACACAAACATAAACCTCTAAATTCATATAACTAATGATTATGCTCTAGAAATAGCTCAAGATCATCAGAATCTATGAACTGTAACTGTGGATAGGAAATAAATATATATAACAGCTTACTCTAATTTTACTAGTATAATTCAAAAATATCTAAAATACTAAGCTGTAATGAAATGAAGTCTCACACAGTCAATTAACAGAACAGATTGCTGGAGAAATAGACATTAATACTAGATTATTTTTTAAAAAAATATTTAATAAATTAACTAATTACTAATCAAAAAATTAAAAAAGGCATGATAATGTGATAATTCAAACTTATATATTTCTCTAAAAAATATAATTTCATATAGTAAAAGTGATTCACCATTTGATTTTTATTTATTAATTTAATTATCTCTTCTATCATTGAGTTATTTATTTCTCAATAAGTAAAATTTAAAAAACTTTTGAATTAGAAGCAAGGAGTTAAATTACCTTAACCCTTTGTATAATTTTGCAGAAAAAAATCAAAGAAAAAACATAATTAAAAAAAATGCTAAATTTAATAAAAATTAAATTATTTAAAACCTTTTTTTATAATTTTGAAGAGAAAGATCAGTTGAATACAAAATATATTTTAATAAAAAAGTGATACTAAAAAAATTATTAATTATTATCAATTATTTAATTTAAAATTCATTTATAAATTTAAATATTATGTGCACATAAAACATATACCTTTTACCATTGGTTTAATTTATTTTTGATTCCTACTTTGACAAATGTAATTTTCATTTTCCATGTACATCCTCTTCATGAAGACATTTCAATTTCAGGCTAATGTACACAATTAATTTATCCATTGGGTACCATAATATTTTCAGGATAACACACAGAAAGAATTTAGTCATCTTTTTTTTTAGTAATTTTCCACGTTAGGCTAACTCATAAAGCCAGAAACACACTTTCCCTTGGGGAGAGATAAGATTTGTTACAAATTACTTCAGGGATATTCTTCACCTCTTTTAATTTTTTCCAATGAAGCATGTTACATGGAAATAGCTTTAGCTAAAGTTAGCACATATTTATCTTCAATAATTCAATACTAGCACTATAAATGCATTAGCACAAAGCTAATATTTAATATCTTATTAAACCATGGGCTGAGTTCTTTTTAAAGTCACAGTTCTCATAATCATAGCTCTTTGTGAAGTGAGTTATTGTCTAATGTTATATAAATCTATGCATTCAAGTATTCCATTTCCTGTATGTAGAATAACACATTTCCTTTCTGTTAATGGTGTTGATGTCAATTGTGATAAAGTAGGTCTCTTTTATTTTTTTTCTCAAATTGTTTCCCTCTCTGCAGACTAAGCTGATTGTTTGTGGTTCACATGGATGTCCTGCAGGCTTTTGGTGCTGTGCAAAAATGGAATTATGTCCTGGATCAAATTGTGCTTTCATATATGAATATTTATGTTGAAATAATCTAGTTTCCAGTGCTGCTTTGGTTTCTCCATAATATGAGGTTTTATAATTTTTGTGATAGCATGAGATACTGTAGACAGCTTATGTATATATACATAATTAAAGAAAATCTGTAATCAATGTAATGTTAGAATGGCTTTCTAATGCTATATCACATCATGAAGAATACTAAGATCTATAATATCTAAATTTGAAATGCTAAAAAATGAAAATTGCATGTTCAAAGTATATCATAAGAATGTTATTGAATGTATATTAGAAAAATCAATTGCCACTGTGAAAAAAGATTAAAAAGTACAAACTGATAATTAGAAAAAAAGGATATATGTGTAAACTAGCAAACCAGGCATTTAGTAATGAAAATTATACCCTTTTGGGAAAATGCAAAAATATTGGACAGAATGGTATTTATCCACATACATTAACTTAGTGTAATAATTCACAAATGTTTGAAGCTACTCATTAATCTTGCCTTTAGGAAAAAGTGGATAAATCAGGAGGACACTCATAGATAGATAAGTGCATAAAATTTGTGCTAATTGTTGTTTTAATTAGTTAGAACATAATCTTAAATTTAATATTCGTGAATCTAAAAAGTCTAGGTTCGATTTCCATGCTAGTATTACCACTGTATGGCCAGCAACACCTAAGAAGAGAGGGTAATAACATCACATGAAACTCTGCATTATATCCTAACCTGTGTGTGATTTTAACATTTGGATATATTTACAAAATATAAAGAATGACTTTTTGTAGACATTTAACAATTAATTTTAGAAGATGAAGATAGTTCAACATATATGATGGATAGTCCAAACGTATAATTATTTGTAAAATATTATCATTACAAACTTTCAGACAAATCTTTTAAATATGGATTAAAAATTAAATACTTTAACAATATTTTGTTAAAAAATATTGGATTAGTAAATGAATTATTTGCAAAAGTTGTAATTATGCAGTCTTTTAATGTATTTTATTTTACTGTCTTACTTACAGGTGATGTTTCATTTCAAATAAATATCAGTCAAAAACACATAGGATAGGTTGAAAATTTAATTAAATCTTTACACGGTAAAAGAGTTTCATTAAGTTTTTAAGAGAAAAATTCTAATAAACAGACAACTTCTACACCCTTTCAAGAACTAGTGACATTTATTTTTAAAAACAATTTGCTAAAAATATATGCATTACAGATATATTCAGATATTATATGCTTACTACTCTGGAATATAATTTGTTTTACTTTTTAGAGTAGCTTTAAAATTATAAAATGTAACTATAGTACACTAGCCCAAAGCTGTCCAAATCATACTCTGTCAAGAGGTTTACTGAGAATGACAATTACAAACATCGAAATCGATATAAGTATTTTAATGAATGATAGCGTTTGCTAAAATGATATAAACAACTATTGTATCTTGACTAGTGTTTCAATAAAAATCTTTATAACCACTACAAGTTTTTTTAGTGATATTATTGAAATGCCTGCTAAACTTTACTAGGTCGTATGGAAGCCGATAATTTGATTTATGTATTGTATTTATTACCGTGGATACATTTCATTGGATAAATAATTTTTTAATGTGGTCCTTAGATTACTTAAGGTTGCGTAGCTTTAAACTGCGCTATGGTTAATATATAAATAAAATTTTGATGCTAATTACATTAATTATGTTAAAATGTAATAAAACTGGACATTTTGTCATAAATTGTATAGCAAAAGAAACTACTAAGCATTTCAGCTAAATTGTAGTTCTTAAAATGGTAAAAAAAAAAAGAGAAATCTTTCATGGTACAAGTCAGTAGTAAGTAATAATTATAAAACCTAGGGATGGAGTGGGATGCGAAATGGGCATTGATTTAAACTTAAGAAATAATTAAATTCAACAATTAAAAATACTGAAGTGATTAAAAAATAATTAGAAAATAATAATAATAGAAAACCCAGGTTGAACATCAGCCCAAAGTCAGACAATCATAGAAATCTAAAAAAAAATGCCACAATTGTATTTTTATTTTTAATTTTTAAGCACAGCCTTCTTCTCTTTGATTGATGTCTTCCTTTGTGGTTGGTGTTCATACTTTTTGTGAGATTATTTCCAGACCATGTTTGTTACTAAAATATTATTTTATTTGCAAAGTTTGTTAAGATTCAAATTCAGGTTACAATGTTTTTACATGTATATATTGCTGAAAATAGGAGGGAATAACCTTTAGCATAATGTTAACAAAGAAAATCATGAATATAATTTATCCAAACTATTTCAAACACTTTTTAGCAAACTCTTTATTTGTACATATATACATACACCTACATTTCAACTGTTATGCAGTCTTCTTCAGAGTCAGTTCATTTTAATTTATTTGAACTGGTTCTGAAAAAGACTGCATGACAGTCGAAATGTAGGTGTATAAATAAAGAGTTTTTGCTAAAAAGTGTTCAAAGTGGTTTGGATAAATTGTATTTATAGGATATTACAGCAAAATAAAGACAAGTGTGGTTTTGGTAATATTTATAAAAAAAAATCATGGTGATCAGGTCAGACCATGTTATGACCATAATGGTAAAACATTATTGCTATTATTATCATAAAATAATTTGAAATATTTTAAAAATTAGAAAATAAGTTTAATATTTTAAAGCAGTATCCGATAGAGCAATTTTTTTTCACATTTTAAAAACAAATTTCAATCAAAGAAGATTTTATATGATCACCATTTCCTGTGCTTACACAAGCTGTTAAAACAGTTGCAATCTTTCTATACAGTAGTATCATCTAGTACAAGTCTTAGTAATCAAGGAATGACATAGGGAGTTGATGCACAAACCTTCTTGCAACTACTGATTACTAATTCTTGCACTATTTGGCACTACTGTATGGAAAGTTTGCTGGGCAGGCAACAACATGAGTAAGAAAGGTAATGCAGTAGGCAAAAGATTTGGATAAAGAATTTATATCAGTATACTTGTATAAAAGGTGGAATGATTGTGTTAGAAGGATTGTTATAGTGGTAAGGAATGGGATAAAAGAATAAATGCATTAATAAAGAATAGGGAGTTGGAGAGATAGAGAACTAGTATGGAGAGTAAAAAGAGTTTAAACATATATAGAAGTAGACAGAACATTGGGTATGAGTTAATTTATGATAATAGTAGGAAAAATAGTTTATTGTTTAGGGCTCAAAGGGGATCTTTAGCAACAAGATAATATACATGTAAATAGAAAAATATGGGTGATTTAGTCTGCAAATTGTGTAAGGAAGGTATAGAAAATACTGGGCATCTATTGATTGAATGTAAATGCTTGAAAGCAGAAAAGGTACAAATAATGAAGTTATGGGAGAATAAATATGAACAAAGAGATTATACAGAAAGTGAGTTATTGGTTTTTATGCTGGGTTTGGGAAAATATAAGGGGGATTTAGATATAAAGGCCATAAAGTTTACAAAGATTATGTTGTGGAAATGGGATGGAGCAGATTATGGGAAAGCTTAGGGTGGGGAATGGAAGGGATGATAAAGTGATTAACAGGTTTCTTTGGTCATAGTTGCTGAGAGATTCCTGACTCTGTTTAAGGAGAAGTCACAGTGCACCACATCACATTACATAAATGGAAAAATGAGTGATTTAGTCTGCAAGTTGTGTAAGGAAGGCATAAAAAATATTAGGCATCTGTTAATTGAATGGTAATGACTGAAAGCAGAAAGGGTACAAATAATAAAGTTATGGAGAATAAATATGAACAAAGTGATTATACAGAAAGTGGCTTATTGGTTTTTATGCTTGGTTTGGGAAAAGATAAGGGGGTTTTAGATATAAAGGTCATGAAGTTGACAAAGACTATATCATGGAAATGGGATGGAGCAGAATAGAGAAGAACCTGGGAAAACTTGGGGTGGGGAATGGAAAGAGAAGTCAAAGTGGCTAACAGGTACTTCTGGGCATAGTTGTTGAGAGATTCCTGACTGTATAAGGAGAAGTCACAGTGCATCACATCACATTACTGCTTTAAACAAGTGTTTGTTTACCCTGCCCTGATGTCTATTCAATGATGAAATTATCTATTGCTGTTATTACAATCTCATTTGTTTAATATTTGTAATGTGCAAATATGATTTTATAGATTTTTTCCCTACCAAATCAAGTTGAATTTATTCAATTCTTTATATAGAATAATGGTCTAATACTAAACACCAAAGTTCAATGCAATTACAAAAAGTCTCATCAGTTAGTACAATTAAATGTATTGGTGTGCAGAAGGGTTAATAGCAAAACATAAATACTATTTACACTTTTCCTGAAGATCAAGTGATGCATTAGCACCAAAGATTGAGCATCCAATTACATGCAAGTCACTGAATTAGAATTTTCTGTTTACTTCATCATCAGAAATTGTATGTTGAACCTTGAACTATTTAAATATGGCACTCTAATCATTGTGGCAATAGAAAAAATCATTTTAAAAGGCTCCAAGTAAAAATATAAAAAAATCAATTTATTTGTTTGTATATTTTATGATTATTATAATTGGATCCAATTAAAAAATATCTTTGAAAAAGTAAATAACAGCCAACTATATAACATGTGCTTCATAGCAGAAACATTCTAGAGTTCACAGAGCTAGAATGTTTACAGTTTCTACGTACAACAAGAAAGATTTCAGTAATAAAGCCTTTTGAATTCACCCTAATGTTTTCTGCAAGAAAGAACGTTATGATTATGAGTATATGGTAAAAACACATGGATATAAATATACAAGAAAGTAAATATTTCAGTGAAGCAAGAATAGATTGAAAGCAAGTAAAAAAATAATTATATTTGTAAATTTAAAAAAAAACCATCTAATCATCACATGCCATTAGCTTATTTAATGCTTTTTTTTAAAAAAAATAAATGTATTAATCAAAAAAGATTACAAATAGGATAAAACCTGTATACAATAAGTAAATAACTGAAAAAAGTCTTTGATAATATTTATAAAAAAATTCAAAAAATGTTAAGTACTAAATTTTGAAACAGAAAATTGTTAAGATGGGAAAGCAACCTTAACCCAGATGTCCATATGAATAGAAGGTGGAGAAAGCTTTGAATCTCTGGTCTTTGCTTGATGAAAAAAATCAATGAAAATCGATAAAGCCGAATTATGTGAATTTCCAAAAATTAATTTACATTTTGTTAGCCAAGTGAAGAATGAAAGAAAAAAAAACAATCTAATCGCTGCAAAGGAACCAAGTTTTAGTGCATTCAAGATTGATCAAGCATCCCTGAAGTCTAAAGAGACATTAGATACAATAAAATCTCTAATGCATTTTAATGTGGGACAAACATAAAGTATATGTGAAATTGTCTCATCATATAACCCACACAGTTGACAATATGATGATATATTACAAAAGCTTCTTGATGTAACAAGGAAAAAAGATGTAGGAAGACAAGATAAGTTAAGCTTGATAATAAAGTCAATATGCTTAGGTTCAATGAAAAGAAGTCTTTCTGTAGTAAATTCTTTTTTCACACTCCAGTTATGCCACCTAGTGACAGTCTACATAACCAAATAGATGTTAGGTGGTATTGCTTAATAATTCCCAGTCAAGAGATAGAAATATCTATAATTATCAAGAAACTAAAGTCATTGTAATACATAGATACTGAAATAGCATCAGATTTATATAACCATAGAAGCAAGTTGGTTTAAATTCAAAACATTAAGATGTTTTGAATATAACAAGAAAATAATTATGGCTACTAGATAAAAATTATACTACATCCAAAAAATATAGGTGTAATAAAATCTAAAAATCCTCACTGATGAAAACCATTAAATTAAAAATTAGTCTGGGAATATGGATAAGACAGCAAAGTTTATAAAGCAGTGCCACTAGCATCTATTAAGTCAGACTTACCAGGTGGCATAACTGCAGTGAGAGAAATACAATTTGCTATTAAAAAGGTATAATATTTAAATACAAGTATATTGTCTAAGCTGAACTTAATGTAATTAGAAGGGATTTGAACTCAGACTTTCAAGCTCCCTCTAGCTATCCACTCCCATTCCATACATTTAATGCACATGATCACATACATGTGAAAAGGATAAATGATCTTCAATATAGATATTTCATGTTGGACCAGCACTCATTATAATCTCCCACACACATATATAATCACTGCTCAGTTTATATTAAGATAGAAAATAGCTGTAGGGAGCTTGAAAGTCTGAGTTCAAATCCCTTCTAACTTCATTAAGTTCAGCAGAGACAATGTACTTATATTTAAATATTACATATTCAGCATGTATTCTGCCCACCCCTCTTCTGAGTATTTGAATGGACCTATTAAGATCATATAAGTGAGCGGTCAGACTGACTTAAAGTCATCATGGAGATGACAGTAATATTGGCATCAACAAAAGCTTTGAAAATTACATCGTCAGATTTTCATTGATATAGATAGTTGAAGAATTGGAGAGTGGAGGAAATTGAAACCTATTCATTAAAGTTTGGAGATTTGCTATCTTAATATAAACTGAGCATTGATTATATATGTGTGGGGGAGATTACGATCTGGACAAATGATGAGTGCTGGTTCAACACGAAATACGTATATTGGAGATCATTTATCTTTTTCACATGTATGTGGTCATGTGTATGGCTGTAGAAAGCTTGAAAGTCTGAGTTCAAATCTGTTTTAAAAATTTGTAAGTAAATAAATCAGAAATTAAATTCAGCATATTATATCAGTTCTTATTTAAAGTTTGTATATAAAAATTTACAAGGTCATACTATGGTAATATTCCGATAGAATTAAATGGATTTCTCCAGGGCAGATTGTTTCTATCTAATTACTACACTTTGTTGCTATAACAACAAAATGAATAACAAACAATACTACTTTTTTTTAAAAAAAAAATGCAAACAAAAAAAAAACATAATACAGTTAAAAGAAATAAACAAAAAAATTACTGAAGTGTAAAATGACTTATTTTATTCGTTATTAAAGTTTTATATTTTAGAAAGTGTTTTTATTTTTGTAATCCACAAACGTCAGCTTTCATTTTCTTTTAATATTTTATCATATTACAGTAGTATTTCTAAATTAAATTTTTGATATTAACACTTTAAAACATTTCTATGGATTTTTGATAGTGAGTTTATAATTCGGAAAATTTTCAATAAAAAGCTACTTTTATAACATGGCATCTTCTATAAATAATGTTATTTTTAAAAATTAGAATCTCAGTTATTGATTCAGTTTAGCATTATACATATTTATATATATTGATTATTATGCTATAGAGAAATATATAACCAACCTTTTAAATTAATTCATATCGTTCATAATTTGAATTGTATCTTCTAGTGGAAACGATATCACACCGACGTCTGTCATTATGTATATAATTTTCTAAAATCTGAAACGGGATTCCAAGAGATTGTAAAAGACCTAGAAAATGACCACATGCGAGATGAATGGATGAAATAAGAACGTGTGCAGGGGTGATGTGGAGAAGAGAAGCTAATGATCGGAGATTAATTGAACTTCATCCTGCAGTAGATTGATAATGTTTGATGATGATGATGATATATATTGTAACTGTAGATACAGAGGAAGAACAAGATAGATAGATATATAACAGGGCCCAAAATTGTAACTTTAGCAGAACAGCTACTATACCGATTCAATGGAGTTATAGATTTACAAATTATGAATTTATAAGGCAAGCAGTTTATTAACTTCTAAAATAATTTTAACTTGTAAAATATCTAGATTCAATTCTTTTCTTAAATTAAATGGATTCTTAAAACAAATTGTAACCATACAAAAGGGAATGGACTGACTTGGCTATCATGTACTTGAAAATAACAGTCATGGAATCAGACACAGATGTTTTATATCTCACAAGGATATTAATTAAAATACCAATCCCTATTCGCTCTTACTTAGGGTTCTATAATTGCTTTGGTAATGCATGCGAATACTGAGAATTGTACTAATAATAGATATTATAAAATATTACCAATAAACTAAAAGAGAAGGAGAAACCTTGACCCATACTCATAATACTTTAATGACCTCAGTATTCCCCACATAAATCATCAACACCATAATTTATTTTGAATACTAAATTTTCTACACTCTTCTCTTCCACTAAACTTTACTATCTTTAACTTCTCCACACTGTTGTATTTTCATGATCAGATATGCATGGAATAAACAGTCTTATTGATTTAATTAACTCATAATACCACATTAATTCTGCAACAATACGTTTTTCATGAGCTTTTAATTCAAAATTGGAAAATTAGAGATCTCAGAGTTGAAATTAGAAATGCAAAATTTCTATTGGAGATTTACGAATTTATTGTTGACCAATGAATATTATCCCAGCCATATAACTTAAGTAGACATATGGCCCGATCTCTGACCTAATATCTATTTTTCATCAACCAATAATAATATTAATAAAATCTTATAAATTATTAAACAATAAACTAAAATAGAATATTCTATCCACTTTAAATTTTGAACTAGATTACTAGCGACTGGGAGCACATTCAAATACCAGGAGTGGGAAAAGAGACTTCATGTCCGCTCAAGATATTAGTCCCAACACAATAAATTTATGAAATGAAATCCAAAATTAATTTAAAAGTAAATCTGCTTCCAGATGTTTGCAACGTAACAATAATAATTTGAAAAGCAAGTTATGAATGTTTCTTTAAAGCAAATTTCGAACTTCAGCAGAAAATATCAATTTAATAATCAAACTTTGCAATGTGTCTGTACTGAAATAAGCGTTAAAACACTTATCTAAAATTGCATATAATTAAGATTTCTGGATTTCGTAGGAACCAAAACATTAAGATACTACACCAAAATTTAATTAACACATAACATCTATTAACAACACAAGTTATAAACTACAAAATTTTTAATTTAACATAGCATCTTAGCAATCCGAATAACAAACAAATATTTACAGTGTATTTACAACTGCTACGGAGAATCTGATCCCTCTTTTGTGCTTAATAAGACATTTCTACACATGCTTCTATCTACTATAGCTTTACGTGGACTTAAATAATAATAAAAAATATATATCTCAACCAGCTATATTTTGCTGGTTTAGAAACATTTCCTTGAGAGACAAGTCTAAATAACTATTTAATATAACAGCCCTTAAAATCAGCAAATTATAAAATAATTTTTAATTAATTCTACTTATCAAAAGAAATATATGTCCCGTGATGCTACTGATTTTTCAAACCAAATATCATAAATTGTTTCATTAATTTTAACAGTCTAACTCTAGATTAACTAAGTATTCTAGATGTCACACTCATGCACCTACACACCCTAAATGCATTCATTAGTAGCTGGTTATGATGCACACTGCTTATTTAGGCTTTCAATATTAACCTTAAATTCTGAATGATTATCAGTCTTGTAAATGATGGTGAGCAAAGCTAGTCAACACATTATACATAAATTCTCAATCACACTTAAATTAAAAGTGCCCTGAAATAGGTAATACACTTCAATAGGAATAATATAATGACCAGCCATTAAATTAACAAATTCTTACACACAAATATGGCTACAATATATATATATATCCACAAGGAAAATAAAACCACTAAGCACTACATCTGTGATGGCATGAACCTGGGGCGCTCCTACTAAGAGGGCTATAAGATATATTAGGACCCAGTCACTACACATATGAATATGAGCATACATCAATAACTGCAACAACTATAACTTAGAATATATCTTTTATGGAGTATATTGACAATAGAGCTGGGGATACACCCTCGACCTCCTATTACATTATTAAAATCTTAGTACTTATAATCATGAAAGAGCTATGCTCAACCTCAATCTTTAAGGAAGTGGTAACTTAGCACATCTTGAACAAACATGGTCATTCACAAACATCACTTAATCTTGAGAGAACAGGGTTTGAACTCTCACAAAATACTATATTGATGTATAAAACTGATAATGCCCTAACAATCTAATATAGCTAGAATAAAAATATTATCAAAACCTTAAATAATTAGAAATGAGCTGTATATCACTTTTCAACACATAACAATTGTATTTAAGTCTCTCATCATCCAGGACATAGTAATATCAAAATCTTAAGGCTACATAAGCAATAAAATAAGCATAAATATTATCAATATTTAAATAAAATTCTTGTTTCTACTTCACTTTTGTGCAGTATGTTACAACTTGCATGTTACACAAACAATAAAGCACCATATTAAGAGAATTATTAGGCTGAGCACTTTCAGTAAGCTTTAGTTCCTATCTTCATAGCATATTGTGAGAATGATGGCTTGATATTATGAAGAATTAAATTATTTATGTCATAAAATGGAAATATTAAATATTCCTGTGAAAAAGACATTACATTTAAATAAACTTAAAGGACTTTTCTACATTTTAATATTTTTCTAACACATGTAATAATATTTTAAAACATGCAAGCTTTCTTACCTCCCTGAGCATTACTATGGGACATTGTGATTATAAATATGACATTTTGAAAAAAATATTTTCTCCTGCAAATACTTTCTAATATTGGATGAATATAATTTAATGGAAGTATTCTTCTACAAAATATTCTCATTATTATTACAAATTAAAACAATTTGTATGATGGATTAATTTGAAAATCATGAATTTAAATACTAGTGAACTATTATTTATTGCAATTTAATAAACAAGTATTATAATTTCAATTCATGGATACTTATTTGAATGGCCATAGATTTATTTTACTCCTTTGCTAGCATAAAATCATTAGAAGTTTTCATTAAGGTTATCTAAAAGTGTGTTCATATTTCATAGTTAATAGTCTAAATTATGATATTTTAATTATATGATATTTTATGATGAATATACTTGTTGTCCACAAGACTTTATTTTCCAAATATATCTATTCATGTTTTAGTGTAATGGTTATGGAAAAAAGAAAGTAGGACTGTCATTTAATTTATTTATTTGATGGTAAAAAAGGTTGAATTTTATTTGTATTTATGATTTTTATATAGTGTTTTATTTCATGTGCATAGTATTTTCATATTATATGCTATATTTTGCAATATTTTCCATTAAAGTTCTCAGAATAAAAATTTATTGCACTTGCATATTTTATAATAGTATGTGTTTCTCTTTTTTACATATTAATTATTTATTATAAAGGTATATTGTTATGCTGTAAAATATTTATTTTATGCATATTTTTTGCATAATATTCATGGAGACATATTTGTCATTAGTTATTATTATTTATTATCTTTCACATTTATTAGCTACAGTATTTTAGTCTAGAGATAGTAGATTACTATATTCCTATTTATGAATGCATTTGTTTGCCAGTATGCTTAGAGATAGTAGCATTATTCTCTCTTATCATTTTTGATACCTTGTTTTTAAAGGAGACAGTGGCATTGTTATCTTTTTACTTATTGTCTTGCTAGTGTATGTATGCTCATATGCATATATTTTTGGAAATAGTAGCTTAGGCTCTCTGTATTTTAAGGTAATTCATATTTTATATTTTTGCCCCTGATACACATTCTCATTATTTCTTTTGATTAGTGATTAAGTCCTAGAAACTTTTATTAGCCCTCAAAAGTAAGTGTATTTTCTAAGCTATGCTATCATACTTTGCACTTTGCCTTACTTAATTATTTAAAGATGGATTTTGTTTGTAATATGTAATGTTTAGTAAAGCATGTTTAATATTTTAGCATGCCTTTACCTGGAATTTTAATGATTTTTAACAAAGTATTAAGAAATTTCACCCTTACCTCTATAACATTCTTGGCTTGCCTAGATATAAATGATTCATTGTAGATGTGTAAGTCCAATATTCGAGCTCTTCTCATAATGAGGACAAAATATGATAAATATTTAATTTTAATTTTTTAACTGTTTATTATAGGCATAAATAGACAATATATACATGTGTAAGAATTCCGTTATCATTGTATTGGTAAGCTATAATTATTATTTTAAATATTCATTTAAGGGACACTACTTATATGGAGGTTATTATCATGCCATGAATGCATTGATAAATGAAAACTTTTTGGTAATTAAACAATAGAACGTTTATTTTAATCTGCTAAATTATTTTTGCTTAATACAAATGAATTTCTTTATAAAACATGATACAAATTTTAATCTTTCTGTTATAAATTTTGAAAATGTAAAGTTGTGAAAGCTTTTGACACTGTGGACTCAAGTATGAATATTTATAATTTTGTATTTGTTTTTCTGTAGAATAAATATTTACTTTTGTTATTTAAAAAATTATCATAGTTGTTTGTTCACATCATTTTTCCTATGAATAAAATTTAAGTACTTAGAAAATATTATAAATTACTTTAAGTGTATTTTCTAAAAGAGTACAATGAAGCTAATAAGGATTATTTTATTGAATTATTTAAATATTAAAATTACATCTAAGAAAAATGTATTCTTTCTTAATAAAGAATTATAATATGATTTATGAATCACTTTAACTAATATGATTTGATTATTTCAAATCACAGCACATCTTTATTTTAAATCATTAAGCATGTTAAGGTGTATCTGTTGAAAGTTTTAGCTCTCACGTTATTACAATATTATCTGTTTACGCTTAATAAATTTGATATATTTATATTTAACGATCATATTTATTATTCTATGATAAAATTTATTCTTACAAAAATGTAGTTCATATTTTTAAGTAGATTTATTCTAGGGTATTTAGTATGGCTATTAAATCCTTTATCCATTCTTAATATCAGAATGTAATCCTATATTATTCATTATTTTATTCTAAAATTGTTGTATTTATGTTAGCAATTGAATAATTATTATTATCATAATTACAATAAAACAATAGCTTAAGGAAAATGTATGTCTTATTTAATTTATTTTCTAGGATATTATTCAACGTAGAATAAATCTGAAGAGTCAAATAGAATTTATTTTATAATTTAAATGAGATCATAATACTCTGACATACTCTGATTTGTTTTATGAACCATAGTGCTTAAATTTATTTTAATGAGGAAATTACATTCAAAAGATGGATCTTAAGTGGCATAGATTTTAAAAGAACATTTTAAAATTTTATAAGAATTAAATAATGTTTTTATCTAATTAAAATAATGAGATGTTTAGAAGCTACTGAAGAGATAGATTAAATGGTAGTTGTGGTAAATATTGGTAGAAGAAAGAAATTTAAATATAACTTCAGTGGAATATGCTCACACTATTAGTTTACTATTTATTTAGGCTACAATGAATTGAGATTACTCCTCCTCTTGCAGTATTAGTGATGTGGGTTTGTACTTTAATTATATTTTATTATAATGCTTCCTCTATGTATATCTTTTTATTGTTGCATATGACATCTCTTTTATAAACCCATTGAGTTTAGCTATTATCAATTGATATTTTAGCTTATACTTCATATATTATAAACTAGCAGAGGTTGTATTATATGCACCATCAGCAGTTGAAATAATTTGCTTAATTTCTAATTTACAATTTGGCTTGCCCAACATGTTAGATCAATCATTGAGGGTTTAAGCATTGTTATTGCCTTTTGTTCCTTATCATGATCTTTCTTGGCTAACTTTACTTATTACAATATATAAATGATATATTTTGCAGATTCATTCCATTTATGATATATATATATATATATATATATATTGTAACAATATATAAATATGCCGTTACATTAATTTAAAATAAAATCTTTAAGTTCGCAAATAAAAATAAATTTATTAAAAACTAAAAGCTAAAAAAATTAAAAGAGTTGTTAAACATGTATACATATATATATTTGCACAGATGCAAAACTTTAAAAAGTATTTTTTTTTTAATAAATGAAAAAAGTGTTTGAACGTATATTTTTGTAAAAAGATTTATATATTTTTGTAAATGGAAATGATTGTTTTATAAATTAATTGAAAAACAAGCTAGCCCTTGGGGCTCTTATAGAAAAAGTCAGTTAAAAGATATAGATAAAAGAATAAATATTAGCTTAACCAATAGAAGCACCAAGCCTCAGCTCGGACCCTAATGAAAATGATGGATTAGTGACGTTTTGTTCATTGAATCCATAGGATCATTATAAAAAGACAACAATTCAAGAAAAAAAACAGTTTTTTTCTGACAGTTCCAGTGAGTTGCAGCTTGATTGTTTGTGAGAGGTTTGATAGGATGCCCATATCACTCTCCCTCACTTATTTTAAAAAATGAAATGACTGTGATACCAGAATGGAACAAGCTAAGGCTACTTCCAGAATATCAAACCGGTCTTCCATGAACGTCTTTGTAGGAATTGCAAACAGGAACCGGGAGCTCTTCTACTGTAAGTAATTGAACTGAACAATTTTAAAATCTGAAGTAATTAAGAACTTTAAAGATTTGATCAGTTAATCTAAATTTTAAAAAAGGAACTTTTCTCTGACTTATGTTTCAAATTAATTATAAATGTTTAATTTTTACATATTTGTTTGCTAAAAAAATCATTTCCATTTTTTTTTAAATTATTTTTTTATTTGTATTAATATTTATCATTTAAATTATTAAATGCATTAAATTTCAGTTGGGCATAGACGCTTGCATGGATTCGTTCACATTTAATTACATTTTTGTTTTCATATATGATTAAAATATATAGACATTTGGTAAATAATGATATCTTATGGTGAATATCTAAAATGTATTTATTCGGATGTCTTTTTAGTTATTGGTGTCAATGCGGCATCTTATGATGAACGCCATATGGGTTTCTTGTGAAATTCCTCTGCAATTGCATCAATGACTTTATATTTTGATCATTTATGTTTATTTTGAAATGTTTTTGAGTGTGTAGTCCATGTAGTCGATCTGTGCTCAACATTAAAAAACAAACTTTAATAAATCCATATGTGCAAATTTATATAAATGTTAAATTTAAGTCGGGCGTGAATGGCTGTATAGATTTGTGAAGTTATATGAATTAATTAGGGAAGGGTAATCTTAGATTATTTGTTTCATAGTTAAATTAGGTCAATGTATTGGATATATTGGTGTAATTAGTAGATGTAGTATGAGATTTGCTACGGGCAGGATCATTTTATATGCTGCACAACACCTTGTTGTCTATGGAAGGTATGGTAAGATGGAAGATGCAGTTCCTTCCTATGGAGTTTTTTTATTGTTCTTCTTGTCAGATAGACATAGTATTCCTATCTGAATAAGAGTCAATGTCTTCTAACTATACTGTTCAGGTGTACATTCCTGACAGTATAGTATTTTTTTGTGCTGTTGTATTTTCATGCTACATTGAATACATCAGTGTATCAGATGGATTGACGCTGGTTTGACTGCAAACTTTTGGTCTAAAGTTAAATAAGAGACAGAATATTTTCTTTTCAAATGCAAATCTATGTAGTTTATTCATACTCAGCAATCTTAAAATAAATATAAAATTCATTTGTGTAGATGATTTAAAATTTTAAAATAATAAGTTAAATTAAAAAATACTAAAATCTAAAATAATAAATGTTATTCCTCAAATTTAAAATGATTATATATGTAAAATTAAGAGCATGCTAATAGCTCTAAACAAGCTTTATTTTATTTTATGATAAATGCTACTACAAGAGAAGGCATTCAAATCATTTTTATCTTGGATTGTCCCCATCCCCAGACCGGTTTCAACCTATGGGTCTCTTCAGTGAGGAGTTGGGACATTAGATTTAAAAAAAAAAAAACCCAACTCAAGCAAAGCATTTATCTAAAAGTTAATTGTTAGAAGAAGATCTGAAACTTTTAGACATCTACATGTCTTTAAAGTCAGCTCTCCAAATGAAAAAATCATATGGACCTGAACTTAATTCAGATACTCCATATATTAGTAGGCTTATCCCTTTAATTTAGCTAAAGCCACAACAGCAAAATAATAATAGTAATAATAACAAGTCAGATGTCACATGACTTATATATAGCTTGCACTTACAAATATGTAAAATTAAGAGCATGCTAATAGCTCTAAACAAGCTTTTTTTTAAATTTATGATAAATGCTACTACAAGAGAAAGCATTCAAATCATTTTTATCTTGGATTGTCCCCATCCCCAGACCGGTTTTGACCTATGGGTCTCTTCAGTGAGGAGTTGGGACATTAGATTTAAAAAAAAAAACAACTCAAGCAAAGCATTTAGCTAAAAGTTAATTGTTAGAAGAAGATCTGAAACTTTTAGACATCTACATGTCTTTAAAGTCAGCTCTCCAACTGAAAAAAATCATATGGGCCTGAACTTAATTCAGATACTCCATATATTAGTAGGCTACATAAATAAATATTATTTGTGTGTTAATTTTTGGCAGTGGCTTTTATTTTTTATATATATTTATTATGCAAATTAAGCAAGTTATTTATTATCTCTGCGTCTCCCTGATCTAATGACATTGGGCTAACGGTCTAAATATTTAAATAAAGTGGAATCGTAACAGTGTTTATCTGCCTACTTTATAAATTTTCTAGGTTCAAATGTTTAGAAGAAAAGTTACTAAGTAAAGTTATCCATTTATAATTATTTATTTAGAAAGCTTTTTACTTAGAAGAGTAGTTAATCAAAATCACTCTTAATCTGGGGCAAATAACCTTAATTGGTTACTGCCCTAAGTATTTTTCTAATTAAGTAATTATAAAAGGATAGATTCCATTAAATATTTCCATATATATATATATAAGAAACAAAATTACTTGTATGTGAAACTGCTACTTTTGATATTTCAATGGAGGACTGATTTTTATTAGAGAAATGCAGTAAAATGACACTCACAAATAAAATGCAATATTAAAAATATAAAGTAAGTAAGATCATAGTCAAAATAAGAGTCATAGATCATAATTTAAAATAGATTACATTAACTGAAAAGCATTGCTACTTTTTAACAGGTAAATTTTTATGACTACATGAAGCTCCTGCTTTTTTTCATTTATTTTTCACTGAAGAAAATTTTATTCTTTATCATATACTTATGTTTTTGAAAACTTTTTTAAAAGAATAAATTCAAAAAGTAATCCCAAAATAAAATATCACACTTGCAAATGAAAAAAACTATGAATCAAAAATAAATAAACACAAACACTTTGATTTCACCTTCATACAAAAAATATATTTAAATCAAAAATTTTCTCCAGTTTTTTCTGTATATTTGATGCAATTTTATTTCAACTAATGAAAATATGTTTTAAAACATAAAAGTAAACTACTTTTAATTATAAAAACATAAACAACAATTAATAAAAAAGATACTGAAAGTAGAATATTTCTTTAAAAAAATTATGGCCAATGGCTCGTTTGTATATGATCTCAGTAAATTTTACAATTAATTAATTTTCTACTAAAAAGAAAATTAAATTTAAATTAAATTTAAATGTGTACACCAAATACTTATTATGAAACAAATATTTAATAATTTTACTAAAAAACAATAGTAAACAAATGAAAGTAATAATATAATTTATCCAAACCACTTTTAACACTTTTTAGCAAAAGCTTTTTATTGTACATATATAGATACACCTTGCATTTGTCTGTGCTGCAATCTTCTTCAAAGCACTTTAATCTTTTCAAATAAAAGAAATGTTTTTCTATTTTAAAAGAATAAAGTAAACTTGCTCTGAAAAAGACTTCAGGTTAGTCAAAATCCAAGGAGTATCTATATATGTAAAAATGTTAAAAGTGGTTTGGATAAATTGTATTTATATAAGATATTATAGCAAAATAAAGGAAATGGGAATTATGGTAAAATTTCTGAAAGTAACAATGTATAAATTTACATTTTTTGTTGATGTGGTTTTATCAAAAGATAATACTTTAGAATTATAGAAGCAATCTTATTTTCAACAGAAATTTAAAAAAAAAATCTTTCTAATTATTATAATTATCTTTTGAAATTTTTAACTGATAGATGCTGACATCTAGAAAATATTAACTGCAGTAATTACTTCTAGTTTTTTTAATTCAAATTTTTACCATGATATACAATGGGTATACTGCAATACCAATGCAATTGATCAAAGCAGTTGGTGAGAAATTCAATACTCAATTTGTCACTAAAGGGTTCAAATGTCATGTGACTTTTCAAAAAATTTATATTATTCCACTGTCATTTCTATATAATCATAGAATTTACTGAAACATGTGCTTTATTACTTAGCATTTAGGTAAGGCTAGTTTTTTATGGGTAGCACTTTTTCAAACAAGAAGTATTTCTTCATGATTTATATAAATGAAACTATTTTGCTCACAAAAAAATATTTAACAGTATGCTGCCTTTCAGTAAAATACATCCTGACTGCAGTATCCATATTAATAGCTGAAACATGAAGGCAAACATATAATAAACATGAGAAGCTACTTACTTTATTCAATGGTTTTCAGATGTTTTTCTACAGAATAGTTTATAGTTTTTGCTTTTATCAGTGAGACTTTTGGATTCAATGATGGAAATTATGCACTCAACTATTCAGCAACAACATTTAATTCATTATACTATTCAGGCTAAAAACCTAATTGTAAATGACCTTGGGTTTTGAACCCAAATCAACATATGATTGAACAGATATAACAACTGAATCCAGTTTAGTACCTATATATTTTAGCATTAGTTATTAAACATAGGCATTTTATTTCTTTGGTTAGAAATGTTAATAATAACATGGAATTATTTAAATAGTTGTCTAGATATTCTAATTTAAATAAAATTGACTTAAAGATGTTTGTCTGAAGGTTTGTAATGATGATATATTATAAGACAGAATAGGTCAGTTGGTAGAGTGTTTGCCTTAAATTCGATATACAAGAATCTAAAGGTGCAAGTTCAACTTCTCAGTGAATATTGTCACTGTGCATATAGGCCAGCAACACCTGAAGAAGAGTGGAGAATAATACTACTCGAAACATTTCATAATTACTAACCTGTATTGTCTATTTGTGTGTTATTACTAACAAGTTGTTTGTATTTGGAAAGTTTAAAATTTTCTATACATTCAATATTCACTCATAAATGATGGAAATAGTCCAACATATCACATCTTGGACTTAAAGATAGTTCCTGAATGCTTGCCTGCATTTTTTACAGCTCTGAATTCCAAAGATTTATTGATTAAAAATAAAATATAGAAACTGCTTCGTGATTAGAGATTTAAATACAGTAAAATATATAGTAATCACTGATTATTCAACATTATAGTAGATGAAACTAAATGGGAAACTGCCCTTAATTTATCACATTGAGTTAAATAAACATTAAACAATTTAGTATTACTAATATTTTTAGCAGGGGTGAGGGCACACTGACTACTTTTAAGAAAGAATTGAAGACTCTACAATATATATTCTGAATTAGACTCATATTTGTATAACTATTCAAACAGATTGACTTAGCTGGGTTTGAAATCTTAAAAAGATTTAAAATTTCAGAATTTTAGCTTGGATGGCGAAATGGAGTTAATGAATATTTCTAAATGCTGTCAAGTTTGAATTCAGAACCTCATTAGTAAATATAAAATCCCCCAAAAATGTTTTGGAGATAGGAATTTAAATGTAATAAGCAGTAAACAGTCAAGTTTGCAGTAGATGGTGCTAGATTTCCTGCTATTACTAACATTCCCAACCATGAAAATAAGATGCTTATAGCTAATAAAGAACCGAGATTACTAAAATATATAGATATGAAACTGGAATCATAAATATACAAACTTTACAAGAAAATTGACTTGAATTTGGAACCTAAGGCTGATTTGAAGTTTAGGTGTTGAGTTTGAAAAGTAAAATGGAATTGGATGCTTAACCGCATTGCTTCAACTTTGAATTCCAGAACCTCATCGATAAAGACAAAAGTGAAATACTGGTTTGAGAATGAAACTTTAAATGCAGTAAAACATTCAGTAATCATTGATTTCTCAAGCTTACAATAGATGACACTAGTGAATTGATCCACACTTAGTTTGTATTTACGTGAAATTGAGAATTAACTATTTTGTTATTATTATTAGGTGAATATACATCTTTATTCCGACTATTATCAACATTAAATCGTCTTATCACCAACAGTAATTTATTATTATTTGACTTTACCTCTAACTGGGCTAATTTTTTATAGCGAGATTTCCTTCCATAATGGAAGCAATCGTATTTACTATTATCACTTATTGCACTGTTTCTGCTATTGGATACATCTTATCTATTTATATATCTATTGGTCTGTGATCACGACTGCTCAATCCAATCAGGATAAAATGGAATCTGGACTAGTCCATTATTTGAAAGAAAGGTGAGATATAGTACATATAAAACACAATGCTTCTTCATAGCTATTTTACATTCATGTGTATGTTCTTGATCGAGACTTGCTTTATGTACACGATTACTTTTGCTTGTTTATTTGTTTAAAATTTGTCTGATAATAGTCTAATGAAATTATATTTATTTTTATTTTTAAATAATCGTAACAATAAACACATTATGAAAACAGTTATTTAATTCTTTGTTATTTTTTATCATTTGCACATTTTGTTCATTGGTTTAATTTAACTTAATATTAATACAATCAATTGATGTAGACATCTTCCTATGAATAAATGTAAAATTTAATTAACAATTATCCGCAAAATAAAATTTTGAATTGAATTATAAAAAGGCTTTTATATAAATTTCAAACAAAGTAGTTGGATTGTTTTGTTAAGACAGAGAATGTTTTATTAGATTTCATTTTTTATAGGTTTCAGTAATAAAGTTATTACGAAATAAAAGTAATTAAAATTTAATGATTAACAGAGAATTACAAGTAAGTAAAAGATATCAATAATATTTTTTGTGGGTTAATTATTGAATGATTTTATTAGAAGATCTGTTTCTAGTGAAGTATATATTATATACTTTTTTATTTATATTTATAACATTGTCACTATTTGAAACCACAATACCGAGAAAACGACTCGTTTTAGGTGAATTCAAATTGGTTTGCAACTCATAGTCACGAATTATTAGGCTTTGATTAATAATTATAATATCGACATTTGAATAAGAGTAGGGAATAATATTGCTTGAAAAGTCATTTAAGAATAAATTCTTGCTAATGAAAATAATCCAGTACATAATTATAAGTAAAATGCTAAGCTGTGGTTTTATTTTAAAGATAAACATGTCTTATTTCTTGGATTATGTACACACGCGCCCACGCAGGTACTCATATGCTACCATTATTTTAAACAGTAATAAACGGATTTTATGAGTCTTTCCAAATTTAATTCAGCTACTCCGAGAGTTGTAAAAATTGTAAAAAGAGACTATATACGAGATGAATGACAAGATAAGGACTTAAGTTTACTGAAGTTATGCGGAGAAGCTACAGATCAGAAAACTATATATATAGGCAAACTGTAAAAAATATAAATTAACCTATAAAGTTAATAAAGAAATTAAGTAACTAATAGCCTAAAATAAAAAAACAAACAGTGATTTAAAAAAAAAAATATTTAAAGTTCATCTTAGACAAATTTCGACAAAAAAAAATAACTAATTTCAAATTGACTTCGTTTTATTACCGATATCTAAAATGTGATTGGTTGGATTTAAGCTAATTAGATAAAGCGAGACAAATAAAATTTATCATTCCTATTGAAATTTACATTGCTTTCAACAGCTTAAAAGTAAAAAAAAAGGCAATTACTGTTTTAAAATTATTTGTCAATAAGCTAACTAAGAAAGATTCCGACGATATTGTTATAAAATCATATATATATAATATCATATGTAATATTCTATTGATTAAAAGAAAGTTATCTTTACAAATTACAATGTATAATATCCAGATAATTTCGTAAGCATACGTAAAATAGCCAATTTACAGACATTTTCATAATCTCCAATAATACAATTATCATCATCATCATCATAATCATTGATCCATTGCAGAATGAAGATGTCACCGAGTTTAATCCGATTTTTTTGATTCATAGTCTCTCTTCTCTACATCACATCAGCAAACTGTTCTCTTTCTAGGTCTTTTATAATTTGGGGAGAATTCAGTCAATTTTGTCAATGTTGTTAAAGAAAATAGTTTGATATCATACATATAATTTTTTACTTTCAGTCCTTTTTTATTACTTTTAATATATGTTGATTTGTGACAAATATCTTAAATTAAGCTATTAACTATACTATAAATGTATGCATGAATGTTTTTATAACTAAATATAAACCATGAAAAAAATGTTCATACATATACTCAAAAACACTACGTTTCTAAGCTTCATATCCATATCTAAAAATTGGTAAAACACACCTATTAACCCCCCCTCCCCACACACACACTTTAAACACAGGCATAATTTCTTTTAGCATTACGTTTTTATAGATAAAAACACGGCATCCAAGCTTAATTCTATGATTAATTTTAATTTTTATATTTGTATATTATTCCGACTAAGACATTTGGAGTGGGAAGATTAATTTTCCTTCATGATTATTAATCTTTCATTTCTTCTTCTGTGAAAATTCATTAAACATTATTTTAATCATTTTAGCATTTATTTTTAATCCTTTCACTTAATAATATTTTCTGAAGTTCTGACAGATTATTTACAAAATGGCTTCACCATATGTAAAATCTGAATGATTTAAATATATATATATAATATCATAATTTTAATGGAAATATGGAATTATCCATTTGTAATTACTTAATTAGAAAATACTTTTCCTAGAACAGTAACTAATGAAAGCAACACCCCAAGCTTATCTATACCAGAAATCTTCAATCTGCTACCATGGCAACATCTATAAAAAAAGATGGATTAGTTTCCCTCTGGTCTAATATCTTAATGAAGACAAAAAAGTTGATATGTGGATTGTACAGATTGTGATTTTATAATTTAAAAAATCTTAAGTGCCACTAAACAGGAAAATATACCATGTTTTAAAAATAAACTGATAAACAGTCATTTCAAGATATTCAAACCCCACTGTTATTGATTATTATTTAAATAACAGATCTGAATTTGCATAAAGGTAGATGGTTCACAAATATAGAAGACCTAATAACAGTCCAAGCTTATCAAAACCAGGAAGTTTCAATGTGTTACTAAGTCAACCTCTATAAGTAGAAGATAGATTCCTTTACATTTCACTCTAGTTTAAGATCTCAATATAAACAAGACCATCTCCATTATGTACCATGAAATTCATATTATAATAATATAATAAAACTGTGTCAGTTAATATATGATAATTTCAGTATCCAATGGTATTATTTCAGTATTGCTCTAATTTAAATTTAATTAGATATTATTCTTTATATCATATCTCCCAGAGATTAATGGTACAGAATTTCACTTTTTCTTATGATTATTATACACACACATACCCCCCATATATATATATAATTAGATACCAACCAGTCACCACCTAAACATTTACAGTAAAATATAGTAATCAATATTTCTCACCGCTGTTGCCTTGACAGCAGCGAGAAATGTTGATTACTATATTTTACTGTGAATGTTTAGGTGGTGACTGGTTGGTATCTAATTATATCATTATCCCAGATTAGCTTTAGGCACTATTTCGCTTATTATTTCTAAATATATATATATATACATTACAAGCATAAAACTAAACTAGTCAATATAAAATCAAAACTACCCCAAATCCAAAATTAAACCAGACCAGCATAAAAATAATATAAAAACACAATCTAAGGTTTCACTGCTACAAGCAGACTTCTCAAGTGTAAAGAACTACAAAAACTACACAATATATATAATATTAAAAACTACCCACAAATCCATTCACTTCCCATCTACCCTTGCTTCAGAATAATAAATTTTCAATAATAAAGACTCTTTAATTCTTCTTTTGATTACATTTCTCTCAAAGAAGACAACATTAGCTTCATCAAAATCAATAGTGTGGCCTGTATCTTTTTCATGGACATACAAAGCAGAACCTAAAGTTAAAAATAAATATCTTAGTTCTGCTTTGTATGTCCATGAAAAAGATACAGGCCACACTATTGATTTTGATGAAGCTAAGGTTGTCTTCTTTGAGAGAAATGAAATCAAAAGAAGAATTAAAGAGTCTTTATTATTGAAAATTTATTATTCTGAAGCAATTAACTTATTTAAGAGTTCTTTTAATATTAAGGGTGGATGGGAAGTGAATGGATTTGTGGGTAGTTTTTAATATTATATATATTGTGTAGTTTTTGTAGTTCTTTACACTTGAGAAGTCTGCTTGTAGCAGTGAAACCTTAGGTTGTGTTTTTATATTATTTTTATGCTGGTCTGGTTTAATTTTGGATTTGGGGTAGTTTTGATTATATATATATATATATATATATATATATATATATATATATATATATATATATATATATATATATATATATATATATATATATATATATATATATATATATATAATCATTAGAAACCAATCAACACTCAGACAATCACAATATAGATAACAATCATCAATCTCAAATTATTGTCAAGGCAACATTCTTTTAGTAGTAAAGGTAGAATATATATATATATTATTGAGGATTGTGTATATCTTAACTGGCTATAATTTAACTTTCCCATTATAATTTCCACTAATTGACTTTGTTTGTTTAATTCAGAAACAACATGGTAGTTCTGTTTCTTTAAATCACTGTTTTACCATTATAGTAAAAGATATTAATATAGAGTTATTTTATAACACTAAAATTGTGGTTCTGCTTTTATTGATTTATTAATTTTAAAAAATCTAAAGGCATCAGTATAGTATAGTTAGTCAAGAACTTATTAAAGATCTTTATCCTATTGTTAATGAAAGAAAGGACAGTCTCTAAGACATTGAGTTTCCTTTTTTGTAATTTTATTTTTATGCAAAATAATTGAAATAAAAATATATAATTTTTTTGCATGTTTATTAAATATTTCTATTTCTTTTTAATCTCTAATTGGTGGATAATTATTCAAAATAAAAATAAAAAAACACATATACACTTTGAATTTATTCATATATATATATATATATATATATATATATATATATATATATATATATATATATATATATATATATATATATATATTATAACATTATAATTACCACCCATATATTTTATGCGCCATTGTAGGCTTCTACCCATAGCTTCGAATGAGGATATTTGTGAGCATGGTCTGGTTCCATCTCATGCGCCAATCTTACACATGGATAAGAATTATCTCATCGAAAACGTAAATAAGGGTTCGGATATATATATATCTCTTTATGGTAGCGCATCCATACCAGCTCAATCTCAGGGTTTGGGGACTATAGTCTAACTAGAGAACAAAGCTAACACTACCCAACTAAGTCTTATATGTCTATTTATTCTGTCCGATGATTTATCCATTATAAATCTATTAATCCAACCTGTATGTTATCATAAATTTTACTCTATTTATTACCATACTTAATACCGATAAAATCCCATTTATCCAAGCATATAAAAATACCAATATTCAAGCGCACAGCCATTTACCCTGATACACACATATATAATTCATAGATGCATCAAAATAATGCAATTATACATCAGAGCTGTTTATTTAATGTTGTTACTTTATTTAATTTAAAAGAGATTTATTATAGCATTAATATTGAGGTAACACTAGTTTCTTTACCAAGACGCATTCATTGAACATATATTTAGTGTAAACATCAATTTACCTTAAGTACCGTCGACTGTTCACACGGTCAAAGACAAGTCCGCATTTATAATTCTCCACGAATACTGGTCTGGTAGATATAACGGATGGCAAGTAGTTCCAATATGGTATATTGAATAGCTTATTCTGGAGGTGGAGTAGATGATTCACTCGCTTTATGAAAGGGTCCAATTTCATAGATCTTTCATCGCCATTACTCTTGATGAAACAAGAACTCTTTTTTTTTGTATAGCGAAGTTCGTAGGTCCACTCCAGATGAGTTCCACGACAACTGTCCACTGGATCGGTTAACGAAACTAACGCTATTGAATTACCCCGACATTTTGGGTGAGAAATATTAATAAACTTCTTAAGAAAATTTATACATCCACACAATCTGCAGTCCAAGCCGCGTCTCTTTTTTCCTTTTTTTTTCTATCTTCTTTCGAGCCCACAAAAAGTTTTTTTGTTTTCACTCTTTAACTTTGTAAAATTTTCTTCCAATATCCGTACGCCACTGTCCAGTTCTATTGTTTTCCAAAAATACCCACCTGACCCGTTTTCGGACTTGTTGACGCCAGTTATTACTAAACCACCTACAGCAACTGATTTATTTTTATTTCTATCATCATATGTTCAAAAGATTAATTAGCAAAAGAAAACACGTGTTACCGCCAATATTATTAAAACCAGATTTAAAGAAAAAAATCAACAGATAGAATATATACGAATAATCAATTACAATTTATATAGCTCTGTATATAATTGATTGTAACCATCACCATTAATACATACACATATTTTATACTCACATATACAAATATATCTATATAAGCATACCCACATAACATTCACACTCTTTGTAACAGGGTTCGAATGACTATTTACATATATATCTTTTCGTACATAGTCGCTCAACATTAACACTCGCAATTAGTAATATATTGCATACGCTTGTATTCAAACCCCGTTTGTTACAATATATATATATTATTTTTAAAAATAGAAATAAATAAATTTGATAGCAACTTTAACAAAGAAAATCCCAGCTTAGATCTGACTACATTTTATGTGATGCTGATTAAAAAACTTAACACTTGTCAAAATTGGCATGGAGTTAGAATCTTTCAGATATTGTAAAAATTATAAAGCAGATTTAAGATTTTAAAACAGAATTTGATAGATTTATATTATAAATCCCATGTGTTCATTTAGATTTTAAAAAAATTAAGAAAAAAAAGATTTTGTTAATATGCTAAAGAATGTTTTCTTTCATGTCATTGTTCTTATTTATAATTGATTTTTTTTTTTCAATATTTGCAATGTTCAAATATAATTTTTTAAATATTTTTTATTTGTAAAATAAAATTTAAAAATCAAGTCCAATTAATTGATTTTTAATACAAAATAATGATTTTATGCAAAAATGAAATACTGAGCATTTCAAAAAATCCCACCAGGTGTCTCAATATAAAATATCAGAATTTGAAGGGGAGTTGATATTTCCTTATATATCTAGTATTGATATAGTAAAATTTATAAAATTATAGCTTTTACTTTGTATATTAATAAAGTAAAACAACCTCAAATGTCACATTGTAATAATTTACTAATCAGACTTTCTAGAGATATTTAAACCAAATGTTTGAACAATGTTCCTCTCTCATATCAACAGTAATCCAGCAGTTGGAACAATTAGACCATTTTTAACCAACCTCAGCATTGTTGTACATATAGTAAGTCAATCATTGCACTTAAAATCATGAAGCATTATATTTGCAAGGGTGATAAAATGATTCTAGAAATTATATCTTTTAAATTATTTTTATATGTGCAATCAAAGTTTATTATTACATAAATGTCATATATTTTTAATGCTACATATTTAATATCCTTATTGGCTTATGAAAATTATTAGAATAAATATATATGTTGAATTAAATATTTCCATGGATTGTTATTATAATAAAAAATAGAAATGATGAGTTTATAACATGTAAACAGAGATAAATTTTAGCTTTTGATGTTGTCAAAAATGATCAATTTCTACTAATTGGCAGTCTTCCAGGCTAAACAAGTTTTTCATTACCCTATAATAGCTGTTTTCTTGGAGTTTTTGTTAGTACAGATGATAGTAGATGGGAATTATAGTTTTCTGATGAGTTGTGAAGGAAAAGAATGTAGAGATCAGAAAAAGCGGATTAAACTTGAAGAGACCTTCATCTTGGAATGGATGAATAATGGTTCAAAAGGATATATATTGTGATATAATTATTTATTTTCAGTTATTCCAAATGCTTTGAAGAATTAAGAGTTTTTTTGCAAATCAGTTTGTCTGAATATATGTTTATATATTTACATCACTTCAGAAAATATTTAATTAAATCAATTTATTTTTATATGATTTTTTTACAATGTTTTAATATCCAATATAAAACTTTATTTTTGCCTCTATTGATAAATGTTTTTTCCACTCTATTGCTTTAATTGAGGTCAGGAATATATTCATTGGTTAATCATATTGTTTTTTTCAATATCTACTTTAAAATACAACATATATCTTTTTTTTATTTTGGTGTATGATTTACAGACAGGATATTCATTTTTTTAAAATCAGATTTGAGATGCATAAATAAATAATAATAGAACATAATCATTAGAAATCTCTTTTTATAATACCTAGAAATATGTCTATTTTTAGAACAATTAATAATAATAATTATAATTAGTAATAATAAATAGTAATAATAGAAGTAATAATAATAAAAAATAATAATCAGATGGATTTATTGTTAAGGGTTTATAAAACACCAGAGTAATACTGACTACCTTTTCGCTCACAATGGCCACTCTACCCTAGTATTCAGACAAAAAATCTCCATTTGGGATGCTCATGGCCTGCTATTTCCCACACAGAACTCTACCATTCCTTACCTCGGTGGTAACAATCACGTGGTCACCAGGTTTTTCAAGCATCTCAAGCTGGAGCCAAGGTTCCTGGACTTTCTCGTAAAAATCAACCTGAATTCACTCCAGACAAACTGGTTCCTGCACTACAGGAGATTCCTCAAGAATATAGATCCTATGTGTCACAACTGCCATAGAACCTGTGAAACCTTTGATCATATGATAAATTATTGCCCAGCATATGACAAAATCAGAACTTTCATTACTTACCACTGCCACATTTCCCTGAACGAAATCTTAAATATTAAATGCTGCTTACTGTCCAGGGATTATGTCACCACAAGACTCTCAACCTTTCTCACTTATGCCATCTGGATGGCCAGATGTCGCAACAAGTTTACCTTTCCTCATCCCAAGCCTGAAGACACATTCCAAGCTAAAGGAATTTCGCCATAAGGACAGAATAATCTCTTCCAGATTTTTATTTGACAACACGTGGAGCCTGATTAAGCTGGATTAACAACACCAGTAACCACATCAGAACATTTGGTTGCCTGACTAACATGAATAACTATTATTTCTGATTTACAATTGTATCATTATTACATATGGTTTTTCAATAAAATTATTTATAAATAAAATCAATTCAAAAACTTGTTCTAAATCAATCAGGACAGAATAAAATCCTTATGCTCCAGAGTTTGAAACAATCACTGCCCTAAATCACTCAGAGAAGAACAAATCCCTTATGCTTTAGAGTCTGAAACTATCACTGAACTAAATCATATGCTCTAGAATCTGAGATTATTACTGGATTGAGTCACTCAGGGTAGAAAAATATCTTACATTCAAGAGTCTGACACCATCACTGTATTAAATCATAGAGATCAGAACAAAAACTTATTCTCCAGAAATTGACCTTATCACTGTATTCACTTACAGAGAAAAAAACAAAGACTTTATACTCCTGAGTCTGATCTTATCATTATACTAAATCTCATAAGGAAAAACAAACATAAACAAGGCAAAACTCTTAATACAGTAGTGCCACCCTGTGCCAATCAGAGTAATCAATGGATGCCAGAAGGCTTGTGCATAAAATCCCTATCTAATGCCTACTCATCCAATATCCCCAGACTAGTTTCTGGCTTGCGGCATTAAATAGGGATTTTATGCACAACTCTTCTGGCATCCATTGATTACTCTGTTTGGCACAGGGTGGCATTACTGTATTGAGAGTTTTGCCTTGTTTATAAACAATTATGTGCTAGTATAAGAGATGGTGATCATGTGAAAAACAAACATCTTGTGTTCCAAAATCTGATACTTTACTAGATCACACAGGACAGTACAAGTCATTATGCAATTTAATTGATTAGACATGATTTGGCATAGTAGTGAGGATCGTGATCTCAACAACTAACAGTGTCTTAATCAATGTGCAGATATAGTAAATTTAAAAAAATTTAGAGAAATTGAAACCAACTATTTTTTCAGTGCTTTTCCAGAAATTATCCAGATGCTTAGTTTGTAGTTTAATATTTTGCCTGAAAGCTATTTCAGGTTTAGCACCAACATTAATTTTATCTATTACTTACAATTATAAATAATCATAAGGAACCTGAACTCAGATAAGTACATAAATTATACTTGTATTCAATCAAATCATAAGTAATGTTTTTACCAAGATATCTATAGCGATTAACCTTTTCCAATTCATTAATATTATACAATACTTTCTATTTGAAAAGCCACTGAACCTTATATTTGACTTATAAATATTTATATTTTGTTCTCATTTCATTTGATACTCGTATATTTAATCTCTGAAACTTTTTATGAAAATATCATCATCCAGAAAATCTAGATGACTTCAATAATCGCAATTAATTATTATTTTCTGACTTCTGTTTATCTATAAATTATCTCTAAAATAGGTGGAAAAAGTTTTACAAATCAAATTAAATTCATTTACAATAAGTCCTTTTCATTATATAAAAATCCAACGGTATCAAAACAAATAATTAAAAAAATTAATGATTCCACAGCTTATAAGATCTTTGTGTACCAGAAGTGACCTGACAAAATAGACTACATTTTGAAGCATCTGAGTTCCGGAATCATCCACGTCACCACTGCAGTAAACCACACAGGACAAAAATTAATAATTAGTTTATTGATTGGAAGTTTTTAAGAAGTTTGTGCAGCAGAAACGACAGAATATACCTCATGGTCATGATAATCATTTTCCATGCTTACACAAGCTGTTACAACAGTCAAAACTCTCCACATAGTAGCGCCACTTAGTAAAAGCCATAGTAATCAGTGGTTGCAAAAAGATTTGTACATAAAATCCCTGTCTACTGCTTATTCTTCCTATATCCCCAGACTAGTTTCTAGATGCAGTGATCTCAGAACCAAGGCTTCACACTGGTTAGAAGCCACTAGATAAAAGTTTTATGCACAAACTTAATTGCATACACTGATTACAATAACTTGCACTAGATGGCACTAATGTGTGGAAAGTTTGCTACAGTTTGATTCCAGTTAATTTTTTTTCTGGTTGGCTGGAATCTGCAGACGATATTTAGTAGACTTTATAAAATATAATCTACAATTACAATTTAATTTACAAGGGCAAAACTTTTTATCTTTACAATTTTGATATCAAACTGCAATAATTTGGTATTGATAAAGACAGAAATGTGGTGAAAGAAGAAGTATGCTGTTAAAATAACATCGAGTAAACTAGAAACACTTGATAGAGTAATGTGAAATCAAATAATCTCAAGATTGTAGGTTACTTTGATTTTCTTATTTACCATTAGATAGTTTTTACAACATTATTTATCATTCTTCTTAGCAACGCAATCATGAATATTACTAATAGTATCCATTGTACAATCTGGAGCTTAATCTATACATTATGGCTTCAATTTTATCATTTCTGTTGCTTTGAGCTTATTAAGAATTCCCTAGTAATAAATCATGTCATTTTTTCTTCTTATTAATAGTGTCATAATTTATTTTTACTGTTGGAATGATTTTTTCAGTACCAGGAAGAGTTTTATACTTAACACACTTTCATTACGTTTTAAATTCTTTTATTTCTACATATATTGATTTGCCTGTTACAATTTCATGAGCTGGATTTTAATTTTTGATATACTTAGTTGGTATATAGAGTTTATTATTTTCTTCCTGTAAAGTTTGTCGATATTTTAAAAACATTTGTAAGTTCTAGAATATATTCATTTAAATATTTATGAAAATTAGAAATATCAATTGTTAATATTGTATTTTTTAATAAGTTTATCTCCCTAGCTTGTATTCATATGATATATCTCATAATTGATTATAACTTATTACGATCCAACCGTTAGGGTATTATAGTCTCGAAATATATATTTTCTGTTATTCAAATATAGTTTTTTTATTTTTCTTATATTTTCAAGTATACTCTTCCATATCAATTTCTGTTTTAGATTTAATTTTTTTCAAAGAATAATTATATATACATATATTTTCTTTTTCCACATAATTCACAAATTATCATCTCTGATTTTTATTTTAATACTATTTTACAATTTCTTTGATAGGTTACATAAAAGATAACCCAAGCAGAAGCAATACCAGTAATATAAGTAATCTTTCTGAAAATTTAAATATTTTTCTACTGTGCTTTACTACTTTGAACACACCGGTTTTTGTCTGATCGCTGAAGTTCAAGAATCTTTGGCTCTTAGTATTTGGATGGTGATTGGCTAGAAACCCTGAGTGTTGAAGGCCTGTTTGTTTTGATTCAAAAAACTTAAGTTCTTTATCAGCCAATGAGAAAGGAAAATATTCAGTAGCTTTTAGCTTGGATGATTCTCAACCTGGGAATACATAGGAATTATCATTGTTTAATATTTTTTAAGGTTTCAAACAGAAATAGAAATTCTTTTCGTTGAGTTAATAAATACTCTTATAAATATTCTTATAAATAATTGTCTTCTGGCTATACCAGAAGAAGCAAAACAAGAGTGTTATGCGTTAAAGTGACTAGAAGACATTCTATAGTTAATCTAGAAATACTTTTGTGGTTATATATATGTGCGATAGCTCCTGCTAGTGTGTGCGCACAATCAATTTTTAAACTTTCATGCATACAGACTAATTTTTATATTTAAAGAAAACTTTGAACGAAGCAATCAACGCAAAATTGATTTCAAGTTTCCACTATAATACAGTATTTACTCTAATTTGCAAATGATTAATAGAAAAAACGAATCTAAACGAACAAAATTTACACTTCAATTCTTTCTCATTTTCGGAAACTCAAAGCATAAACCCTCTTTTGGATAACTTCTAATTGTTCATAAATATTTAGCACATTAAAACAGTAATTTACACATATAAGGGACTTTAATTGTCATTAGTAGGTCTAGGTTTGAATCTGGGCTTATGTTTTAAACATAGGATTTCAGATAACATGAAACTGGGCATTCATCCAATAATAGTAAAAAAACTGTTTAGTTAATAAAAAAAGGAATATGCTTATCCTCATTATTCTCCAATTAAAAATCTTAGTGAATACTGCAGGCATATCCTTTTTAGTTTTTATATTTGGATAATTTAAAGACTGTATTTATCTTTTTTATCCACTGAAAAATTTTAAAACGGCTTCAAATTTCTCATTTCAAGATAATGGATTCGTCATGGCGTTAGATTCCGCACCGGGTAAGCATTTGCCAGTAATATTAAATTTTAGTGTTTTTTTTTCTTTCTTGTTTTACTTTCTTAACAAAATTGATTATATATCCATTTGTTGACTAATAATCGGATGGCTACTTGGATTTTTTTATGATCTGAATATCTTGCTTGCAAACTTTGATTCTTTTTTCAAGTTTCACACAAATTTAAACCCAAAAGTATGAACATGAGAAGTAGATCAAGCAACCACTACATTATAAGACATTATGTAAATATTTTAAATACAGGCAGTCTTCTCATACCTGGAGCGTAATTGTAAATATAGGGGATTTGAACTCAGACTTTCAAGCACCCTCAACTGTCCGCACTATCTCATACAACTGATACACATGACCACACACATGTAGAAAAGATAAATAATCACCAATATCCATATTTCGTTCTAAACCAGCAGTCATCAGTTGGTCCAGATTATCATCTCCTACACATATATGTAATCAGTGCTCACTTTTATATTAAGATAGCAAATCTTTATACTTTAATGGATAGGCTTTAATCTATTCCAACCTCTAACTTTTAGCCATCCATACCATTGATCATCAGATTTTCAATGGTATGGATGGATGAAGAGTTGGAGGTTGGAGCAGATTGAAGCCATATCATTAAAATATGAAGATTTGCTATCTTAATATAAGCTGAGCACTGATTATATGTATGTGTGGGAGATGATAATCTGGACCAATTGACGATTCTATATGTATGTGATCATGTGTATCAGTGGTATGAGATAGTGTGGATAGTTGAGAGTGCTTAAAAGTTTGAGTTAAAATCCCCTACATTTATAGGACATTATATATATATATATATATATATATATGCAAAACCATAAAACAGGTTTGTTTGTGTATATATATATGTTTTCCTTTAGATTGATTTTCACTTGAGAAGGTCTATTTGTAGTAGATGAAACCATGGTTGTGTAAGGATTTTGGTAAAATTTTTAAAATTTAATCTAGTATTGTATTGTTTTATGGTTTTGCATTTTTATTTTTGCTAGTATAGTATTAGACAGTTTTGGTTTTAAATATATATATATATATATATATATATATATATATATATATATATATATATATATATATATAGGCTGCAAAAGTTTTCTATTAACTGAAAGGAGACCCTTTGATTCCTCTTGGAGGCCTTAAAGAAACCGAGCAGGGCAAATTCCTAATGTCCACTCCATACGTTCTTGTCGTTGCAGCTGTTATTACTATGTGATTATTCATATAGTATACGAACGTGGATGGGCTACTCACCAACATGCATGGTCTTTCTTCTCAGTGCCTGATAAGGCAGAATGAATGTTAGTGTAAATGATAAATATTTTTCCAATAGATTTATACAATTATGACAGACAAAAATAAAGCATGGCCCTTATTCCCAGAAGGCTGTAAAGTCACCAACTGTGGCAGCAGTTGGTGGCCGAAGGTGGAGGGTGGTAAGAATCCCCTGATTGCAGACCCAGGCTGCCATTTGATGACGACTTTTTGTTTAGGTACTTACAACTGCAGATCACTTTCAAGTGAAGGAAGATTGCAAGAATTAGAAGAAGAACTGTCTTATATTAAATGGGACATTATTGGACTTTGTGAAGTTAGAAAAAAAGGTGAAGAAACAATTGATTAAAAAAGTGGACATATACTCTATTATAAAGGCACAAATATTGGAAATACAAGTGGAGTAGGATTCATTATAAATAAAAAGTGGAAGAACAATATTGTGGAGATTTATGGTGTATCCAACAGAGTGGCAAGATTAGTTATACAACTTAATAGCAGATACCAAAGGCAGATAATTCAGGTTTATGCCCCAACAAGTTCTCATAGTGATGAAGTAATAGAAGGTTTTTATATGGTTGCACAAAAGGCTTTCGATTAGAGTAAACAACATTTTAAAATTGTTATGGGAGACTTTAATGCTAGAATTGGTAAACAAATGAAAGATGAAAGTGCTGTAGATAATTTTGGTTATGGTAACAGAAATGAGAGAGGACATAGATTTTTGGAGTTTGCAGAAAAAGAAAAACTTTATATTATGAATTCTTTTTTTGAGAAAAATGATAAAAGGAAATGGACATGGAAGCATTTAAATGAAAGTACAGAAGAATTGGATTATATTTTGACTAACAGGAAATACATATTTCAAGATTGTAATGTTCTTAATAAATTTAACACAGGAAATGATCATCGATTAGTAAGGTGTAAGATACGTGTTAATGTAAAACTAGAGGACAAAAATTATTAAGAAAAACAATATTTACAGTTGATATTCCTAATCTTCAAAAACATTCTAATGAATTTAAATTTGAACTTACAAATCGGTTTCAAGTATTAGTAGATTTTTAACATAATTCAGATTTGAATGAAATTAATATGAAAATAACTGATACACTTTTAAAAACTGCAACAAAGATAGCTGGTAGAAAAAGGCAGCAATTGACCAATAAAATTTCTACTGAGACTAGAGAATTTATGAAGAAAAGAAGGAATACGAAGATATACAAAAATGATGCATTAAAAAGGTTTGAATATCTCGAATTTCATAAAATGGTGCGGAAAAGAGTTGAAAATGATATAAGAAAGTATAACTGTGAACTAGCAAGGAAAGCTGTAGAAGAAAATAAAAGTCTCAAAAATGTAAAACAACATTTTGGTATTGGTAGGACATTTATATCTGCAATATGAAAAAAAAGATGGAATTATTACTAAAAAAAGAGATGACATCTTGAAATTGGTAGAAGATTTTTATCAATAATTATATAGTAATAAAGAACAAGTACTTCCTATATCTATTACATCTTCCGAATTGCCCAGAATTTTAAATGAAGAAGTGAGATATGCAATTAAATGTATGAAAAAAGGAAAGGCTCCAGGTAATGATGGAATTATAATTGATATATTAAAAGAAGCAGGTGACGAAATAGAATTTTTTTTAGCAAAGTTATATACCAAATGTCTAAATGACAAAGATGTACCAGATGATTGGAAGAATGCAGTAATAATATTAATATTTAAAAAGGGTGATAAAGAAGATATTAGAAATTACAGACCTATCAGCCTTTTATCAGTTTTATATAAAAATTTTACCAAGATAATTACAACTCGTCTACAGAGAACATTGGATTTCCACCAACCAAGAGAACAAGCTGGATTTAAAAGTGCTTTTAGTACAGTAGATCACATCCAGGTATTGAGAGAAGTTATAGAAAGGACAAATGAATATGAGTTGTCATTATGTTTTGCATTTGTAGATTATGAAAAGGCATTTGATTCTATAAACATTTCTTCAGCAATTAAAGCATTGGATCATCAAGGTATAGATCCAGGATATTGTCATATTTTAAAGAATATTTATAAAAATGCAACAGCAACAATTAAATTGCATAATGATACTGGGAAAGTCAATATTGAGAAAGGTGTAAGACAAGGTGACTCCATATCTCCAAAACCTTTTACAGCAGTGCTGCAAGAAGTATTTTGTGGATTAAAATGGGAAACTAAAGGAGTGAAAGTAAATGGAGATTATTTAAGTCATTTATATTTCACAGATAATGTAGTTGTTTTTGCAAATAATGCTTCAGAGCTGCAGGAAATGTTGCAGGAGTTATCAGATGAAAGTAGGAAAGTAGGACTAAAGATAAATGTTAAAAAAACTAAAGTAAGGTTTAATCGATTTGCTCAAAATATGAAAATAAAGATTAATTATGATGAATTAGAAGAAGTTAACAGTTACAAATACCTTGGTCAGATTATTAATATAGATGGAAACATAATGGAGGAAATTAATCATAGAATTAAACTTGGTTGGAGTGCTATTGGTAGAAATAACTTGGTACTAAAAGGAAATATGCCTATGTGTTTGAAAAGGAAGGTTTTTAACAAATGTGTTTTACCAGTTCTTACTTATGGGTCTTAGACTTGGACACTTAATAGAAGAGCAATACAGAGACTTCAGACCACTCAAAGAAGTATGGAGAGATGTATGTTGGGAGTAACAAGAAGAGATCGAAAACACAATGTATGGATAAGAGAACAAACAGGTGTTACTGACCTCATTGAAAAAATTAAAAGATTGAAGTGGAGTTGGGCTGGACATATTGTTAGAAGAGATGATAATAGATGGACAATTGAAATTTTAAACTGAATTCCAAGAGATTGTAAAAGACCCAGAAAGAGACCACATGTGAGATGGATGGATGAAATAAGAAAGTGTGCAGGGGTGATGAGGAGAAAAGAAGCTAAAGATTGGAGAAGATGGTTTAAACTTGGAGAGACCTTCATCCTGCAGTGTATTGATAATGGTTGATGATGATGATGATGATGATATATATGATAGTGTTGATATTTATATTTTTACAAAGATAAAAACCTATACTTCCCAGAAAGTTATGAAGAACTGCGTTTCAATTATAACATTGTCTTTGAAATATTGATCAGTTAATATCTAAAGCATCTTCCTTTCATGTTTATAATCTGAGGTTCAAATCCTGTAATTTTAAACCATTTTTGCTTGTTAATTATAGTCAAGGTGATAATCTTTGCTTTTGTCTTTCTGAAATATTAATACACTATTACATTCTTCCAAACATTTGTTACATGGTTTTTTAAAACTATTACTTAAGGATTTGCTCATGTTTCTGTAGTTTTAATCTCGTTTTTGTTTTGCATGATTTGGTGTTGGAGTCTGGAGCTCGAGTTATCTCCGTTACCCCAACATTTTCCCAATTTATAACAGTAAATTAATCCATTATTCCTATTTTATTTATTTACTTTTTTTAAAATATTATTTCCATAGTTTTTTCGAGATTTATTCCTCATTGATTTAATTGCATGTATCAGGTTTTGAAGATTTGGAATTGCAAAAGATTTTATCATAATAGTAATAATATAATATTTATATCATCTATGTTCTTTATTACTTTTTATAATGATATTTTACAGCCACTATTGACAGTTTCGATTACCCCAGCAATCTTTTTCAGAAGTGAGAATCAGATTTGTAAAAAGTGGAGAGTTAAAGCATGTGCTTTGACTTCTGAAGATTTCTGGGGCAATAGAGACTGTCAATAGTTACCTGTAAAAAATATTGTAAAAAATAATAAAGAACATAGGTGCTATTTTCTTATTCTTCTCCTTCACTTTCTTTGCATATCTTCATATAATCATATATATTGCTTATAACACTCTATTCATATACATGTTAATGCAACAAATTTTCTTAAAAACCTTTATTTTCTTACAGTTTCGACTGTCCAGCAGTCTTCATCAGGAAGTGAAGAAGATAGAGCTCTGATGAAGACTGCTGGACAGTCGAAACTGTAAGAAAATAAAGAAGTTTTTAAGAAAATTTGTTGCATTAACATGTATATGAATAGAGTGTTATGAGCAATATATATGAACATAGATGCTATTAATATGAGATGGATTTAGCAATGCAATAAGAGAGATAAAGTAATTAATACATTTTTATATTGCTTTTTGATTATGACATATCCTTTGAAAAACATATTCCATACAATTATACTCTTTTTGTAAATAATACACTTATCTTTGTTATTTATTTTTAAAACATTTGTCCATGTAGTACTAAATTGTTGTATATTTTTGGTAATTTCTTTTTTTATTTAGTTTTTCTTGTCACTTCATAATTATATTTTATTTTAATATTTGTAATTGAAATGCAAGTAATTACCTCCATCTGAATTGTGTAATGTCAAAAATAATGAAAAAAAGAATGGTAGGATGGCTAAGTTGGTTAAATCTGTATGTTAAAATTCAATACTCAAGAATATAAGGGCCTAAGTTCAATTCCCATGCTAGTACTATCACTGGTCAGGCCAGCAATACCTGAAAAAGAGGAGAGAATAATATCAAAACATTGTGCATTTATTAACTTGTTTGATGTGGTATTACTAACTGTTGAATGAATTTGAAATATTTAAATAAAGTTACATTTTTCTTAAGGCATTCAATACTCATATTAGATGATGGTTATAGTCCAATATATAATTACAACTAAAATACCATCATCACAAACCTTCAGGAAAACACAAGAGAATAGTATCTCTCTCTTTTTAAGCTCAATTGTAATATAAGCTTAGTTTTTGAGCAGTTTAAAATTATGGGGTGAATTTTTTGTGTTGTTTTAATTTATATATTATTATTTCACTTATTAAAACTAATACTACATCTAATATTCCGAAGTTGTTAAAATTAAGACTCATTCTTTATCTTCTGCATATATTAATTGTAATATCCGATTATTTAGTCCATACATAAATTTAAAGAATAAACAAATTCACTCTATATATTCAAAATTATGTCAAAAACTAAGTCTATATAACAACAGAGCTTAAAGAGAAAGAGTGGTAACATTATCTCTGTTTTTGACTTCACATAACTTAGTGGGAAATAGTTACTTCCACTTTAATAACAGATATAGTTATGATTATTAATCATTACACTTCTTATAATATTATTAATTACTTTCTTATCATTTTATAAAATTTCACATATTTAACTTTTCTAAATGTCATCTTTTCATGCTTTCATATTTATTTTTATCTCCATACATTGCTGCTTCTCAGTACCAGCTACCTATGCAACAATTATTAATGGGGTATCCTTATCTTCTTAATGATTTTATTTCACTCTAAGTCGTCTTTAAAGTTCATTAATATTTAAATATAAGTATAGTATATATACTTAAGCTTTATGGAATTTAAGAGGATATAAAACAAGACTTTCAAACTCCTTTCAGTTATTCACTTTATCTAATATAGTCGACACACATGACCAAATACATGTGAAAAAGCCACATGATCTTCAATATACATCATTCATGCTGAATACGTATATCGGAGATCATTTGTTTTTTCCACATGTATGTGGCCATTTGTGTCAGTTATATTAATATTAGATAGAGCAAATGACTGAAGGGAGCTTGTAAGGCTGGGTTCAACTCCCCTTTAATTACATAAAGTTCATAAATGTTTTTAAACAATTTATAAGTTCTAGTTCAAATATATTGAAATGTTTCTGAATATTTAGAATATCAATTATTAATGCTGATTTTCTTAATAGCTTTTGACTCTCTAATTTTGTATTTATAATAATTTGCTTGATTATATAAATATTTTTACTCAAGGAGTTTTGAAATGCATATTTTTTGCTTATAAAAAAATAATTCAACTATGTTGTGCTTTCATTTGAATGCTTCATACTACTTTTTTTTTAGATATTTTTTGCTAGCAAATTCCTCTACTCCTTATTCTCTCTCATTTTTATTTCTTTCACTAAATTTATCATAACCTTACATCTTTAAATATTTTTTAAGCATCACAATATTTAATGATAACTTTAAAATGTTGTTATTATGTATGATCAAAATAATTCTTTATAAATACATAAAAATCTACACTTCTTCTTCATAGTAAGAACATGTTGTGACTGAAACCTGACATATTTGAAGTTCCATTTTCAGTTAAAAGTAATTTTTCCCATCCTGTCTGATTTCTTACCCTGTCTGATATACCATCAATCTCCACAATGTGTGTTCTATGTTTTTTTTCTTATGATGACTCCAATTCCACTTACACTTCCAATATTTGTGTGTTTCCAAAAAAAATAAAAAAAAGCATGTCCGATATTCAAAACTATTAGTGAAGTCCAAACACCCAACTGGTTGGTGACTAATACAGCAAGAAAAGGCGAGGAGTCATATCTCTCAGAATGTAAATCCTAAGTAACTATGAACTTCCTTATTCCCATTTATAAATTTATCTGTGTTTAAATAAAGGGAGTTTGTTGAACTTTGATAACCACAACAATCTTTAAGTGTCTCCTATAAGTCATTATATAGAATGAATCCTGAAATAGGTGAGCATATTTAATTTTCTCATAATGTATTTTAATATTTGCAAGGCTTTCCATTAAGTAACGAATTTATATGTCAATGTGTGTATGTAGATTTAAAGTATAATGTTATTTATTATCATATATCTTAACTAGGGGTGTATTTAAACAAATTTATACTATTCTTTTATTATAATAGTCAAATATGTTTAAAAATACATATATACAAGCAACAAAGATTACAAATTATAAAATTATCATAGAAAAGCCTTTTTTGGCAAATTATGTTTTTTGCTCTTTTCAATATGTCTCTACGATTTAAAGCACATACAACAACATCTATATCAATACATGAGAGAAGACAGATAAACAAATGGATATCCGACACAATCTATTAAGTGATTTTTTTTCAATCCTACTACAAAATTACCCTGTTATATATATATATATATATATATATATCCATATATACTATGTAATGTTTATATATATATATATATATATATATATATATATATATATATAAACATTACAAGCATAAAGCTAAACTAGTCAATATAAAATCAAAACTACCCCAAATCTAAAATTAAACCAGACCAGCATAAAAATAATATTAAAACACAACCTAAGGTTTCACTGCTACAAGCAGACTTCTCAAGTGTAAAGAACTACAAAAAACCACACATTATATATACTATTAAAAACTACCCACAAATCCACTCACTTCCCATCCACCCTTAATATTAAAAGAACTCTTAAATAAGTTAATTGCTTCAGAATAATAAATTTTCAATAATAAAGACTCTTTAATTCTTCTTTTGATTTCATTTCTCTCAAAGAAGACAACCTTAGCTTCATCAAAATCAATAGTGTGGCCTGTATCTTTTTCATGGACATACAAAGCTCTCCAGCTAACTATGGGATAACTATACTATACTACAGTCAAGTTAGATAAACAATGACTATTATGATAATTAATATTAGGATTAGCTCAAAATACACCACTAACATATGGTAGCTAATAAAATCAATATTTTTATAATAATTAATTATAAAAAAACTTATCAAATTAAAATATAACAACACTTATGTTCACAATAAATAATTAGAGTTCTTACTAGAATACTACATTTTTTAAATAATACATTCAATAACAATTATATAAATGGTTTATTCAGCTTTTAAATATTCAAGCAATATGACACATAATAATAATAATAATAATAAAGTACTAATTTTTTAATATATCATTTAAAAATATCAAACAATGCAATATAAATAATAAATAGGATTACCCATGAACCCAACAATTATTGGAACCATGAACAGTGATCCACTTCTTCTTGATCATCCATCCAAACAAATAATAATTATTAATTATCTGTCAGAAAATTAATTTCCGAAAAACCCATTTTTCTTTATTTAATGTAAAAAAACTAATCTATCTTAAGATTAAATTAAAAAAAAAACATTACAATAAACAGGTTAGTTTAAAACACTATTTTAAAATACTAGTATTAAAGTAAAATAATGAGAAAATTTTAAAACTACAAAAAAGTCTTCTTTTGCTTTTCAAAATTCTTCTTCCATTGCCTAGTTAACAAAAATTATTCTCCTCTCCTGGTGCCATTCAATAAACATATCAATAATGAAATTTAAATCCTGCAGAATCCAGAAAAAATATTGGTCATCCTGGGAAAATAAATATTTATTTAAGTCTTTTTTCTTAATATCTACCCAGGCATGCAATATTTCAATAAAACAATAATTGAGGATCCATTTTATGTGCAATAAAATAACTTTTACATACTTATTTTATATTAATTCCACTGGTTATATATGTCAAATATATTGTGATAATATAGCTCACATGTAATATACTTACACTTTCATCAGTAAAAACATTGGTAGAAGATTATACAATATAAAAATTATCCATTTATCACATTCTTTCAGCAGACATCCATATTTTGTTAAGTGAATGTAGCTATTTCTTTTTTTAAAATATTCAAGACTTTTATTCTTAAAAATGCATCTATTTTATTTAGTTATTTTTTAGGTCACACGACAGCTTTACCATCCAAACATTAATTAAATGATATAATATAAATCTTTAAAACAAATGCATTATAGTTGCATTAATTTAGATAAAAAAGTCGTTTCAAAACATAGTTTGTTTATTCATTTTATCATAAATAAATGTTTTCAAAAGCATAAAACAGTCATTTGTTTTTCAATTTTTCTTTCAAACACATTGTTCTCAGACATGCTTCATTTAAATTAAGCTTTGAAGATAAATGAAATATAAGATGTTCAATTTGCATTCATGTAACAAAGCAGTTATTTTTGCACATCTTAAAAAATATCTCTAATTTAGCTTTTAACTTAAATGCAAAATATTAATTTTCCTTTTTCTTTTCTCAAACTTAATAACATTATGAAAATCATTTTTCATAAATATTCTTTTTTTATTTAACTTAAATTTCCTTGAAAAATTAGATTTATTATAACAAGACAAAGTTATTAAAAATAAATGTTCATTCACATGAACATATTAGTTATTTAAAATTCAAAGTCCTTATGTAACATGAAGTCTTCTCTGGTCCTATAGTTAAATTCTCATCAGAATTTGGTGCACATAGTTCCAACACTTAAATGATATTGTCTTTCATAAAAATTATTATACTTTTAAATTAAGCTTCAAGTAAAGTTTTCTGATAGGGAACTACTGGTGTTTATTCGATAATTATTTTAAAATAATTATTAAATTATGCTTTTAATATGTTGAATAGAAAATAATAAAAATTATAAAAAATACTACTGTTACAATTAGACAAAAATATTATTTATAAATTTCACACTAAACTGTACTAACAAATTCAAAACACACACTGCATTGACTAGACTTGATTGAACCTCTCCTTTTATACTAATTTAATCAAGTGATTACATTGGTTACTTCTGCTTTTAAAACACTTGCTCATTTACATAAACTACATTAATTTCATATTTAAAATTAATTTTAAAACTATGAGTAAATATTATACCAAAATAGTCAATACTTTAAATATTAAATACTTTTATTAAAATATCAAATATATTTATTAAAACAATTTAAACATTTTAATGACCATAAATATTAATTTTAAAACAAAATATATTTAATCAACATAATAATTTTAACTGTTACTTTTTTTAAAACATTATCTTTAGACTTATTTTTGCAATTTTTAAAATGTGTCTAATTTTATTAACAAGACTAGAAATCAAAATTTTCTTTTCCTAACCATTGAAAGCTCACACACTAATACAACCACGTTAATCATATGACACTTTCAGAACATTCCAGATTAATATTAAATTATTTATTATCTAAATAATATTTTAAACAAAATAATAATTTTAAACATATTATATAAAATATTTATTACTAGAATTAAACTATTATACTGTTATAGTATCAATTGAATATAATAAATAACAATTAATCATATCATTTAAACATATTATACCATTTAATTTATCTTAAAATGACTTTAAACCAGGGTCCCCAACCCTATGATCATGAGCACCATGGTGCCTGCAAAACATTTTACATGTGCCCACCACTATCCAAATACGATAAAAAATTATTTATCTGATACAAATAAATTTAATTTTTAAAATTTCTTATAAATTATTGTATGATATTGTAATCAAATTTTAGGGCATACTATACTTTATTTTTGAAATAAATATTTTTTTGTACATTATGGGTATTATTAACAATATCCAACTATAAATTTACATTGAAAAAAATAAATGGTACCCACCACCTGGATGGTATTATAGAATGTGCTCTTAAGTGCAAAAAGATTGAAGACTCCTGCTTTAAGCTATTTAATATATCTTTACAGGCTTCTATTTACTGAGTTTGAACTCATACTATCTATAAAATCACAATTAGAAAATAATAAATTTAAATTTTTTTTAAAAAATAGCTACATTTCAAACACGACCTAAATTGTATGCAACAAGTATAAGGGCACAATATACATGATGGAGGTGTGGTACATTTGTCCCATAAATAAAAAGAACACTAGCACCCCTTTTTCTAAAAAATTGAATTTGTAGCTACCATTTCTATCATTAAAGTGTAACTTTACTCCCAGATATTCAATTTTATGCTAATTTATTCTATAATATACAAAATAACTTTAAAACCAGACCTCAACTCTCCTTAATTGTATAATGCAATGATTATGGTACTTTTCAGTATTTGAAAGTGCTTAGATTTAAAATAAATTTCTTTATTATAAAACAAACCTGGTCTGGTGTTAAATGTTTTAATATTTACTAAATAAGAATAGTAGATTAGTATAAATTTGTTCTGCTGACTACACATTTGCCAAGTCTACTTCAGCAGTAAATTATTGGTTATGATGAATTTATAATTTTAATTTTGCCTAGTTTTATTAATTCTGAAATTGATATAATTTATTTTATGCATACTATTTTATCTGAGAAGAACCTCTATTAAAATTGTAATCTATTAATTTAACTGTCTCAAAATCACTGACTGCCCTATTATCTATGAAAATAGTAATAAATTTATTCACACAATATTGCCATCTAATGCAATGTATAATAACCAGTAGATATTAAAATGATGTACATCTCAATTCCCCGGACTAGTTTTTAGCTAATGGCTTTCATCAATAAGAAACTTTGAATTTGAGAGCAATGCATCTGAATCTTTGGACCTAATGCATTTCTCAAGCACCAATTTTTTACCTTTTTGGTTAACATTAAAATTATCAGCTTAGTCATAAGATCTGAATCCAATTCCTTATTTTGGTATCTGATTTTTTTTCATAACCATAGTCACTATTATTTTTTGGATAAGATTTGTATTAAATCATTAAAACATAAGAAAAGAGGGCCATGTGATATTTGAAAAAGTATTTATGAAAAATGAGCATTTTGAAAAAGAAAATAAAAACAAAGTTTTAACTATCTATCATTTATGTTTAAATTCAGACTGTCCACCTGCGTCTTATGCTCCTGTGCATTGTATTACAAACAGGTTTCACAAAGTTGCCTCTGCTATTTTTAATACAATTTATGCAATGCTTAAAATTTACCAATTTAAAATCATGCTTGCATTAAAATTTTGCATCCATCATACTTATCAATTTTCAACACTAAAAGAATGAAGAAGAAAGATACATTTTATCTTTAAGTATGACAAAACAAGAGTAACTCTCTACTGTAGTGCCACCTGTACTCAAGATTGCTACAGGTAGTAGTCTGATCTTATTTTATCATCCTTATATATGCTAAAGAATTAAATAATTTCTTAATACTACCGCTTCTGTAAAAAGGTACCTACAACTAATAAAGAATTGAAAACTGTACAATATATAGTTGGTAAGCTGGCATAAAGTGTATTTAACTATTCAGGCTGTTTGATTTCAATTCAAAAACTTAGGAACTTTTGAATATCATAGTTTTAGTTTGAATAGCAAATTAAGTTAAGCATATTTTTAAATACATAATTTCATTTATTCTAGCTTCAAATCCTAAGTATCATTACTAACTTGATAGTACTCACATTCATTGAAAATCATTGAGTGCTACTCTAAATCAAAGCATGATTATTATCCCGCATTAGATCACTGCTTTAAACTGTTTTTAACATAGGATTTTTTTATAACTTTCTGTAAAACTCTTCTTTTTGACATTAATTAAAAATAATCTGAAGAAGTCAGTATCTTATGGATAGTAAGCAAAGATCAAAAGTTTTTACTCTATTCTTTTCAAAGGAATAATAGATTTAAGGAAATTCTTTTTTTCCTGGTCTTATTTCCACTCAAAGTTTTTGAATAAAAAATATAATTTTTACTTGTTTATTAAATATTTCTGGCTATTTTTACATACTAATTGGTTGATAAACATTTAAATAAAAAGTAATTTATAAACACTCTTTCAATTTATTCAGTTATCTTTTATTTTTAGAAATAAACTTTTTCATAATATAAATAAAAAAAATTATGGTATCTATAAAATGGCATTATCTGCTAAAATTGACACAGTGTTAAAATCTTTTTAAATATTGCAATAATTATAAAGCAAATATTAGATTTTAAAACTGAATTTGATAGATTTATCAAAGTAGACATTTATTTGTTGCATTTAAAAAAAAAAAAAAACTAAACACAAACTTGTTTATTTTGTGAGAGAATTTATTTTCATATCTTTGTGTGACCATTCTTGACACCCTTTATTTATATTTACAAGTTATTTTTCAATATTTATAAAATTCAAATTTGTTTTTAAAATATATTATATCTTTAAAACTTAAATAAAAAAGAAATCAAGTTTAATTTATTGAGTTTTATTACAAAGATTTTATATAGTGATGAAACATTGAGAATTTTAAAAAATTTCCACCAGGTGTAACAATAGAAATTGTCAGATTTCATAAATGTTAAAGCCAAAACCTAGAAATCAGCCTGTAGATGGGAATATAACTGCAATAATATCTGGTACTTATTCATACTAAAATTTAGTATAGATGGTGCTACAGAAAACCTGCTCTTGTCTTTCCTTGCATTATTAAACTAGAGTGGTGAATGATCTATTATAATCATTCTTAAACTTAATTTTTGTTAGTATCTCAATAACAAAATTAATTTGTAAGTAACTTTTGAGTAGTTATATCAAAAGTTTGTATTTATGTTAAACACTTCCATTCTGTATATATACAGAGTATATGTTAAACAACTATCCTATATAATAGTCTTTTTTAAAAATTAATTATAATTTTTAATGTCTTAATTTGTACTAATTTGTATTATAATTTAATTTTTTTTTATAGATATGTCAGTAAATTGTGTCTCAGTAAAAATGTGAGTAGCAATTGTTTTCTCTCTCCAAGCTGTTGTGCAGCACCATCTATCAATCAATGCATGCATTATTCAGTGACACAATTTAACTATGCATTACAAAATCTTTAAGGTCTAGTATGGTTGTATCATAAGTTGTGACTATGATTGAGCGTTTTGTACCATAACTCACATGGAATAATGCTAACATAAAATTTTGCTCTACATGCAGAGGCCATGAGCCATAAGAATGTATTTAAGTGGTTTTCAAAATTTTGTGATGATATTGAGAGCATTGAAGATGACCCACAAAGTTATAAAGCACACTGCTAGATTTCATGTTGTAATTTGCAAACCAGGCATGCTAATGCCTGAAAGTCTTTGTGGTGAAGAATTAAATGTAATATGTGTTGATTCAGAGGTGATACTGAAAACATCTTTCTAGAATACACTATGTATGAATATGTTGAAACATATATTATACTAATGTAAATATAAGTATATTGTCTTTATTGAACTTAATGTAATTTAGAAGGGATTTGAATTAGACTTTCAAACCCACTACAGTTTTCCACTCCATCTCATACAACCGACATACATGAGTGCAAATATGTGAAAAAGATAGATCTTCAATATACATATTTCATGCTGAACCAGCACTCATCAGTTGGTCCATCAGATTTTCAATAATGTGGAGAGCTGAAGAGTTGGGGCTTGGAGAAGATTGAAGCCTGTCCATTAAAATGTGAAAATTTTCTATCTTAATTGGACCAAGTGCTGATTATATGTATGTGTGGGAGATAATAATCTGGACCAACTGATGAGTGCTAGTTCAGCACAAAATATGTATATTGGAGATCAGTTATCTTTTTCATATATATGTGTGCATATGTATTGTTTGCATAAGATGGGGTGGGTAATAGTAGAAATTTTAAAGTTTTAGTTCAAAACCCTTATAAATTATATTAACTTTTATGTTGTAGTTCAGTTTATCTTTAAGTAAGGGACATGTCCAGATTAAAGTCTTATCTTGATTAATTTCAGCATTTATCACTATGACCAATATGTAGGTAAAATCTAGCCAATAGCAGTATCAAACCAATAAGTGTGCTGTTTAATGAATATGATTGTTCTCATTAAGGAGGGGGGGTCTTGCTATAAATTGGGAGTCCATTTAAAGGAAAAAATCAAACAACAACAAAATAATGATTAGAGCTGAATGGCAGTATAAATGTTGTTTGAAATATTATAAAGCCATGAGGCAAGTTTTATGTTGAGCTGAAAGCTTCTAGATACTAAATCTGACATGAGACAAACTGTCATGGTGTTAGGCTACCTAGAGTGGCACTTAAAGTTCCTTGTGTCAGTAATTGCACGGCAGCAAGACAATATACCTAGACAGCAACATTAGGTAAATGGTATATCAGTTATTATTGTACTTATACATAATAAATTTTGTATATCGTTGAATAAATATTTAGTGATACTTGTGTGAATCCATGTTTATTCTGAGTTTATATAATAAACAGATTAGTTTACTCCTATCAACAGATTTTGGGGATTCATGGATATGGAAAAAGAGGCATGGGGTCAAATGGTAAAAATACGGGCATATAAGTATTATCAGACCTGAAACTAAATGCTTTGGTAAATTAAAATGTTATAACTTAAATTGGTCAAAATATTTATGCAATATATCACTTCTCCGATTTTTAAATATAATAATTACTCTTCGATTTTTACTTATATTAAATGTATTTTTATAGATATATGCATAGTATTAGTTAATATCACCTAAGCAAAGTATTCCATTAATAGCCACCTATAAAAAGGATGTTTAGAAAGAAGCCATTATTCCAGTAAAATTCTTCCCATATCATTTAATCATGACAATTTTCCACCAAAAGAATAGGAATTAGGAAAAGTAATTGACATACTTTAGGGTTTGAATTAAAATATTTTTATGCACAATTGTATATATTGATGTTTTTTGTCAAAGATTATACAATAGCCAAGAATACATTTTTTATTGACATTCAGTGGAATATAAAGTGTTAATATTACTTATGTTAAACAGTTTTCACCTTCAGCTTTGATAAAGAAGCTTTGAAATCTTTTCTAACTGTTATTAGCAAAAAAAGAGAAACATTTCCCCATCTAATTAAGGAACTGAAATTGCATCGTTTATAATTTCCTTTTCTGCATATATAAGACATTTGAAAGACTTCTTTCAATTGTTAACACTTCCTGAACTTTCAAACCATATTAATGAAGAATAGAGTTTTGATCTGTGAAAGTAAGAAAATTATTACGTCATTAATAAAGAAACTTTATTTTATGCAGACCTAATTTTCTTAGAAAGATGGGAAAGGAAGATAATAGAAATAATGATATGTATTAATAGTTATTATACCAGAGTATTAATAGATCAACTTTTATATATATGTATTGTAAAAGCGATCTGTTTGCTTTTTAGGCAGGAAATTACTAGCATTCAAATGCTTGTCTTCACTGTTTTTAACCTCTCAATATAGGACTTATATTATAGTTATATCCTCAGGTACTGTAAATTATTAATAATAAGAAATATATATGTTGACAAAGGTTGACAAAGGTATGCTTATAAACATCAGACTTCTAAGAATAAGTAGATTCCTTCTAGTCTTGATGTTTTGTTCAACATTATGAGTGCTTTAAGTTCATAATCAGGTGCAGAATGATTTTCTCTCTCTCTCTCTCTCCCTCTCTCTCTCTCTCTCTCTCTCTATATATATATATATATATATATATATCTATATCTAGACCAGACGATATATATATATATATATATATATATATCTGGTCTAGAATCGTGTTTTTGCTACTCTTTATAAAACAGTAAATTACTGATCATGTAATGTGGGGAAAGTTTATATCTAGGCTATAAATGATATGATAATTGAAATGATTCATTCAATAATGTGAGAGCAGAAAATACAATATTTTATATATAATATAGTGACATTAGCACACATAAAATATTATCACACTGATGAGCAAATTTTAAGTTTTTCACAGCTTTTTTCTACTTAACATATCTGTAGATCAACACAAAACAGCTCATATCCAAGGTAAATATCCTAGTTATTTAGTTTATAATACATTCAGAATCTTCAATATTATTCCTTGCTTGGGCAAAATTGATTCAGGAAGAATTATATATGTAATAATTAGCAATGTAAATGTAACAATAGAACTGTAAATCAAAAGAATCAACAGAGTTTAAAGTTATTTACCATCATAAATAAAATATCACCATGTCTTTAGATTAATGTATTACTGTTGTAGCAACATAATTTTTCACCATATCTATGCCATTGTAAGCTTTAAAAAGCAATGATGATTGCCCGATGATAGTTCTTAATAAATCTCTCTTCTATGCTTTACTATCCAAAATTCCCACACTAGTTTCATCAATGAGAAACTTTGAGTCTTGGAAGAGTGCAATTGGACATTTAGCATATAATATATCTTTCCTCCATATCCTATTCTTTATTTCTATGTTATACTACTAAAATATTAAAACCACGCTGAAAAACATATAAATGTTTTAGAATTAAGTCATGTAGAATTAAATCCAGTTCAATTTTTTATATTATAGAATTCTTAGTTTTTTAGTAAGTTGCCTCTAACGTGTGATTAGGATTTTATATACACCAATAAAATACCATGTGATCTATGATATGACTTCAGCTTACATATCACTGTTTTGGTAACATACTTTTTCATCTTTATACCATTTACTGTAAGATTTGGAAAGCTAAATATCTCAATAAATAGATGTAGAAGTGTGATTTAAGATTATGTGACAACAAGTTATCATATTAAAGATCTTTATCTCACTTTAAAAAAGGGTTAATCAAAGTTGTGAATTAATGCATGATGCAATCTATTTCAAATTACCTTCATAGTCTAAAATGTAGTAACAATTCATAAAAGTCAAACAATATTACTTCCTGAATATCTTCAAGTTTAAACATTTTTTTTATTTATTTCAAAGCACATGTCTAGAGTTGATATTTCTGAGCACATACCTGAAGCATGAGATTAAAGAAAAATTTGTAATCTATAACATAGATAATTGATTTTCTTTTTACTTTGAAATATAATAGAAAATGCAAAATGAAGTGAAAAATGTACAATGATTCTTAACACAGTCAATCAAATGACTAGAACCATTCTAACATCAATGAAAAAGGATGAAATAGTAAAAAACAAATCATAAAATAGTAAAGATGAGTTCCTCAATTATTATATAAATTAATGCATGAATCATAAACAATACAACACAGTGGGCCTATATTTTGATATTTTGTCATGCTGTTTTTAACTTGTTATATAAGCAAAGTTTTTTTTTTCTGAATGACATCAACACAGCTTTTAATTGTAGCTCTTCAATGTATTCTATATCTCCTCAACAAAATCAATTTACACTGCTTTTTTAGTGTTTATTTTGAGATAAACATTATTATGTAATCAGGTCTGACACTTCCATGAAAACTATACTCAAATTAATCCTCAATGGCTACAAGTGGTGTGTTTTATCACTCAAAATTTTTATACAACTTGATTTCCTGCAAACAATAATTTTTATTAGTTATTCAATAGACGAGAGATTATCCAATTAATGAGTAATATTTCTGTAATGTAATAATAAAAATTACACCATAAAATCATTATTTATTAATTAGATAATCTTTAGTGTAATGAATGATGAATAAAAATTATTAGTTTACTTCTATTAAGTGGTTTGTGTCAAAGTTGTGAGAGCAGTAAGTTTGGTACTTATCAATTAAACTGCAGTAATTTGCTATTTATATATATTAAACAATGGTGAAGGTCTGTATGAGGGATTGTGATCTGGGCCAACTGATGTGTGCTGATTCAATAATAAATGTGCATATTGGGAATCATACATATTTTTCACATGGCCTTGCTCATATGTTTATGATTACACCCCTAAATAAGGAGTTAACGGTATATAGAAACCAATCCCTACCTTCTGTGAGAATGATGCTGTGAAAATTATACTACAGAAATATTATTCATTGATAGGTGTCCATCTCATTACATTTGTAAGTATATTTATATTTTTGCAAAAAATAATTAGTATAAATTTTGTTTGCATAATATAAATATTTATTCCTCTTGTATTGAGTTAGCAGTATCTCATACCAGTTGTAGACTAAATGTAAGCAATTTTATTTCATCCTGTATTGTAATTTTATGGTTATATATTTTTTACCTTTTTATACATACATTTTTGTAAATAACATTTATAATTAAAAAAATAAATTTGAAGCCTTAATTATATCATAAAATAACACTTTTCTAATTAAATGTATTAGATATTGGTGGGGACATTTACATTATATAGTAGTCATTATGGGTTAATCATACAATACATTTAAAAAAAAGATGCTGTATCATACATTCATTTTACATGACCAATCCAATAAAGATGCAATTTTACAACAGTAGTCATTATAATATACCAAAATACGTGATGGGGTTTATGATTTTGCCATATTATATAATAAGCTTGATTCTTCAAGAAGTTGACATTTTCATTGGTCCTTATTGATGGCAATTTTTTTTAAATATTCAATATTTGGATTTAGTATTTAAATCTTTATTCTATATCACAATTTAATAGATTGGGCTCAAATTGTTAGAAATAAAAGTTTGCATACAAAAACCACTCTAAGCACTTTGTTTAAACTCTAAATAAATAAATATATATATATATATATATATAAAATTACAAAAAGAAATATGAGACAAGAGCAATTAACTTTTTTCTTATTGCTGATTAGTGCAATGCTATTTTAAAAAATAACAAAATCGGCTTTGACTCTTTGGAAAACAAATATTTTTTGAAATACTGACCAATTCAGATTTTAAAAAAAAACTAATAAATCAATATTAGTTTTCTTTCACATTCTACCACCAAATGAATGCAAAATCACAAAAATAGCCCTAGAGTTATCCAGAGGAGAGTGAAAGAAAGCTGAAAGACTACTACTACCACCTCCAAATGAAATAATTTTTATAAATTAATCAACAAGTTCAAAATATTTAATGCCATATTTATATCTATAGAAGATCCAAGTGTTGCTTTCATACAACAAATTATGTAAAATAAGTCTTTGTATAATTGATTTCATTACAGCAACTATAACTTTGTATTGCCACACATTATCTTATAATTTATTAACAGTAGCAACAATATACAAAATTTAAGTCCATCTTTCTACGTAAAAAGATATTTAAATTATTTTCATTTTCGCAAGGTAATCATTTTCCAAACTTTAATTGCCAAATGTTTTTTTATTTCATTACTGGCCATTACTGTAAATCATCTTTTCAATTAGTAAATGTATAATAATGAAATGTAAATCTATCTATCTATCTATCTATCTATCTATCTATCTATCTATCTATCTATCTATCTATCTATCTATCTATCTATCTATCTATCTATCTATCTATCTATCTATCTATCTATCTATCTATCTATCTATCTATCTATCTATCTATCTATCTATCTATCTATCTATCTATCTATCTATCTATCTATCTATCTATCTATCTATCTATCTAAATTTCCGTATCTCATTTATCTATGCATCTTTTCATCCATTTATCTATTTACCTATTATATTTTTTAACATAGATACATATATATGTATTCTCACTAATAATTTAATAAGCACGTAAAAAAAACAACAGCATTTATCACTGTTTATCACTCGAATAATTAATTTAATTTATTTTCAATTTAAAATGTTTAAATAGTGCAATTAATATCACAGCTGGATTAGAGATGAAATTATTTGAGATTTTCCCGTCAATAAAGTTCTTTTAAATTTGAAATTGAGATAAGAATTGAATTAAAATTAATAGTTACAACTTCTTTAAGAAATAATCAATTAAACATTCACAAACTATATTTATGTTATAAATTGAGAAATCAAAATTGTGTGCATATATATATACATATGCACACGATAAGAAAGGTAAAAGAAAGAAGGGCAGTTTTAAGACAGCCGGCTCCAAGATAAACAAGCTACTTCAATATGTCAATACTGAAAATAGGGACAAAAAGTACCTTGCCCAACAGGCTGGCCATTCATCAGCTGATGAGAATCTTTTAAAATATTTTTTTTAGAGAGCCATCTGAAATTGTTCTTAGTTTAGCTCTCTGAAAAATATGCTTATATATATAATAAAAATACTAAAATATAACGGTAATAAACTATTATAAACAGTTCTTCAATCTGCAGAAGTACTTTCGTTAATTTCTTAAACCTGTCTCAACTGCCATAAATTAAAAACAAAAATCCCATTGGGATTTGAATTGATGACGTTTGCTTCCACTTTGTTTTTTTTTTTTAATTTAATGGCAGTTGAGACAGGTTTAAGAAATTAACTGAAAGCACTTCTGTGGATTGAAAGACTGTTTATCGTAGTTTATTATCCTTATATTTTAGTATTTTGATTATGATAGGTAGATATCTTTAACTGTTTCAAATTTATAAAAATCATTTATTACAAACAGAATAGAATCTTATTTTATAAAGTGGAGATGATTTCATAGATTATATTGTTAATAATTCTAATAACTCTATTATAAAAATTTACATGACAATCACGTCCAACTTACAGCATATTCTTTTTTCATTCATCTAAGCTATACCATCTAATGTAAGTTTTAATAACTACAAAATGCCAAATAATAATGTCTTGTAAAACTCCTAGACTACATTTTAGCTTATGGCTTTCATTAGTGAGGAGCTTTGGACTTTGGAAAAGTGCACCTGGGCCTTTATAATTTAATGCACACCTCTTCCAGCAGCTGTCCTTCAAAAATATTTTATTATCAATCTATCAGCTCAAACTGAAAAATATATGTTTTTAATCTAATTGAATTTATACTGATAGTTTGATGACCATCATCATCATCATTGTCAACCATTATCAATCCACTGCAGGATTAAGGTCTTTCCAAGTTTAATCCATCTTCTTCGATCTTTAGCTTCTCTTCTACACATCACCCCTCCACACTTTCTTATTTCATCCATCCATCTCAATGTGGTCTCTTTCTGGGTCTTTTACAATCTCTTGGAATCCAGTTTAAAATTTTAATTGTCCATCTATTATCATCTTTTCTAGCAATATGTCTAGCCCAACTCCACTTCAATCTTTTAATTTTTTCATTAAGGTCAGTAACACCTGTTTGTTCTCTTACCCATACATTGTGTTTTCGATCTCTTCTTGTTATTCCCAACATACATCTCTCCATACTTCTTTGAGTTGTCTGAAGTCTCTGTACTGCTCTTCTATTAAGTGTCCAATCTCAGATCCATAAGCAAGAACTGGTAAAACACATTTATTAAAAACCTTCTTTTTCAAATACATATTTTCTTTTAGTATCAAGTTATTTCTACCAAAAGCACTCCAAACAAGTTTAATTCTATGATTAATTTCCTCCATTATGTTTCCATCTGTATTAATAATCTGAGCAAGGTATTTGTAACTGTTAACTTCTTCTAATTCATCAAAATTAATCTTTATTTTCATATTTTGAGCAGATCGATTAAACATTACTTTAGACTTTTTAACATTTATATTTAGTCCTAGTTTCCTACTTTCATCTGATAACTCCTGCAATATTTCCTGCAACTCTGAAGCATTATTTTCAAAAACAATACATCATCTGTGAAATCTAAATGACTTAAATAATCTCCATTTACTTTCACTCCTTTAGCTTCCCATTTTAATCCACAAAATACTTCTTGCAGCACTGCTATAAAAAGTTTTGGAGATATGGAGTCATCTTGTCATACACCTTTCTCAATGTTGATTTTCCCAGAATCATTATGTTATCTAATTGTTGCTATTGCATTTTTATAAATATTCTTTAAAATATGACAATATCCTGGATCTATACCTTGATGATCCAATGCTTTAATCACTGAAGAAATGCTTATAGAATCAAATGCCTTTTCATAATGTATAAATCCAAAACATAATGACAACTCATATTCATTTGTCCTTTCTATAACTTCTCTCAATACCTGGATATGATCTACTGTACTAAAACCACTTTTAAATCCAGCTTGTTCTCTTGGTTGGTGGAAATCCAATGTTCTCTGTAGACGAGTTGTAATTATCTTGGTAAAATTTTTATATAAAACTGATAAAAGGCTGATAGGTCTGTAATTTCTAATATCTTCTTTATCACCTTTTTTAAATATTAATATTATTACTGCATTCTTCCAATCATCCGGTACATCTTTATCATTTAGACATTTAGTATATAATTTTGCTAAAATTCTTTCTATTTCTTCACCTACTTCTTTTAATATATCAATTATAATAACATCATTACCTGGAGACTTTCCTTTCTTCATACATTTAATTGCATGTCTCACTTCTTCATTTAAAATTCTGGGCAATTCAGAAGATGTAATAGATATAGGAGGTACTTGTTCTTTATTACTATATAATTCTTGATAAAAATCTTCTACCAATTTCATGATGTCATCTCTCTTTTTAGTAATAATTCCATCTTTTTTTTTATTGCAGATATAAATTTCATACCAATTCCAAAATATTGTTTTACATTCTTGAGACTTTTCTTTTCTTCTACAGCTTTCCTTGCTAGTTCACAGTTATACTTTCTTATATCATTTTCAACTTTTTTCCACACCATTTTACAACATTTGAGATATTCAATCCTTTTTAATGCATCATTTTTGTATATCTTCATATTCCTTCTTTTTTTCATAAATTCTCTAGTCTCAATAGAAAATTTATTGGTCAATTGCTGCTTTTTTCTACCAGCTATCTTTGTTGCAGTTTTTAAAACTGTATCAGTTATTTTCATATTAATTTCATTCAATCTGAATCATGTTTAAAATCTATTAATACTTGAAACTGATTTGTAAGTTCTAATTTAAATTCATTAGAATGTTTCTGAAGATTAGAAATATCAACTGTAAATATTGTTTTTCTTAATAATTTTTGTCTTTCTAGTTTTACATTAACATGTATCTTACAACTTACTAATCGATGATCACTTCCTGTGTTAAATTTATTAAGAACATCATAATCTTGAAATATGTATTTCCTGTTAGTGAAAATATAATCCAATTCTGCTGTACCTTCATTTGGATGCTTCCATGTCCATTTTCTTTTAATATTTTTCTCTAAAAAAGAATTCATAATATAAAGTTTTTCTTTTTCTGCAAACTCCACAAGTCTATGTCCTCTCTCATTTTTATTACCCTAACCAAAATTACCACATCACTTTCATCTTTCATTTATTTACCAATTCTAGCATTAAAGTCTCCCATAACAGTTTTAACATGTTGTTTACTCTGATCAAAAGCCTTTTGTACATCCATATAAAAATCTTCTACTACTTCATCACTATGAGAACTTGTTGGGGCATAAACCTGAATTATCTGCATTTGGTATCTGCTATTAAGTTGTGTAACTAATCTTGCCACTCTGTCTGATACACCATCAATCTCCACAATATTGTTCTTCCACTTTTTATTTATAATGAATCCTACTCCACTTGTATTTCCAATATTTGTGCCTTTATAATAGAGTATATGTCCACTTTTTAAATCAATTGTCTCTTCACCTTTTCTTCTAACTTCACAAAGTCCAATAATGTCTCATTTAATATGAGAGTTCTTCTTCTAATTCTTGCAATCTTCCTTCTCTTGAAAATGATCTGCAGTTGTAAGTACCTAAATAAAAAGTCGTCATCAAATGGCAGCCTGGATCCACAATCAGGGGATTCTTAGCACCTTCCCCTTTGGCCACCAACTGCTGTATTGGCTGGTGACTTTACATACTCTTGGGAATAAGGGCCATGCTTTATTTTTGTCTGTCATAATTGTATATATGTATTGGAAAAATATTTATCATTTACACAAACATTCATTCTGCCTTATCAGGCACTGAGAAGAAAGACCATGATGTTTCTTGATCTTAAACTCAGAGGTAAAAAGCCAATAAACTCACCATGCTGGCTAATTCATGTTGGTGAGCAGCCCATCCATGTTCATGTACGATATGAATAATCACGTAATAATAACAGCTGCAGTGACAAGAATGTATGGAGTGGACATTAGGTATTTGCCTTGCTTGGTTCCTTTAAGGCCTCCAAGAGGAATCAAAGGGTCTTCTTTCAGTTAGTAGCAAACTCCTTTCTGCAGCCAGATTGATGATAGATGTAAATAAATGGTGGCTATTAGAAAGAGGGACACATTGTCCTAAAGAATCAGGTGAAATGTTCTATGATCCAAAGTTTTTCACTGATAAAATCCATAAACTAATCTGGTGATATGGTATAGAACAGTACTGAGAGGAATTTATTGAGCACTATTATTTGGCATCTATTAGTTACTAATGTCATTGCCCCATTACTCAACCTCAAGCAATATTCTCTATCAACTAAATATAATAAAACTGAGCAGTTACAACTCCAACTTCTTCTTCATTCCACATATAAACATATTATCCAAAGATTTAAATTCTGGTACTTAGAGCTCAAATACTTTGATTTTCTTAACAGGCTTAATTTGGAAGCATTAGCAATCTGTAGCTTCTTGATTAAAATATGTTTTCTGCCAGTAAAATTTAAACTTGTTCACTCTATTACTATGAGGAAGTATCCAACATTTTTTCTTCAAGTGTTCACTCATCATTTCAAATCTACCAAACTCTCATTATATCTCTCACTAAGTCTCACTCAGCCTCATTCATAATTCTCATCCATGGGGTAGAGAGAGCACTGTTTCTAAGCATTAGAGCAACTATTGTTATTACATTCACTCTTTGGCTTTTTAGATATTATTTTTGCTTCAGTCCAACCTCAAAATACTGCACTCACATTTCTGTAACAAAATAAATAAAATTAAAATTAGAGATCAAACCCTCACAATTCCAGATATATATGTGAATATGATCTTTACTTTAATACTCAACATTTATCATTAATCATGTAGTTTATTTATTTAATAATTAATATATAATAAATAAACCACCTAACTGAATATTAATCCATAAAACCAATTTGAATCTATAGTACATTTTAAATCCTAATTAATTTTCCATTATACCTTTTTAATCTGATTTTAAAAACACACAGACACACACACATATATCTATCAATAAAAATAATAAATATAACAGTAATTAACTATATAAGAGATGATAATAGATGGACAATTGAAACCTTAAACTGGATTCCAAGAGACTGTAAAAGACCCAAAAAGAGACCACATGTGAGATGGATGGATGAAATAAAAAAGTATGCAGGGGTGATGTGGAGAAGAGAAGATAAAGATTGGAGAAAATAGATTGAACTTGGAGAGACCTTCATTCTGCAGTGGATTGATAATGGTTGATGATGATGATGATGAACTATATAGATTTCAATCCACAGAAGTACTTTTGGTTAATTCCTTAATCATTCTCAATTATCATTAAATTCAAAAAAACAATTTAAGGATGGTTGAAGAGGGTTAATGAATTAACAGAAAGTACTTCAGCAGATTGAAAGTCTGTATATAATAGTTAATTATCATTATATTTATTATTTTTGGAAGTAAAATCTTATTCAGTTTGTGAGAACTTGGATAAATAAGATTTTTTGTGTAAGTTATTATTATTCAGTTTGCATTACTTATGCACTAGCTTATTATTTATGGTTATTACAAACTTATTTTGAGATTTATAATTGTAGTTTTTCATATAATTTGTATATCACCAGAAATATTTGTCATAAAAAACCGTTCTTAAACATATGTCTAAATATTATAATTAAACATATGAATAAATATGCAAAGTAAGATGTAGGAATACATGGGTGTGTGGTTTATATAAATCTTAATAACGATATGAATAGCCAGTTAATTAAAGTTTTTGGGTAACTGTAAACAGTGAAATGTTAATATAATATTAAAATGTAGCAAGGAATGGTAAACAACTACCAACATTAGATTGGAATAATGTTTTACATTCTGCCAAAAAAATTAACAGATGTAGAACATACATATGAGTTCATGTATATGTTTGTATCTTAGAGAAAATAAAAATGTCATATTTTTACTTGTTAATGAATGTTCGTCTAATAATATATATTGTAACGGTCAGAAAATGTGTGACTCATAAACATAGTGCAGAATTCGACCACCATACAGAACAGCAGCACCATCGAGTAGTGAAGCCACCCGTGGTACTGAGTTCGAACATAGTTTATCGGTTCCACAATACAATCCACGAAACAACGCATCTGATGCGACATTAGTAAATATTTCCTTAGGCACGGTGGTCAGGGATATGCAAGAGACTCATGATTTTATTCTTGAGTTAGCCAATAATCAAACTAATATTAATTAAACATTCATATTTACATAATCGAGGAAATATTATATAGAATGGGTATCGAATAAATGAAACGTAACTGCAGATGTATGGTTTAAAATTATTTATTAATACATTTTAATAAAATCATTTACTAATAATATTTTATGGACTAACAGCTTCAGTAGCGGGATTTGCGACATGATTATATTTTAAAGAATACATTTATTTATTTAGACATTATTTTATATTGAGGATTTCAGTAGTGGTATTTCCGATACTGTAATGTTTACAAAAGGAATACATTTATTTGAAGGCGTAATCTAGCTACCTAAAATTCTCGAGTGAGTATTTCTAATGCATGCCTGGAGGGATTTATACCTTTGCAATGCAAGAGTCTAAAGTATGGGTTATAAGAATAATGGCAGACATATATTTATTTAATTAAAATATTTATTTATAACTAAGGGCAAACATTTATTTGAGAGTGATTTATGAAGATAATACAGAGGCGGAGTGATATATAGAATAATAAAATTAAGTAAAGGAACAAACACATGGTACGCTTTAGAAAGGCGATATGGAATGGCAGTATATTGAAACTGCAATGCCGCGAATGGGTGTATAAGAGGGTCGGGCTGGTCTCTGCCTCGGCCCGACGAAGTAAGGTGTTACATAAGCATAACCAGGGACAAGCGGTCCATGTCGCAGTTTTCTGGCTGGCTGCATGACATTGTCAAATCCTACGGTAGCACCCATTATGCCCGCTTGTGTAGGATGACTGGGTTTAATTTCAACCCTGAAGAATCCGGAATATTTACGGTGGAATAGATCATCGCGTCTTTAAAACGTAACACATGTATAAGTATAAACGATTATGATAAGATTTAAATAGATTTCTAATTCAGCCCTACATTATCAACAGTTACTAAAGAATGTTGGTGACTCTCAAAGAAATGTAATTTTCTGGAATTATTCATGATGATTTAATAAATACAAAACCTATATAAATTGGGAATTATTATAACTAATACGTCAGCCATTTGCGAAGTAGTAGACCCTGCATTACAATAAGTGATGCACTGAATGCGTGTCAATTTATATGAAAGTTAAGTTAGTTATGGTTTATAAGAATGGCGGGCTGGTCTCTGCCTCAGCCCGACAAAGTACATATTAATGAAAATGTGACACGCATTCACTGTTTCAAACGATCATAGATTTAAACTTTGAAAATAGAGACAATTGTGAGCATGCAATAATTAAATAATAAATATAGATAAAATGTAGATTTTAAAAATACGCACCCAAGATAGAATGAGGTAAGCTAGATTAGTAGAGAAATTTACACATTAAGTTAATTATTCAGTTTTAGTTATACATATGGTAGTTTTTACATTTTATAATTTAGATAAGTAGTATGAAGAAGAGCTATAGCATATTATTAGAGTACTCTAGAGTTTGAACACAGACAGGTACCTGTTTTATATGAAGTTTTCTGATTCCAATGTTTAGTAGCAAATAGTTCATGAGTGGCAATTCTTTCTTGTATTTAGATATTTCATTTAATTTCATGGCAGCAGCAGCTTTCTCATTCAGTTCAGGCAGCAGATCTTCATGGTGAATTTATGATGGGCAATGGAAAGTTCAACATCCGATAGGCCATCTCCCGATGGAGAATAATCTAGGTGCTTTACTCGGTCATACCTTGGCAGGAACAAATTATTTTTATTATTTTTGGAGACTCTCAGTGATCGAGAGCAAAGCTAAAGTTTAAGTGAATGTCTCCAGCAAGTCTAAGATGGCCTCTTTTTTTTTTATCTTGATCTTTCACATTTTTGTTAAGATATTTTAGGTTCTACTTAATCTGCCCTGAGGATAATCAATGCATTTTGTTGGTTTTTTTAATTAAAGAAAGCTTCCGTTCTATTGTTTACATTTTACATTTACTAATTATACTTTGGGGAATTTTTCTTTAATTAATCTATTATCTATCACTGACCGATGCTTTTAAATTTCAAAAACAAAACGGGAACATAAGATTATTTTAATTTTTTAATTAAATATTACATCAGATTTTTTTAGAATTATTATTAAACGAAATTTAAACAAAGCAATAAATACAAACTTTATAATCCAAAATAAATGATTAAAATTATACAAAATTATATAACTAAAAGAAATCTAAATTATATTATTTTATCCCTATTTATTGCCTTTAATTTGAGATCGAAATGTGTGTGTGTTTATGCTGAATTCTACATATATTTATACATTTTTAATATTGTTACACACATAATTCGATACCAAAAAGTTTAAATTTGGGCGGCACAGACCGGTCAGTGAGAGTCGACAGAAAAAGGTGAAACTTAAGATTCGAATACGAATCTTACTGTTTCAATATATATATATTGAAATATAAATTTGTCAAAGGAATATAGTAATTATTTCTTAAATGTTTGTTGTTACTGTTATTATTATTATTATTAAAAAAAAAACTGTCAAGCGTTGGTGGTCTAATGGCTAGCATAGCCGCCTTTCCAAGCAACTGGCCTGGGTTCGGTTCCCGGTCAATGCTTTGACACACACAATCACACATATATATATATACACAAAACTCTCCCTTTATTTACACTGATTTCTATTTACAGAGTACACCCAGCCACTTATTAGTAAGCGAGTGTATTTCTATAATGTAAATAAAAGATGAGTTAACTATAAAAAAAAAAGAAATCAAAAGTTTAGACGTTGTATGTAACTAACATTAATAATAAGCAGCCACTCAGAGCCGGTGCTGGGTACTAGGCGCCCGCATGCAAATTTGATTTTGGTGCCCCTGTCAGGGATGACACCTTCTTTTTCAGATGCTAATCTCTCAGTGATGGCGCCTCCTTCTGCCAGCGCCCGCATGCCTAGCATGCGTTGCATGCCCGCTTCCGCCGGCCCTGCAGTCACTCATAAACGAGTAGATCCATTCTACTTTCAAAATAAGAGAGAAAAGAACAAGAGAAAGAAAGGAATAATAATCTAAGAATGAGTTTTGCTATAATAGCAGCGAATCACAAATACGTCCACATATACAACAGGCTGGTCTATTATTCTATTTATTGCTAATAAATTGAGAATATGAATTTAAAATTATATTCCTAAAAGTAATATTATGCTGGATCAAATGAGAAATAATAATAAAACTTATTTAATATGTTTCTGATTAACACATCTTTTAATCTAGCAGAGCTTATTGACTGAGTCCATATTTTTTTTTAATATGTTATAGTTTTTTTTTTTTAAAGTGTCATAGCATCGGCCGGGCGCGAACCCGCAACCCGGGCAACTGCCTGCAAGTGCAAGGCAGTCGCGCTGACCTTTTTTAAAAAAAATTTTATTTTTAAACGTAAATAGATGACACACGTACACCTTCGTTCTTTTCCTTAGCAACAAAAGAGGAAAAAGGATTATTGTTAATACAAATAATTTTATTTAAATACAAATGAATACACACTTGATCTTTAATGTGAATACAATATAACATTAATTTAAATGATAAAAACTCCGGAATTCAAGATCTTTGAATCGCAGCGTAATGGACAGTTTCTAGTGCTCCAATTTTGTTACTAACTGCTAAATCTGTTCACTTGGTTTTTTTCTTCTTTGTAGTTTGGGTTAATAATTGAATGGCATACTCTTAAGCTTAGGTCCATGGATTGCTGCTAACATTTTTTTCTCGCTACCAGTGGAAGTATTCAATTGATTTTTGCCCTGTATATTTGGACTGTGGTGCGCTCAAGGTCCATGGACCATGGTCCAACATTGTCACTTCTGGTTTTTAAAATTCTTTTACACTCCTAAGCAATAATTTATTCAATTATAATTAAATATCCAATTATTTACAAAATCTATTATTAATTGTTAATTGTTTTTAGGAAAAGTCAAACTTCATTTAAATTTTGTAAACACATTCAACTCTTAGTAATGGTACACAGATTAGGATATAACAATTTTTCAAGTGGCAGTATTCTCTTCTTATCATACAATGCTGCTGGAAGTAGAATAATTGATACACACAAATTTAAAAGTCCGTGATTTGAACCCCATGCTAGTATCCTCATGTTAGTATTGCCATTAGTCAGCCAGAAACACTTATTAAAAGAAAGGAGACTATAAGACTCAAAAGCTATGCTATATATTACCCTGTTTGCTACCATATTACTAATAATTGAATGTATTTGGAAAATTTAAAGAAAAGTTTGCATTTTTCTGAAAGATTTAACAATTAATATCAGATGATGAAAACAGTCCAACATAGAATTACAAGTGCAATAACATCACCACAAATTCAACCAAGTTCAAGATTTGTTGATTATGATATCACTTTGCCACTTTAGGTATTCAAACTTTTTATATTCTCTGTAACAATAAACCATTTGATTATTTTTAATTTTGCAAAGCACACAACAAAGTTTATACAGAAACTCTACATTTTGGGATAATGGATACATTCTATTAAAGAAATGAGAGTCATATGAAGATGATGTGCGGTATCAAACTAGTAATGATGATGATTAAGTTTTCTTGGTCATAGTATTGTATTGCTTACTTACTTCTGACAATCTTAATACACATGCATCACATACACACACATGCAGACTATTTAAAACATATCTTTATTGGATGTTTTTAAAATTAGCCTTATTAATTCATTTCGTCTTATAGTATGTTTATATAGATTTCATTGCCTTCATGTTTGGTGCAGTCATAACACAACACATTCAATTATGGTGCTGAATATTTGATCACCGACATTTGATATAGAGCTATACTTATGTATGTGTTATAAATATTGTAAAATCAAATCTGTGGTCTTTACTTATAGAGTTATACCTTTTCTTTCCCAAATTATTATCTCATTTGTACTATATTACATTAAGATAAGCACTGAAAAAAATTTATCAGTATTTAAAAAAAAACAGCAATAAGGAATACAATTTATAGGAATTGGTTTAAAAGAGGTATGCAATTGTGAAAAATTTGACAAAGATTGGTATAAAGAGTACTAAAAGTGTGTTTTATTTAAAAAAAAAAGAGTTTTATTTTGCACATCAAATGTGTCTAAAAACATATTCTTTGTCAAAAAACAGTCTCTATGAAATTTATATAGTGATTTAATGTGTACATTAAGTGTATTTGTACATAATAGGATTTGTGTCTAATTTTGAATCCTACTTCTAAGCTTATATAGTCAGGAAGAAAGTAGTCCAATTTTCCATATGCTAGTATATACTCTTTATAACACAATATAGCATTGTTAAATAATGGTATTCTTCAGGTTTTGGTGAAAATTGTCACAACATATGCCAGTTAGCAGTATTCTAACAGAGACAAAACTCTCCATACCATAAAGAATGATGATCATGTGATGCTTGATTGTTTTAGAAGTATTCGCTGATTATATTTGTTATAGATTGTAATAAAAGCTTTATAAATTAATGTTACCTTATAATCACTTCAGCTTCATCTATTTATATAGAAAGTAGGTTGAAGTAAAGAAGGGTTTCCCTCTTTTTTTCTAAAGCGTAAGCTTGTGGTTAAGACCTGTAGAGGTCTCTATCTTCATATTTTCAAGGGCATATGCTTAAAGGTTTGATGCCTTAATAAATATTATTTATAACAGAAAATAGAAAGTGAACTAAGATTGGATGTAATATTTTTGGCTTGTTTAATTATTTTCCTATTATTGAAGTACCTAAACTGTAACATACTTATATGCTGATGGATAGTAAAAAAAATCCATTTTGTTATCTGCTAATAGTTTAATTTCTATAATATTAGGTAGTGTTGTTAGTTCATTTTAAAATTAATGACATAAATAAATATTTAATTATTTTCTCTGTTTTTACATTTTTTTTAATTGCTAAATTAACTTATATCTTTTCTATTTTGTTAAATTTATATTCTTATGTTATTAAAAGAAAAAGAAATATATAAAGTTGACAGTGATTATATAAAAATGCTCAAAACAAGAAATAATAATAAGACACAAATATATATTATTTATATATATTTAAATTCAGTAAAATCAAACAAAATTAAACAAAAAATAGATTAAGAATTTTTGTGGATTAGATATTAAAAAGTGAATTAAACTTGATAAGAGAATTAAATTTAGACTTGCTAACTTATCTTTACATTGACTAACAAAATATCACATGTGTCAGCTAATAGTAACCTATTTTTTCACTTTTTATGCCACTTTCAAAGCAATGATAGTTGTCAGATGATGATGATTAATAAATCCTTATCCTGTGCTTTTCTATCCAAAATCTTCTGACTAATTTCAAGTGTATGGCTTTCATCAGCCAAGTGCTTTTGATTTTGGAACAGTTCAACTGGAATTTTAAGATCTAATGTACCTCCTTCTAAAACCCATCACTTACCCTCTGTTTCCTCTATCAACCTATCACTCCCAACTGAATAACATATAAATGTTTTCAATATAAGCCAAATTTCTTGTATAGTCATATAGAATAGAATTCAATTAAGCTTCTATATTTTTGGGTATTCTTAGTTTTTTTAATAACTAAAGTCATCTTTATCTTATGGTCAGGTTTTGCTATACACCAGTAAAATATCACATGACCTATTACATGATTCAGCTTATATATTGCTGCTATATTAACTTTTTTTTTAATTTTCTTTGTGCCACTTACTGTAAACTTTACAAAGTAATGATAGTTGAAATGATAGTACTGAATATGTAACTATCCTGTGCTTTCCTATGCAAAGTCTCCATATGTAAATACATGATGGAAGGTCAAAAAGGTGTATTATATTCTAAAGATCCAATTGCATTGCTTAAGATCCAAAGCTCTTCAATAATGAAAGCCATAAGATTGAATCTGGACTGGGGATTTTTGATAAGAAACAACAGGATATAGATTTATTAAGTATTGTCATCTGTCAACAATCATTTCTTTCTAAAATTTACTATAAGTGGCATAAAGAAGGTGAAAAAATAAATTATGTTTATATTATTATTATTTACCTGGTGGCTGTAAAGTTTTTATTGTTTCATATCTAGATAGTTGGACTAGTAGTTGAAAACTGTATGATTAAATAAAGTTACTCTACTATTAAGATTTTGGTCAGATTAAAATTCTATATTTTCTAAAAGAAATATAGTATTGCTTAAAAGATATTTTATGATTATTTCAGACTTTCTTTGCCCATATTGATGCATCAATCAAGTAACAGATTCTTGAACTCAAGATACAATGAATCGTGCCAAATCTTGTCATGTTCAGTATTCAAACTTTTCGTAAACTAAAAGCAATAAACAATTTGTTTATGGTCTTACATGGTTTTCTACAATAACAATAGCAAACTCTAAATTTTAAGGTCATGGTTTAAAAACAGTTCTATCAAATTTTATGAACCACCAAACACTTTTAGAAGATCTGTTAATATTGTTTAAAGCTTCATGCTCTTAGTTCAGAATGCTTGAGTTTGACTTACTTATATATAAATTTAAGTAGAAAAGAAGGTGGGTTCCCATCTTTTTCTCGTAGTTTTGCCTTGTGTTCTTGAATTGAGAGTTCCACATGCGGTCATTATTGCATTGGATTGGCTGTCACATAAGCATTTTTAAGGCACTTCTGTGGAAGGTTTTAGCCTTACACAGTATTATGAGATCATCTGTTAGTGCTTAATAAATTTAATATAGTTACATTTGTTACTATCATTTCATTAGATTTGAAAATTGCTTTGTTGTAAATCGAAAGATTTCATATTGTTTATTTATATATAAAATTTAGTGAATTAAATGTGAAGGTGTTTTAAGCTTCACACTCTTAGTTCAGAATGCTTGAGTCTGTCTTATTTATATATAAATTTAAGTGAGAAGAAGGTGGGTTCCACCTTTTTCTGGTAGTTCTGGCTTGTGTTCTTGAATTGAGAGTTCCACATGCGGTCATTATTGCATTGGATTGGCTGTCACATAAGCATTATTAAGGCACTTCTGTCGAAGGTTTTAGCCTTTCACTCTAAAATAAAAACATCAGCTTTTCTGACTGTGAGGAAATCTCAAAAATAATTACTGTTTATAAATCAGAAAATAAATCAGATTTTTTAAATTTCAAACTCATCATCATTTCACAAATATGTGCAAATCTATTTGAGAAAATAATTTATAGTAGAATTGTACACCAATTGAAAAATATCTTTCTACATTCTATTCATGTATTCATCCCAAGACTCTGCATAGAAAGAAATTTGTTACACATTTCAGATGCTATAGCACAAGCCATGGATCTTTAATATGAGCTTGGTATCATTTATTTTGATCTCTCTAAAGCAGGGGTGTTCAACCTGTAGCACAAGAGCTACGTGTGGCTTGGAAGGTCTATGAATGCAGCCAGTGCAAAATCATACATTCATTTAAAATATGAGATTTTTTTGAGATTATGTGTTATAATGTGGTTCAAATAAACGTACATACAACTCAAATACAACATCAAATATCCAAAGTAGTTCTGTTTCTCTCTTTTACTTTTATAATATAAAAAAATATCATTGATGTTTTATTATTTAGATATGTCTATACTTATAATTTATTGTTTGTATTAGTCTTATAAGTTATTCTCTGTATGTTTTTTGATGATTAATATATATATATATATATATTTGTGTGATTACTTTTGAATATAATAAACTTATGAATAACTCTTCGCACAGGTTCTGCTTGTTTGGAGTTATTCTATTTTGTTAGATATATTTTTTTTTAAATAAAATAAATAAATTATTATTATTACTTATTGTAGATGATATAGTCTTACTTAAAGTAATTCACACACTAATAAGAAAAAAAAAAGATTCAAAAAATAAAAAATATATAAAATGTGATTAATTACAAATAATAATAATTTGATTTAAATCCAAGACTTTCCACAATCATCCATTTTTAGTTATTTCAAAATCAATCCCAATTTTTAATTTTTGAATACAATAATTTATTACTATGCACTCCCCCTCCTCATCTTACACACGCATACACAAAAAATCATTGTCGTGTTCACGTACGGAAAAAAAAAACTTTTATAACTTGTTTCATAGTGAAATGTTTAGATGTAAAATAAAGTTTCTAGAAGAAATTAATGAGTATTTATAGAACAATATAATATTAAGTAAAAGTTTTGACAGATTTCAATTTATACTTTAAGCTTATTAGGAACAGCTCAAAGTAAAATAAATCTTAGCAAGAAATATTTATCCAATTAGTAATGGTAATTATATGAAGAGTTCATGAAATATTTTGCTGCTTCTGATGGAGCGTATTGGCTCTTTTTTTTTTTTTTTTAACTAATAAGGGTCAAAGTTAAGGTACGGTTTAAAAAAGAAAGACATTATTAAATTTTAAATTATGTTCTGTTTACTTCTAATCAAGTCTGTCTTTTTCAGAAATACTTAAATGTCGAGTTATAAAACATGTTTTTAACATCTCTTCTAAGCAGTTTAAATAAGATTATCTTATTAGCTTCTCTTTCGTTAGTTTTAATTGAAAAAAAAAATCTAGTTTCTTTTTTTTTTAATTTAAAATTATTATATATATATAATATCAAATCTTAATTATTGGTGCTAAGAAACAATTAATATTTTAAATAATTAGAATGCATTTTAATGTAGTGACATCATCAATCAGTTTTTTGGGATTAGTAATTTGTTCGGTAAAGTTTAAGTCACAGAAAAAGTGACGAAGTTGAGAAGTAAAAGACTTTGGATTGTATTTCAAGTTATTAGCCCCAAGAGGCGAACATCATACATATTCCCGCCCCAATGATTAACCCTTAAATCAGTATTTCGAAAGCTGGTTAAAAGCCAATTGTAAATGATTTTATTAATTTCTTTAATACATATAAAAATTTCAGAAGCCGATAAAAATCTTTTAGCGGACCGTTTTTGTTTAATTTAATTAACTATCACCATTCAACTACATCATTTTCATTGACTAAAAAGTGGTTAGATGACGTCACAACATGCCACAGTTAATTAAATTTAACAAAGAAGGTGCTAAGAAATTTTTATCGCCTTTTATACTTATTATACATTAAATTGAAATGTTCTTATAAGATTCATAAAAACATAATAATGACTTCCTTAAAAAGAAAGGACTAATAATCATTTATGTAAGCGCAAATGTGATTAAATGTGAGTTAAAAATACAACCCTTAGAAAATACATATACAATATATGACATGTAATCGAGTGGTTTTATTGCTAGGGAGTTCATAAGAAATTCAAGCATCTAAAATATCAGGCCTGGGTTTGATCATTGGTGCATTTCATTAAAACACACATGAAATACATTACTTATTGCTATTATTTGTTTATACACATGATAATGTAATATATAGGGTATATGAGCACAGACTTTCACACGACTCTCCACTCTATCTCATAACACTGAAACACTTGAACACATATATGTCGAAAAGATAAATAGTCACCAATATACGTATTTCACGCTAAACCACCAATCATCAGTTGGTCCAGATTATCATCTCTACACATATATGCAATAAGCGCTCAGGGTTATGAGATACAGTGGAGAATGGTGAGCCGTGTAAAAGTCTGTGCTCATATACCCTATATATTACATATATAGACACAGATATGTAATTAGACTGTATTTCAGTTAATACATAATAATGATAATTCGATTCATTTTGACTTTATAATTTCCTCCAAAATATTTTTTTACGGTGTTTAGTACTTCTTTATATTAGTCTTATTTTATTAAGTTGTGTTTTTTAAATTTTCATACAAATTCACATTTTGGTTAATTTTTACATTTTTCCTGTTTTTTCAATTCCTTTATTGTTTCTACTAAAAATTTAGCAATATTTGCGTCAATAGTGAATTCACATTACTTTCTGAATTTTTATTCGAATTTGTTTTTTATTGATAACAAATTAAATCAAGTCTACTTTTTCTTCATAATTATTATATATTGCTACATTCTAATACCGACGACAGACAGTTTTAGCTACTAAGAACTGTTTATTCCACTTTGATCTAGATCCATTTATTATAAGCATAAGCAAGCAATATATGCTAGGAAAAACCCCCCAAAACTCATCTATAGGTGTGAGTATTATAGTTCAATACCATGCCATGTCTAGAACAGGATGATGAGAATTGTTCTTGCTATATTCTGAATCTGTTTAATTAATACAGGAATACTGTAAATCCCTAGCGAGCTATATGTAAACTAACTGTCAGCAAATGTAAATATAGAATGAACCAAATACACTTTAGTTTTAATTGTATATAAATTTATAATTTAATGAGATACTTATGACAGAGTGCATGATTTATAAATTACATTAGTATATATAAATGATGCACTGTGTATAAGTATGGCAGTAAATGGTATGCTTATATACGAACGAAGTTAAAGTGTATATGACTCATTTTACATTTACGTTTGCTGACAGTTAGTGCACATATAGCTCACTAGGTTTTTTCAGTACTTCTGTATTAATTTCAACTCCATTTCAGCTATCCAAAAGTAATAATTAAACCTATCTGTGCAATATATCAGTTCTTCTACTGCACTTTCTATATATAAAACATCTTTTTTAAAAATATTTATATTTGTTTTCATTTACTCAACATTTCATTATAGTAGCTTTTATTTTGTTTCATTTTAAATCTTTTCATAATACTAGTGTTTAGTGTTATTTCTTTTATTTTATCTTTTTTTATATTTTAGATTTTTATTTGAATTTATCTCTTAAACTGATCTTTTGCACTGTTTGCTGAATTTGTTATTTAATTAACTTTATTTTTCTTAATATTCATAGTAGCAAACCAATTCTGGAATGTGGAACCCTAGAACTCATAAGTACTAAAACCATTTGAATGTTACTGTTCTGCATGATTTAGACCAGTAGTAATGTCAGATTCTGGAGAGCAAGATCTTCATATTGGTTATAGTAATAACCTTTCCACCAGATGGATTTCTTATTAATTCTTTTCCAAGAAAGCTATTTCATTATTTTTTAATGGCCTTGCATGATTTGGTGCTATGATAAAGTGGTGGCCAAATCTGGAATTCAAGGTCAATGGATCACTGCCTAATTCTGTCACATCTGATGCTTGCATTTCTTATGAACTCATGAATAGTAAAACATTCAGTTACATATGCTGTCTGAGTTCCCATCATGCTTTACTGCAGTAGTTGAGTGGCAGACTCTGGATATCAAGGTTCATGGATCATAGCCTGGCTTTGTCACTTGTGATGCTTGCACTATTTATATACTCCAGAATAATACATCATTCTGAATTCCCAGCATGCTTTATTGCAGTGATAGAGTGGCAGACCCTGGAGCTCAAGGTCTGTGGATCACTGGCCAGCTTTGTTACTTCTGATGCTTGAACTTCTTATGAACCTTCTGAACAATAAATCAGTCAATTACTAAATTCTTTCTAAGTTCCCAGCAAGCTTTGCTGCAGTGATGGAATGGCAGACTCTGGAGCTCAAAATCCATGGATCACAGTCCAGCCCTATCACTTCTGAAGCTTGGATTTCTTATGAGCACCTGAATAATAATTCATTCTGAGTTCCCAGCATACTTTGCTGCAGTGCTAGAATGACAGACTCTGGAGCTAAGGATCCATGGAATGCAACCCAGCTTAGTCACTTCCAATTTTCAAAATATTTAATAACTTTCATAATAATTCATATGAATATTATTATTGTTATTGTTGTTGTTGTTGTTGTTGTTATTATTATTATTATTATTATTATTATTATTATTATTATTATTATTATTATTATTATTATTATTATTATTATTATTATTATTATTATTATTATTATTATTATTATTATTATTATTATTATTATTATTATTATTATTATTATTATTATTATTATTATTACTGGTACTGTTGAAATTCTTCTATTCTCACTATTATCGTTCTTTGTCCCAGTATTTACGATCTGATTGGCTATTGATAGTTACAAGCGCTCGAGAGATTTGCAGTCTCTTAGTTTAATTTAAGAATATTATTGCATATTTATGATTTAAGTTTGGTAAAAATGAATAATAAGTCACAAAATTTTCATCAGATAAAGAGGATCGCATGTGTAACAAGGTTATGCACCATTATCAGTTTGAAACTTAACCAATAGTTTTTGGTGCTTGATGTAAAATGAACTGTTAGGCAACTAATCATTGCATTATAATTTGTTTTATTGCGTTTATATAAATTACTTGACTGTATGTATATTATAAATGTCAATAGTTTGTTTATGACGTAAATAATTAACATTATAAAATTAATCTTGTATTCTAGGGTTATGCACTTAATATGTTCAGGTGCTTCACGAATATTTGTGTAAGTATATAATTATTAAACTGTAGGTTTATCAGTTCTTTTGTAATATATTGTTTAATTAGTTGGTAAATTGTAGGAAGGCATATGTTATACTAAAAAACACATATTTTTGTATACACATATATGTATTTTTGTAGATAGAGAGATGGATAAATGAATAAATAGTTTGGTGATCAATAGATAGACAGATAGTATATATTTAATTATACATGGATAAAAAGATGAATGGATGGATAGATAAATAAATAGTTTGGTGATCAATAGATAGACAGATAGTATATATTTAATTATACATGGATAAAAAGATGAATGGATGGATAGATAAATAGCAAGATAATTAGATAGATACACAGCAAGCCGGCTAGCTAATTATCTACCTATCCTAAATTGAGAAATAGATAAAGATGAATAAATAGATGGATAAAATAGATAGATAGATTGAAATTGATAAGATACATTTTTAAAAACATTGAGTATTCAAATTATATATAACACAATTAGCTACAAGATTAAGAATTATTTATATTTTTGGAATAATTTCTTGTCATTCATTTTACTTGACTTATTATTTATCTATTAGAAGTAGATTAAAGAGATAAATAATTCACTTATTTTTTTGAAAATATATTAACAAAGATGTGTCTCAATCTAAATTTTCTTGAGATTTCTAATAAAATTCTAACAATTGTTCGTATATGTATGATTAAAGATTTTTCTATAATTATTTAAATGCAGGCAAGACATTAGAGTTTTCAATTTCAACTGCTTATGATGAATAATTAACTGAAACTAAAAGGCAGCTTGTCATATTACATTTCAAATAACACTACAGTTAATTGTTAATAACTTTCAGGAATTTATACAAAGAATTTTGTTTACCTATATTAGCGTATAACAATATCGATCATTATTTATTAGATTCTCTTGTTAACATTTAAAGTAACACTGACTTACTTGATTATTTATTTATTTTATCTTTATTTTAATTTTAAGGACAATCTTTATACATTTTTTTAAAAATAAAAAACTGTAGCTGTAATATTTTTATTTATATCAATTACATAGCAGGGCACGTTAGTGTTAGATCTGCTGGGAAATATCACCGCCATACCTGATTAGGGTTAAGTTTAGGCTTACTGCTAGAGGTAAAGATTTAGAGTTAGGATTGGGGTCGAGTTTCATAGCAGCAGGTCTAATACTAAAGTAACCATAGCAATTTCTTTTTTATTCATTTTTTTATATAGAGTTGTTTCTATATGTTGGAAAAAAAATGAAACAACAGCTATAACAGATCTTGATTTCGAATCCGGATTAAGTAATCTTTAAATTTTTTTGGCATTTTCATTTACACGGCCCTCAGCTATTCATCTGATATTGATCAGAAAATAGGTGTTTAAAGTAAAACAAAGTGGAAGTATTCAAATCCTCACTACCCAGTAATTAGCAAAAATCCATGGATCATCTTTTTACCACTATGCTAGACTTATAGAAATATTTTTATTCTGTAAAAATCTATTTAAAAACGAGTTTACTTATATATGCAATATATAAAGTTTGAAAATATAAAAATAAGCGAATGATATATTATAGCTCAAGAGTTTTAAGAAGTTTAATCATCTGATGTGTCAAAGTTGAGTCATAAGTTATGGACTTTGATCCTAAAGTGTGTCACTGTAGCATTGCACTAAATAATACAAATAAATCATTCATGAATGAACCTAATCTGTTGCTAATATTGTGTCATCTATCTCTTTTTATTTACATTCAATTAATATTAATAGTAATAATTTACATTATATCATTTGGTTCTTAGTATTCTTCAATGTAAGCATTAGTAATTATTGATTTACTTGATTGTTTCTACCAGTCCTAAGATTGATTTCTCTTTACTGACCTTCATCAGTGAGGAATGACTTAAAGATTTCAACATATTAAGGTTTTCAACACAAAAGAATTTATTTGATAATTCATATCAGTCTAATATTGTATCAGCAACTATGCATTTCAATGAATCAGTTGCTTTATAACTCTAAATACATTTATCCTTTTCTCAAAAGGTTCATCTGATATAATATCAGCTTTTTATACTCATATAAAAAATTGTCTTGGGTTCATTTGAAAAATTTTAAGTCATTAATTAGAATAATATAAAAAAGAAAATTTGGATTAATGAATGTATGTAATCATTTGGTTTTCATTAATAAAAACGCCAGAAGTCAGAAGCTAATCTGGAATTTTGAATTGCAGTGTAATCTTGGATCTATGAAATACTCATACATACATTGAATGTATTTTTTTCATCTCTTATTCAGAAGTAACGGACCTGTCCAGTAAAGGTCTAGCATTAAAATCTATAAACTTTAGATTCATGAACAGTGAATATAAAATACTGCTCTAAATGGTTAGTTTATTTTCCAAATGTGTACTTGGTTAATGTATCAGCTTAAACTCACTGTTCATAAATTTAAAGGCTAATGAATTAATCCTTTGGCTATTCTTCTTATTGGTCCAGCCAGCATCCAAAAAAGGAGCCCATATAAGCATACTATTTGAAATGTTGTCTTTTACATTGATCTCTGTATTGTTATTAACAGTTAATTATACTTATTTGTGAGTTTTCAAGTAAACCAAGATGGCAGCTCGTAATTTTGATAAATGTACATCTTCCTGGGCTTATAATCTACAGAAGATGTGTGAGTTGTTAAATTAAAACAAAATTAATAAATTGATAGTTAAATTTAAAAAGTGAATAAATTTTGATAAATTTCATTAAGAAGCTTTTTTTCAATTTTTCCCCCTTATATATGGGAAGCGACGAGACACTCTTAACATTGTTGTACTTTGACTCAATTCAGCGTCTTTCTTTTTATCAGCAGTTTTTTTTTAGTAAACTGTCATAATGATAAAAATTTGGGACCCTCCTCACACAGAACATGATGCAGTGGACTATTTCCAAAGTTGCGGTATCCTGCTCTCCTGAAAAGTATGTGTTAATGGTGACAATATGATTGCGAGCCGCTGACATGAATTAAGTGTAAATTTGTATTTATATATTTTTTACATTTATTTTAAATAACTTAATCTAAAAAAAGAAAAAAGAGGAAACTATAAATATTGTAATTAATTTTTCACAATAATTTTTTTTTAAAAAATTAGTAATAAAAAATAAAATGTAAATATTAAATACGATGTTTCCTGACAGACATTTTTTTGTAAACATTTCACTCGCTCTCCCCTAACATTGTTGACTTATCAAAAATATGGGCTTCCATATTGATTTACTTGAAAACTCACAAATACCAAAAATATAAATAAAGTTTGATTTTTAAAACAAGATATTTAACAGTTCCACTATATGAAGGAAATAATCCAATATATAATTACAAGTAAAATGCCATTATTACAAATCTTCATACTAAAACATAACAACTTATTTAAATATAATTTCAAAAGATTTATAGTGCTACTAGTCATATGGTTAAGAAATTCCTAATATTATGTTCAACTATTCATATTGATTAAATAGTCAAATAGTCTGAACATTTTGTTATCTTCATCTACCAGTTCTTTTTTCTCATCCCATGACTTTTCACATTTTTGTTATTCTTAGTGATAATATGTTAGGCTATTTCCATCATCTATCAGTAAATGTTGAATGTATAGAAAATTTTAAACTTTTTAAATACAAACAATTTGTTAGTAATAACATATAAATAGACAACACAAGTTAGCAATTACACAACGTTTCGAGTAGTAGCATTCTCCATTCTTCTTCAGGTGCTATCAGTCTTACCAATGACAGTATTCACATAGGAGTTGAGATTGCACCTTTTGATTCTAGAATATCAAATTTAAGGCAAAAGCTCTAACCAACTGAGCTATCCTGACAAAGGCTATATGATAGATCAATTGGTTAGACCGTTTGCCTTAAATTAGATAATCGAGAATCTAAAGATGTGAGTTTGACTCCTATGTCAATACTGTCACTTGTCACTCCAGCAACAGCTAAAGAAGAGTGAAGAATAATAATATTCAAAACGTTGTGTGATTACTAACCTGAATAGTCTATTTGTTTGTTATTTCTAACAAATTGTTTGTATTTGAAAAGTTTAAATAAAGTTTAAAATTTTCTATACATTCAACATTTACTGATAGATGATGGAAATATGTTCAACATATTGTCACATCTAATATACCATCATCACATACCTTCAGGAAAATATTTTGTAATTCTTATTTCTCCTGATATTCTTATAATCTAAAGTTTATATTTAGTAAAATTGAAAATTTTTTCATAATTGAGATTCTATGTAACAAATTTAGATTTTTTAAAAATTACCTGTTTGTGGCTAAAATAAAATTCACATTATCATCATCATTACTATTTTTAACTCTTATTGATCCAGTGCAGAGTGAAGATCTCTCTAATTCAGTTTCTCTTATGAGTAGTTTCTCTCCTCCACATCACATAAGCAAATTTCCTGATTTCATTTATTCATTCCACATGTTATCACATTCTAGATCTTTGCAATCTTTACAAAACCCAATTTAAGATTTCAGTTATCTACCTATTATTAACTCTATAACCAATCTAGCTCTATTTTAATTGTGAATATTTTTTACTAAAATCAATAATGCTTAATTGTTCTCTCACCCAAGTTTTTAACATTCAACCCCTTCTTGTTTCTTAGGAATATATATATCTCCATACCTAACATACTTGGATTTTACCTAACTGTCATTCACACTCTCTTAATAAATAGTTATCTGTTTAAATAGAGGAAATGACATTGGTTATTGTTGACAATAAAATAAACGTGACTTCTTTCATTTATGGTGAAAACAGTATGAACAGATGCAAATCTATTTTATATATTTATCTAAGATCACTTAGAGTAAACAATCATATCAAGTTTTTAAATTTTTTTCAGTGTATCTTCATTATATCTCTACTATGTCACAATCATCCACCAGAACTCAGACCAACGAGTTTCTGTATCAGTGGATTGTGTGATATGTCACAGCTAAAATGTGAATTCACTGAAAAAAAAACTTAAAAAATAATATTTATCCATAATTCATTATTAATGTTATATATATTTTAAAAATTTATAATTTTCTAGACATTTAACATTTATTGATAGATGATGAAAATAATACTATATGCTGTCACATCTAATATATCATCACCACAAACTTTCAGGTAAATTTGTGCTCATTGAACCTACAAGAGTCATAACATCATTTATAGACAGAATCAAATAAATACCCTTTCTTAATAAAATTGCCTTATTCTAAACTTTTTTAAAAGCTGGATCATCAAAAAAATATATAGTTAATCTAAAGCTATTTTTACTTTCATATACGTTTATTTTAATAGCAGTAATTTTATATAAGTACTTCATTAAAAGTAAAGGAACATATTTTTTGTAATTATTATTGTTATTATTATTATTATTATTATTATTATTATTATTATTATTATTATTATTATTATTATTATTATTATTATTATTATTATTATTATTATTATTATTATTATTATTATTATTATTATTATTATTATTATTATTATTATTATTATTATTATTTAAATTTTAACTTAATTTTAATAATGACATGACTTGAATTATTAAAAAGTTCCGTCTTGTTTCTTACATTTACAGTAAATATGAATAGAGAAAAAGAAATTAATCGAAAGAATTTCTAAAGATTTCAGATAAAAAGAAAGGAAAATATCTAGCTGCACAGAAATCCGAATAATATCTCAAACGTTTCTAAAACATGACAAATGCTGATATTTAACGAGTTGAGTTTTGCATTTCAATCACTCTAATATACATTAAACTTTCTTGTAAAAATGATTTTTTTTTCCTTAAAAAAAAAAAACCTCTATTTATAGAACAACAGAAATATCTTGCTATAAGTTTAATAATTTGCCATAAAAATCAATATCTTAAGTGTTAGATTAGAAGAAAAAAATATTGCAAAAAGTAGTTTTTTTTTATAACAAAGAAGCCAACAACTTACTTTTAAAAGTATATATAAATGTATTTTAACTTTAGTCAAAGCCACAGTACTTTTAATGTTTCTATCAAAAGTTTATTTTATAACATTTTTCTTTTATACGTAAACGCAACAAATACATTTACTTACGTGTAGTAAATTATCTCCTAAAATAACAATAAGAAAACTTACGTGCTATCTGCCTACACATTTATTTTGAGTTGAAAATTCTTTTTTTTTTACCAGTTCTGCTAAACAAGTTCAAAACGGAAAAATGTTTTTGCATTTTAGATTAATAGCCTGATAGTAAAAAAAGAGAAAGAATGATTTTCTGAAGAAAAGCAGCATTAGATTCAATAAAATATGGATCCATTAGCTACAATCCCAAAACTCTTCACTGATAAAAACTATAATCTAGAAATCAGATTTGAAAATATTGGATAGGACAACGCTGTATAGGTATTTATTAAAAACTACCACCTAACATCTACTAATTATTCAAGTCTACACTAGGTGGTAGAACTGGTGTATTTTAAATATATTTACTACTATTTTGTCTGAAATTAAGTTTAAGTTTTTGAATAATAGATTGATAGTCATTATAACTTTTCATTACCCTTTAATAAATATCTATTGCAAGCTTTTTCAAGTTATGAGGAAACCCTACTTGACTTCATCCAGTCACATCACATTACAATTCTTAGTGATATTTTATATCTCTTGGCATCCATTAAAAATAGGCCTACTTCCTTTAGTATTTTTATATATCCATATCATTTTCATGAAAGCTATTTCATAATAACAATATTAACTTCACTTTGGTTCTTATTCATAACATAATCTGTTCATCCCCCCTCCCCATTATACTCCTCTTCATTTATAATAGCAACATGTGTTTTTTTTAAAAAAAATTCTTTTATTCTATAACCAAAGGCAACCATAAGAACATATTCTCTTTAAATATATTAATCTGGTCACTGATGGATATATAATGAGATTTGCATTTTTAATTTCACTTTCTGGGTTTTTTACTTCCAAAATACCTGTTTAGTTAATTCATCTCTGTAACATTATTGTACTTATTGCTTTTTTATATATATTCTCCTATATCTACATCATTTTCCATGTTTTAATGGATTTTATTACTACATAGACCATCACTTTACTCATAATATTATAGACATTTTATTTTTATATAGCTTCCAATATTTTCTGTGTCTCTCATCCTGTTAATTTTAGTTTTATCTTTTTTTAGAAATGCCTATTTTTTAGATTTTATGTTTGATGATTTCAAAAATAATACACTCTTTTATCTTGAACTCATGTTATAAATTTATAGATACACTTTTTTATATGTAAAATTCAGAATTGCTGAATGGAGGTAATATAAAACTTCTCATTCAACATATGGGATAATAAGAATTTTAATCTATAGAGAGAGCAGTCTATTGGAGAAATCAATATAAATTTGGATCCTGATTCTCTAAGTCAGAAACTGAATAATTAACTAACAATGTGTCCCAGAGAAAAGATAATTAGTTCTCTCTCCAAGTTGACTTGAGTGAAAGCATATTTTATGTTCGATAATATTTTACCTGATACAAAAGTTTGAAAATGTTAATCATTCTGCATGCTAAATTATAATACAAAATTGATAAATACATATAAGGCTTTAACCTTAATACTATGCTCCTTGAGTGCTTAATTTTACCACTAGAGGGACCTCTACAAATCTTAACACAAGATTATGACTTTTAGAGTGGCCATCTTATCTTCAACCTACTTTCTAATTATATAGGCAAATCTAAAGCAATTTTGATTTGAGAGTGTGAAGCTAGTAAGTTCTTCACTAATTAAGTCCACTACCTCATTAAGAAATCAACATTCACTAAATCTTTCAATTCACAATATTTCGAATCAATTTAAAGTTGTATTAAGCACTTAATAAGAATTAATACTTACAAAATGTGATAGTATATTTTGTCCCTTCATTAATAGTCTTGAAGCCTCTTATTGTTATCATGAAATCCTAAAAATTCCTTGAGTCGTGATTCCCTAACATACACAGAATAAATCATTTTATATGTTTTCTTAGAAGTTTTGTTCAATTTAAAACAGAATTAAATGTTATCATGCTGCTACATGTGAGTTAAAATAAGAAACATACTGGAACATTTCATATCATAACTTACAATCTATGTATGTTAGTATCTTAAAATTTTGGTTGTGAATATCTGAAATATGTTCCTATGTAATACAAGATGGCATAGCAGGCAACTTGGGGAGAGAGTCAATCAGTAGTCATCTTTTTATTGGAGCAGACCAAATACAATTTATTTTTGCAAAATTAAAAATTGTCTACAGTTTTTAAGCTTTCATAATATATATATATATATATATATATATATATATATATATATATATATATATATATATATATATATATATATATATATATATATTTTATTTAATAAACTTTACATTATTACTTATTAAAATTTCATATCTTTTTTAATATATTTTATATTACACATCTTATTAATTTATATCAATTACCAAATCAATATACCATTATTAATTAAATAAGTATTTAATAAATTTATAGACTAAGTAAAGTTACAAAGTAATAACAGATTTACACTGATTAATATCTTCCAAATACTATCCAATGCATAAGAATACTACCACTACCTTCCATCTACACTACATCTATAGCATTCTTAACTTTTAAATAAATAAATTATCTTCAATAATACTAAAATAATTTTAATTTTTAACTTAAAATATAATTAAATAACCTCCTCTGTTTTTAAAATAATAATAACCATAAATAAGTATATTGATTTTATATCAAACTTAAATACACCTAACTTATTTTAATAATAATAATAAATAATACTAATCTCAGAGTAATTTAACTCATCTATTTCTATTATATAATCAATCATTAAAAATAAACAATCACATTATATCTTTTATTTCATATTACCTTTTAAAATAGATCAAAATCTTATACTTAATAATCTGCGTAAATAATATTGTATTCTATAACTTATAATATCTTATACATGTAATTTTATTTCAATCAATTCTTATAAAATAATAAACAAATATATTCAATTCTAAATAATAACAAATTATTTCAAATATTATTTTATTTCAAACACACAAAATGTAAAAATAATGAAATACAAAAAACAAATTAACAAATTTATTTACAATAACTTCAAATAAAATTTATTTACACTATTTACATTTTAGAATTTAAAAATAAATAAAAATAAAATAGAAAATACAAATATAAGACACACTTATTAACTCATATACTTAACAAAATTTTACATTCCTTCAAATACTATACCAATAATATATAGTTTTCAAAACTTAATTTTTAAAATAAATAGAGGTACTTTAATACTACAAATAACAATATAAAGATATAAAAAACAAGAAATACTAATTAAATCTACATAATAATACATTTATAAATACTTTAACATTTACTTTTTAATTATTTTTTTGGTATAACAAATATTGTAATATACTTACTTATAATCCTATTTTTTACAAATACTATATACTTTTTCAATATTATTTTTAAATTTTACCTAACATAGCTAAGAAAATGAAAAACATACTTTACTTTATTCCTTTTAAATAAATTCTACTATAAAACATACCCAAACTTACTAAAATTTCAAAATAAACAAATTTTAAATAAATTCTATAAAACCTATACTACCTTACTTAATAAACTTACCAAATAAACCCAAACAAAACAAACAAAAACAAAAAATGAACTTTAAACTTCTTACTTCAAAATAAAATAATACAATAAAGAAAAATAATTAACTAAACAAATAAAAATAAAATTTATTTATGAAAGAACATATATATTCTGCTACATAAGTACTTATAAATAAAATTATTTAATAAATGAATATATATTTTATAAAATATACAACTAAACAACAAATATTGATCTAAAAACATAAACATAAAAAATATCAATATTTTTACCAAAAAAATACAATCTCTACACATTCTTAATTTGCTTCATCAAATAAAAACACAATACACTCAAATCAGAATCTTATTATATAAAAATAAATTTATATATATTATATATTATTTTTAGTATTATTTAATAAAACCTAACTACTTTTAATATTTAATATATTTTAATATATAAATAAATAAAATAAAAGCATACATTCCAAATTTCCCAAAAACTAACAAATACCTACATATACAATCAACACTACCTTACATTTTAAATTATATAAAAAAAAGGTAATGTTTTTTAAAAAAAATAATAAGCCATAAGAAAACAAAATAAAATTAAAAAATAGTTTATAAGTTCTCTTTATTCTCATAAAATATTTTCAAAAGTATTATTTCAATTAATTTATAATTTAAATTATCCTAATTATTTCTATAAACTTAGCTTGGCTAATTTGGTTTGGCTGATCCGTATTACTTTTTTCAAAACAATATATCTAGGTAAGAATCTATTTTTCCATCTATAACGTCCAGCGTTTTAGATTACTTCAATAGAATAATTCTATTATATTACGATTTTAAATAATCATATTTATAATCTATTTGCCTTTTCAAATGTCAATATTTAGTCTTTTAAGTACAAAGACTTAACAAGCAGTATTTATTACAATTACTACTCTTATATCTTTACTTAAGATATACATTTTATTTTAAAATCTGCAAAAAACTTTTTTATAGAAGTATCATATTTCTTTAAATATATATTTATAATAGACAATAGTAATTTAAACTTTTAAATACTATTTATAGTCCAAAATATTACTTTTCTCCACTCATGGTTTTATGTACTAATCCACCTGTTATTTCTCTAGCTAAATTTTTATATATTTCTCCAATACTTTGTTTCCATGATTATTCTACGTAAATTGGTTTCGATATTGAGAAGACCAATAGGGAATTATTAAGTTTCTACTGCATACTTATCATTTAAAAAATTATAAAATTATATACAATAACACTCTTATGATTTTAACACTGATTTTAAGAGCGTTTATAAATTTACTTAGCTTTTTCTCAATAGCACAACGACTTTTAAAATTTATTGTAGAGAGCCCCCTCAACAATTGAATCCCTTTTATACTAGCGAAACCCTTATCTGATTGGTACTTTAAACAATCAAACTTTCAGCTTATTTACATATTTACTAACACACTATTACAAATAAAATAATGACTTATTTAATATTTAATATTATCACATTTTAAAAATAATTTTATCGTTTATTCAAATCTATCAAACATTTTTTAAAATATTCTTTCTCACTTGATTTAAATCTTAACTTTTATAAGACCATTTAAAATAAATTAAAGCTTTTTAAATACGTTACATTTTTAAGATAATATTTTTAAAAATCAGATTTAATATTTTACATTAATATCTTTATTTTTATCTCGTGATAACTCACGTATTATTTATAAATTTAACAACATAATTTTAAAATAGTTTTTCAACTTTATGAGAAAGCTTCCAAGCATGTATGTGTGTATCTCTAATTAATATCTATTTTTACAATACAAGAAACGCTTCCCATAATCTAAAAATAACTTAACAATTGCTTTTTTAAAATAAATATTTATTTTTAAAATAAATAAGATATTATATCAGATTTCAAAATAATTATTTGATATGATTAAAATCAAATATTAATCTCAATTTTAAGTACTTATAATTTAAAATATTTTTATTCACTTTTAACATATATTTCAAATTAAATAAATATCTTTGTCTAATTTAAACTTGTCTTTTAAATACTTTAGCTTCAAACATTTGTTATTAAATTTATTAATGCAGTATTACATCATAATCATCATCATTTTAAATATCTTCTCAATATCAACACAATTCACATATCAAACACTCATAGATTGCTTTAATTAAACTTATGGTAACATTATCACAAGCAAAGTCAACATCACACTTTTAAAATACTTCTTAAATTTAAAATTTTCTACTAGATTAGCACAAAACTTAAATGGTGACCCATATAAAAGGGCACAATATATATATGAGCAAATCATACTATTAAAATATAGACCCAGGATGATGACATATTCTGAAGAATATGTATAAAAATGCCATAGCAACAATTATATTAAATAATATAATACTAAAAAGATTAACGTTGAGAAGGGTGCATGATACAGTGTCCCCATATCACCAAAACTCTTATGTGTGGATTAAAATAGAAAGCTAAGGGAATAAAAATAAATGACTATTTAAGTCATCTAGATTTTGCAGATGATGTAGTTGTCAGATGAAAGTAAGAAATTAGGATTAAAGGGAAATGTTAAATAGACTAAAAATAATGTTGAATGGATTTTCTCAAAAAAAGAAAATAAAGATTTTTTAATGATAAGTTAGATGAAGTTAATAACCAAAAATATTTCCATCAAATTATTACTACACATGGAAACAAATGAAATTAATTGCAACTTAGTTTGAATGATTTTGGTAGAAATCATTTAATATTAAAATGAAATATGCCTATGCATTTGAAAAGAAAGGTTTTTATTAAATGTGTGTTAATAATTTTTACTTATGGATCTGAGACATGAACACTTAACAGAGAAACAATACAGAAACTTCAGACCATTCAATGAAGTATGGAGAATTGTACGTAAGAAGTAACAAGAAGAGATCGAACAAATAGGTGTTACTAATATCATTGAAAGACTTAAGAGACTGAAGTGGAATTGGGCTGGACATATTACAAGAAGAGATAATAATAGATGGGCTGTTGAAATCTTAATATGTATTTCAAGAGATTTTAAAAGATCCAGAAAAAGACCACATGTGAGATGGATGGATGAAATAAGGAAATGTAAATGGGGTGCATGGAGAAGAGAGGTTAGAGATCGGAGAAGATGGATTGAACTTGGAGAACCATTGATCCTGCAGTTGATCGATAATTGTTGAAAACGATTGACAAACCTTTGTGCTTATGTCACATTTTTAAAAATATTTTGAAGTATTATTTATCTTTGTTTTGCTATTTCTTTGTTATTTTCTCATCGTTTACCTTTCCAAGATTGAGATATATATATATAAATAATTAGTAAAAAAAAATAATAAAACAGAATAAAAAAGAGAAAATGATATAAAAAAAAGTGTAACATTTTGTAAAAAAAATAAAAGAAGAAAACCTTCAGTTTCAAGAATATTTTTTAATTTCTAGAGTTGAGTTTGATATTTTTAATTTTTGATAGTTTATATATATATATATTTCGGCCCGAAATAAAATATTAAAATATAATATAAACATATCTTCAAAAAAAAGTTATTAATAATTTACATAATTGATATAATTTAGGGGGAAATATATATTTTTTCTTTATACTAAACTATTACCTTAAAATATTAAAAAGGATTTCAATTTTTAATAAAATAATTAATAATTTTTTTTTTTTAATATACTGATATCTACCCCGTATATATTTTTAAAATCGTTCTACTATTATTTAAACAGAGGAAAAACTCTCCATAAAGTAGCGCCACCCAGTGCATGCCAATAATCAATGAATGCAAAATTTGTGCATAAAATTCCTGTCTAGTGTCTATTCATCCAACACCCCCAGACCAGTTTCTAGCTTGTGGCTTTCATCAGTGAGGAGCCTTGGATCTGAGAATACTGCACCTAGATCTTCCGATTTAATACTAACCTCAGACAGCTACATTTTATTCTTTCAGTTAACTGAACAAAAATAAAAACACAATAATGTTTTCCATACAAGTTTATTCACTTGTATAATCATATAGTTTTGAAACCAGTTAAGAATGTATACATTTTGGTAAAAAACAAAACTGTATAGATTCTGAACTGGTTTCAAATCTGTATGACTATATAAGTGAATGAGCTTGGATTGAAAACATTATTGTGTTTTTATTTGTGACTTGAAGTTTTATAGTTAACTAAAAAAGTAAAAGTTGGTTGTTGAAGGATTGCATTAAATCCTCAGATCTCAGTGCAGTGCTCTCAGATCCAAAAGTCCTCAATGTTGAAAGCCACAAGCTAGAAATTAATCTGGGGATATTGGATGAGTAAGGCACTAGATTGGATTTTGTGCACAAATCACCTTGCTTCCATTGATTATGCTGGCTTGCAATAGGTGACACTATTCAATAAAGAGTTTTGCCTCTGTTCTAACAGCTTGTGCAAGCATAGGAAATGAAGATCATGTGATGTTTAGTGGTATTATTATTATTGTTACAGTAATAGAAAATGTATAGCAAGTTTATTGAATATATAAATGCTGATCAAAGTAAATATTATTTTTTACTTGTAGAATAAGTCACTCAAAAGATTTAGTGTTACTATAATGTATAACCCAGGAACAATCAGAATCATAAGTTATGTCATGAAATGTGACAGTACATTTCGTATCCTTGTCAATTATTTTCAGTACTCTACCTGTCTTCACAAACTCTTGCAAACCACTTGTCATTCATGGCTTCATTGCTATACATAGTTTGAATTATTTAAAATACATTACTAACTGTTTTGGCCAATTTAAAGCAAAATATAATGATGGCACATTGTTCCATTCTAGATTATGAAATACACTGTCATATTTTGTTATAATGCATAAGCTGGACATGCTGAAGTATACTGTCATCTTTCATGTTGTAATATGTGATTTGGACATGCTACCTTCTTAAAAATTGAATGGCGAATAACTAAGCTATGTCACTACATAGGTGATCTAGCTTACTACATAAAGACTTGTTGACTCGGAGATGGCGCTGCAGACAGATAGGAGAGAGTACCAATTACCAGTCAACATTTCACTGAGACATATTTATTTTTGCAAATTTAAAACTTCTTTAAAATTTCCAATCTTCCATAATCCATATTTCTATATATGCAGACTTACGTCCTTAAGTACGATTTTTTTGTATCATAATCTGCTGTTTACGTTTATTTTGCATTATCTCTATTATTTTCTCATCGTATATATATATGTGGTGTTGTTTACCTATATAAAATTGAGTTAATTAAAAGCTATAAATAACTTAGAAAATAAAGTACAAATAAGAGCGTTATACAAAAAGTAACATTTTATTAAAAGTAGATAATAGAAGAAAATTTGTTTACCGTTTTGTTTTATAAGTATTTTTTAACTTATAGAATTTGATATTTCTAATTCTTCACGACATTTTCTTTTATTTCGATGGTTTATAAAATAAAATATTAAAATATAATGTAAACATTATTAAAAAAAACAACAACTTACAAACAATTTATATAATAAACGTAGTTCGAAAAAATGTAGTTTTTCCCCGCAGTTGATTAGATTATTATTTTAAATATATATGAAAAAAAGACTTAATTTTTTAACAACAACCACTAAAAAATAACTAAATAAAAATAAAATTTTATATTTAAGTGTTTTTAAATTACACTAATATCTATATATTTTAAAACGTTTTTTTATTATTATTGTGAAAATGAGGAATACATTTCAGAAAATACGTAACAAGTTTATTAAATATTAATGTTGAAATGATTATTTATGCCATCTCGACTTTGCAGTTTAATTGTTTTTGTACATAATGTTTTAGAGCTTCGGGAAATATTGTAAAAGTTATCAGATGAAAGTAAAAAAAGTAGAACTAAAGATAAATGACCAACAGATTAATGTTCAATGGATTTTCCTCAGTAGAAGAAAATAAATATTGATACCATGATTTGGAAGAATCCCTCGATTAGATTATTAATGCAGACAGAAACATAATAGAAACATAACGAATACAATTAATCATAGAATTAAATTTGGATGAAGTCCTTTTGATTTAAATAGTTTACTATTGAAAAGAAATATGTTTATACGTTTGAAAAATAAAAAAAGGTTTTAAATAAATATGTAGTCATAGATCTGAAATTTTGCCACTTTGATAATACAGAGACTTCAGACTACTTAATGAGGTATGCAGAGATGTATATTAAGAACAAGAAGAGATCAAAAATAAAATGGATAGATGAGAGAAAAAATAGCTACCACTGATGTTATTGAAAAAGCATGAGATTTAAGTAAAGCTGGGTAGCTGGATGGATAAAATAAGAAAGTGTGCAGGGCGTGATGTGGAGAAGAGAAGCTAAAGATCTTGGAAGATGGATTGAACTTGGAGAGACCATCCTGCAGTGGATTGATAATGGTTAATGGCGATGATGATGATGAGTACATATTGCTAAAAAGATTATAATAAACAGGAAGCTAAAGTTTTAAATTAGATTCCAAGATTGTAAAAGATCTAAAAAGAAACCATATGTGGGATGGATGGATGAAGAAGCTATAGATTGGAATAGCTTGAGAAAACTTGGAAAGACTTTCATCTTGCCATAAGATTGATAATACTCAAAAGTGATGATGATAATGTTAAATGTTGATCAAAGTACCATTACTTTCTCATATAAAATACAGACAGTTATAAGATTTAACATAGTTACATAATATTCTACAAAAAACTTGTCTATCATATTGTATAACGTAAGGAAATAATTAAAAAGATATCATAAATAAATCAAATAACACTCATCAAAATTTGCATTACATTATCCATAAGAAGGTTATAAAATTTTATAAATTACTATAACTATATTTTACCTGCAGGTTTATGATGATAAAGTGATGGCCTTGTACTTATTTATATGTCAGACTATTCCCATCATCTAACTTATTGAATGTGTTTAGAAATTTTTTTAAATGGTATTTAAATTTTCCAATTACATTAAACCATTAATAATAAAACAGAAATAATATATCAACATTTTGAGTGATATTATTTCTCTCTTCTTCAAATGTTTCTGACCTGACCAGTGACAATACTAGCCTGAGAATCGAACCCAGACCCTTAGATTCTTGAATATTAAATTTTTAGGTAAGCTCAGTTGATTAGAGTGTTATCTTAAAATTTCAAGAGGTCCAGGTTCAATTCCCATGCTGGTAAGTCCAGAAACACCCGGAGAAGGATAAAAAAATAATATAACTCAAAACATTGTGTTAGATACTAATCTTTGTGTTAATAATGACAGTTAAATGTAATGGAAAAATTTAAATAAAATTTGAATTTTTTTCTAAAGACATTCAATATTTAATGTTAGATGATGGAAATAGTCCAACATATAGTACAACTATTAAAACTATAGTATAAAAATATTCTATAAATTTATATTCTACATTACAATTAGTTTACTTAAACATTTTGAACATTTGTTAAATAAGGTTTATTCTGTATGCGAATTTTGTAACTGTAGCTGAGGAAAGCACTCATGTGGTATCTAATTATGCTATAGCATTTAAATGTAAAATGGTAATTTATTTAAATTAATAATACATATTGGAGAATTGGATGCTATTCTCTTTTTTATTGATGGCCTGGCTGTTATTAGCAATAAATCACACCTCGTTTACTTTATGTCTTATATCATCTTGCTCAATGCAAATAATTTTAACATTCAAAATGTTTAAACAAAACAATTACAAATAGGATAAGGAAAAGGAGAATAACTCACAAATTCTACTTCACAATATTTTTTCCATCAAACCTAAGAATGCACATTGAAATAAATGTAAAACTGTTTTAATCTAAAGAAATTCAAGAAGTAGCAGGCTGTTACTATTATGAGTTATTAAAAACTCCTAATATGTAAGATACAGATTTAAAGCAGAAAAACTCACGTATCATGCAATAATGCAAAAAAGGGATAATTTATTTAAGTAAACAAACCCATTAACTGATTAATTCTTGCATGGACTGGAAGAACAGCTAATTTATAATCAACATTATTTTTGTAGCAGAATCTTGTTTTTCACATGGGCAGTTTCATACAGAGCAATTAATTCAATATTTTAAATAATTGAAAATAATCAAAAATCTCAGGAAGATAAGTAAATAGGCAGGGTGATATTTTTGTGACCAGAAAATCATTCACTGTAATGTGATTTTGTGCATTGTCATGACAAATGCTTCATTTATCAGGTCACAATCCAAGTTTGTTCTGAATAATCTCTTTGTTGCATTTAAGCAGCATTTATGGCTGACTTTTCATTACCTTTTATATATTGAAGAAAAATATCACCATGAACTTAAATTGTGAGGATGACATTCATGATTTTTTAAAGTGTCGGAACCTGGAGATTCCCACTGTCTGCTCTGATTGGATTACACTGGAAACACCAAACATTCTCACATTTAATTATTCTGAAAAAATATCTGCTACAACTTCAAGCCAATGCTGTTTCACTAATCCATTATTACCAGAGAACAAAACTTCATAGAAATTATCTTCATGCCCAAATCTTCAGTTAAAATTAGCCTAATTATTTTTAGATTAATGTACAATTTCTTACATACTTATATATTATCTATTGTCCCATGTCTTGTGTGGTTTGGCATTGTTTCTAGAGTGTTCATTTGGGAGTGAAAGGTCCCAGGATCGATTCTGGAACTCAAACTTAGGAATTTCTGAGCGATAATACCAGTAGCCTTATTATTTTATGGAGTCCACTTTGCATCTTACATGTTCTTAATATTAACACCAGTCACTGTGATTAAATGCATTAATGATATCAGACTCAAGTGTAAAGTCCATGGATGCTGCCCAGTTTTGGTACTTTCTACATTAGAACTTTTCATATAATTCTGAACAAAGGTCATTTGAGTATTTTTATTATTGTTTTGACTGTTCACTTGTGTTTTCATTAATCACTTTTTACCCATATTTGAACCTCTAAAAAGAACTGACTGTAAGGCCAATATAGAGAAATATCTAAATTATTAGGATAGGATTTAATATACTGACTAACATATTAGCAAATTCTATAACAAACTGAGAGCAAATCCTCCAACAGATGACAATCTATGGATACTATTCTCTTATATCCCAAAGGTAGCCAAAACCTTACCAAAATATGTTCTGAATCATATCCAGTAAGCTTTCACACCTTTCCCTCAATAAACAGATTAATAAGAAAACTTGAAAGATAAACTTCCTACAAATGCCTCACACAAAGTACAATATTGCATGCACCCAAACCAGATGGAACACAGTCTACTATGGTAAAGTATGCAATATCCTTGCTACAAGGTTGCCATAACACCAAATATCTTTACAAAAAAGCCAGAGATAACCCAGAATATAAATTCATATTCCTCAAACACTAAAATACAATAGGCCATACATTTGAACTCATAGCATCCAGAATCCTGTGTATGGAGAGAAATGACACGTATCAGACGATCTAGGAGGCATGGCATATAGCCAACAATTCCAACTCCATAAACAAAAAAAGAATCATACTTTTCCTGTTTCACCACATACATTTGAATAAATATAAATAAACAAATATTATTCTTATAGCCACAATTCTATTCAAAATTCAGTGCTATGAATGTAAGGCATAAATGGCTTTTGAAAGTGCTAAGCTTAATTCAAACACATAAATTCTAAGCCTTACTTATCTTAGCATCCAAGTGCTTGAAAGTCAAATTAATATATTCATAGAATCTTTTTCCTACATCACTTACAATTGTTGTAACATTTTAGTAGGTTTTTGCCTGATTTTCACACATAATTTGACATTAATATGCTGCTTCAACTTCAATTACTCAGTTTTTACATTAAAAGTATGCAGTCATTATTACTTTCCTAATAATTCATAAATAAATGACCCTATTCACTTAAAATTTATGCATGTATTAGTTTAATTATATTCAAATATGAATAGGTATGTGATTTTGATGATGTCATGGTCACCACTACTTGGTTATTCTGGGAATAAAATTCTTGCACCTCATCCATCTTGGCATAATTTCTAAAGAACACTGAACATTATCTAAACAGATTAACTGCTGCATTATAAAGTGTTCATTAAATTGCATAGGCCTGTTAAGATTTTTAAGTTGTGACACCTGGTCTCATTTTCAACAGTAACTATAAATTTGGCACATTACAACAACATTTCAGGTGGCCTAAAGTAGAAGGAAACTAATTTCTAAAAAAACATTTAAATAATTATTGAGCTTCATTTCTGTATCATAATTACTTTGAATGATTTTCATAATTAATAAATAAATTTATCACATTTGAAGCATTTATGAAATTCCACTAAACTGTCATAAAGATGAAAATGAGTTTTTACACACATATAGTATTAATCACTGCTATGATTATGGAAGTACTTTTTATAGTGCCTAAATAATGTTAAATGTGAGCAGTTTTCATGTTAATAAAAAATCCTTAATTTTTCTTTTACAAAAACTAGTTGAAATGCTTTCTGGGATAGTTCAAAATGAAACCCCAGTTCAAGATAATATTTAAAACTATATTTTAAAACAAATTCTCCATAGGTATTTGAATCATAATACTTAACACACACACATGCATACACACACGCACGCACACACACACTCACATATATATATATATAACAAATGCTTGTTATATATTAAGATTGTAGTTTAAACAAAATTTTTAAGAAGTAATAATAATGCAATTTTTAATAATACATTGAGGAAACACATTTATAAATAATTTATTGAGTGTGTTTCACTCATTCACTCACTGAAAAATTCACAGTGGAAAAAAGTACTTTATCCATATTTTTATTTTAGTAAATAAAATGAGTAGCAAAATGTTTGATGTCCATGGAATTAAATATGCTCTGACAATATTCTTCTTCAATAACTTTATAAAAACATAATAGTAGTCTTGTTATCAAGAATTTATAATCTTTCTAATTGTTATAATGTTTTTAAGTCAGTATCAACTTGAAGAATATTTTTAAATTTTGTAAAACTTTTAACATATGCTTAAAAAATATTTTATTATGAGAAATACTGCATGTCAAATTTAATGAGGAATAAAATTATGTACTTTCAACATAAAGTAATTTTTTTATTAATAAACATGATCGTATACAATGATCTGAGATGGAAAAACAGCTACTAGCCTATTATAAAATTTATTTCATTTTTAAATTATGATTGTGTTCAGTGATTAGAAATGGAAAAATGGTGGTTTGTATTGTAAGATGTTTTTTACTCATTTATTTATATTTTTGTTTGTTTACATTTACTTTGATGTAGCATATAATTGGAGTTATGTGTTGATGTAGCATACTTCATGACTTCATTGTTTATATATTGAAACAGACACATCATTTCATGCATATTTATTTTGGAGATTTATTCCCCCCCCCACCTAAAGTGGTATAAATTGAAATCAAACTGACGATGTATCAATTAATAGAAATTGAAAAGTAATCCAGTTGTTTTATTTCATCTTGCATTTCTTGACATTCATGGCATTTGTTCACAAGAATATAATGCCTCCTGAGCTATGTTCAGCATAACCAGACCTGTGTATGTAAGGTTGTAGTAAGCTGGAACTCGAGTGGTGCCATTTGGGAACCCAACAAACAAATTTTCTAGTAATATCCAGTCTCTTTAATGCTACATCCTCTGGTGAGCAGGAAATATTGTTGTAGAAGGGGTTTAGGTAAACATTGGGTAAGCTAATCTTTATTTCCATCCTACAATATACTCATCAGAAAATAGTTACATCCTGTATATATAGATTGACAGGCAGTCCTATTACAATATATGTATATATATATATATATATATATATATAATAAGATAATAAATCCAATTTAGCTCAAATGTAGATTAATTTAAAAATGTAAATCAAATGAAAGCAAACAAAATTTATCAACATCAAGAATCTTCAATCTGTCTTTCCAGCAGATTGAATATTCTTCATGCTGATAAATGATGATTGCTTTCATCATCATCATCATTATCAACCATTATCAATCCACTGCAGGATGAAGGTCTCTCCAAGTTTAATCCATCTTTTCCAATTTTTAGCTTCTCTTCTCCACATCACCCCTACACATTTTCTTATTTCATCCATCCATCTTACATGTGGTCTCCTTCTGGGTCTTTTACAATCTCTTGGAATCCAGTTTAAAATTTCAATTGTCCATCTATTATCATCTCTTCTAGCAATATGTCCAGCCTAACTCCACTTCAATCTTTTAATTTTTTCAATGAGGTCAGTAACACCTGTTTGTTCTCTTACCCATACATTGCATTTTCGATCTCTTCTTGTTACTCCCAACATACATCTCTCCATACTTCTTTGAGTGGTCTAAAGTCTCTGTATTGATCTTCTATTAAGTGTCCAAGTCTCATATCCATAAGTAAGAACTGGTAAAACACATTTGTTAAAAATCTTTCTTTTCAAACACATAGGCATATTTCCTTTTAATATCAAGTTATTTCTACCAAAAGCACTCCAACCAAGTTTAATTCTATGATTAATTTCTTCTATTATGTTTCCATCTGTATTAATAATCTGACCAAGGTATTTGTAACTCTTAACTTCTTCTAGTTCATCATAATCAATCTTTATTTTCATATTTTGAGCAAATCGATTAAACATTACTTTAGTCTTTTTAACATTTATCTTTAGTCCTACTTTCCTACTTTCATCTGATAACTCCTGCAACATTTCCTGCAGCTCGGAAGCATTATTTGCAAAAAACAACTACATCATCTGCGAAATCTAAATGACTTAAATAATCTCCATTTACTTTCATATGATATATTATATATAATTCAAGTTGATATATATTAAATATAGTAATATTCATATAATTCAATTTATTCTGTTAGAAGTATTTTTGACAATATTCCTTTTAGTCTTTGTGAACTATATAATAATATAATGTTATATTGTTATATAATGTTATAGCGTTATATAATGTCATATCATTATACAGTTGACAAAGACTAAAAGAAATATAGTCAAAAGCATTTCTAATGGAATAAGTTGAAATATATGAATATTACTGCATTTAATATATATCAAGTTGAATTTTATATATATTTTGAAGAAATACAGGCATCAAAATTAATATATATATATATATATATATATTACCCCTATGTGTATTAATAACAGTTAACATTTAGATGACACCAATATTAATGAGAACCAACAATCTTAATCTGTTGTCAAGGCAACCTCCTTTTAACAGTAAAGATGGAAATTCATTTTTATTTATGGTATAATATATTTATATAGATTACTAAAGATTGCAACTTGACCACAGAGAGTGAAATTATTGATGCAAAAAAGTTTAAATAAACGTTATTTAACAGGTAAATATAACCTGTTCTGAATGCAGACAAACAAATAATTAATAATAACAATTAAACTGCACTCCAACTATGTATTACTTAAAGCTAATAAAGCATTCAAAACAGGTTATATTTATGTGTTTAATGAAGTTTATTTAAACTTCCTTGTATCAAAAATTTCACTCTCTGTAGTCAAGTTGCCATCTTTAGTGTCTGTATAAACATATTAGACAACAAATAAAGATGGATTTTTACTTTTATTGTTAAAAGAAGGTTGCCTTGACAACACATCGAGATTTTAGATTGTTATTGATATTGATATTAGCTAAGTGTTGACTGCTTTCAACATTGCAATTATAAACCTATCTAGCCTTGAGTATTATTAGTTTTAGTATTTAAGCATTATCTCTATGGTAATATTTTATTTATGTGTATTCAGAAAAAATATATTACAAGAACAAAAAAACTATTAGATGGTTTAAATGATAGTCTGTTTCTGTTAGACGAAAATCCAAGAAGTACCAGTATATAGTAGTGACAAAAATATTATGTCAAGGTATAAGAGAATAACAAGTGATTAATTTCTTATTAAATAAAAACCTTTATTTGAATTCTCAAGATATAAAAATAAAATATAAATTTGAAATGGCATCTTTTGTGAACACAATAGTCCTTAACAAGATAATTAAGGCTTCAATTGGAGATTGATAGTTGCAATTATTTTCCTATCTCAGCAGATCATAGAATTTAACTTCTGGATTATAGAGACTAAAAAATTACCTTGTTATGACCTGATTCAAGTGAAGAATGCTTGTTTGACATGAAAAGCATCTTATTTTTTATATATCAAAGCATTGACTGGGAAGCGAACCCAGACCAGCTGCTTGGAAGGCAGCTATGCTAACCTCTAGGCCACCAATGCTTAGGGGCATTTATTTTTGCAGACATCTTTATCTGTTTCAGAAATGACTGATGAAATGGAAGTTTTAGATATATCTAATATATATAGATTTTTTTTAAAAATACTCTTAATTTTATTCTCTGACCATCCATATTATATTCTTCAAGCAAAGAAAAAAATCCAAGTTTATCCATTTGCACTTTAAATTTCTCAACATATTGTCATTTCATCATTAAACACATCCCAGCCCTTTATCTGCTTTCAAATAAATCATATTATCATTATTCAGCCTCTGTTTAAATTTTAAAATATCTTTAAATAACAGTAATAGTTGTATGTATAATAATAAATAGACCTCAAAGGTTGTTTAATGTACATATAAAGATATTACACATGGTGCAGAGAAATGTAAATAATTTCATTTGTGTGTGTTTCAATTTGAAAAAAAGAAACTAGATATATTAATCTTTAACTGATGTTTAATGTTTATATCTGGGATAGAGACAATCTCTAGTCTAATAAAGGATTAGTGATAATCATTAATATATTTATCCAGAGTGAATGGTGTCAAAATTGTGGGTGGTCTAAGTTTGATACTTGTAATTCTAAATGTAATAAATGTCTCATACAAAAGCTTTTTTTCAGAAAATATTTTTTTTCCTTATTAAAAGTTTAATAATAATGTGAAAGGCTGAAACCTTTGACAGATGTGCCTTAAATATGCTTATATGTCAGCCAATCAGATGTAATAATGACTGCACATAGAACTCTCAATTCAAAAACACAAGGCAGAGATTTTATGAGAAAAAGATGATCCCACCTTCTTCTCTACTTAAATTTATATATAGATAAGCCAGACTCAAGCATTCTGAACTAAGAGCATGAAGTTTAAAACACCTTCACATTTAATTCACTAAATATTATGTATAAATAAACAACATGAATGTTATTATGAGATCATCTGCTTGCACTTAATAAATTAATATATTTTCATTTCTTACTATCATTTCATTAGATTTGAAAATTACTTCATAGTAAATCGAAAGATTTCATGTTGTTTATTTATACATAATATTTAGTGAATTAAATGTGAAGGTGTTTAAAGCTTCACGCTCTTAGTTAAAATGCTTGAGACTGGCTTATCTATATATAAATTTAAGCTGAGAAGAAGGTGGGACCATCTTTTTCTCGTAAAATCTCTGCCTTGTGTTTTTGAATTGAGAGTTGCAGTCATTATTACATCTGATTGGTTGACATATAAGCATTTTTAAGGCACATCTGTCAAAGGTTTCAGTCTTTAATGTTATTATTAGATCATCTGCTTGTACTTAATAAATAAATATATATATATTTGTTACTATTATTTCATTAGATTTGAAAATGACTTCATAGTAAATCGAAAGATTTCACATTGTTTATTTATATATAATATTTAGTGAATTGACTGTGAAGGTGTTTAAAGCTTCATACTCTTAGTTCAGAATGCTTGAGTCTGGCTTATCTATATATAAATTTAAGTAGAGAAGGTGGGAAAATCTTTTTCTTGTAAAATCTCTGCCTCGTGCTTTTGAATTGAGAGTTCCATTGCAGTCATCATTACATCTGATTGGCTGTCATATAAGCATTTTTAAGGTGTGTCAAAGGTTTCAGTCTTTCATGTTATTATTAGATCATCTGTTTGCACTTAATAAATTAATATATTTATTAATGGTTAGAACTATTTTAAAGCTTCAATATATATATATTTAAAATTCTATTCTACCTAATATTTAAGTTTTAGAGCACTATGACCATGTCACTTTAGCCTTTGCCATGACTTGTCTATTTTTTATGCAATCTATTCTTTACATTTATTTTAGAATATCACAAACTTTTAAAAAGTCTGATGTTATAGTTACATCGTAAAATATAAGCATTTTTAAGGCGCATCTGTCAAAGGTTTCAGCCTTTCACGTTATTATCGTAAAATATTGAAGATTTTTGCATTATTAAGATGCCCAATAATACTTGGAAAAATATAAGTCATGTAACAGATAAATTTGACATCTTTTTAGAAAATCATTGCTTCTGTTATTTCAAATTCTAAAATGAAAAAGAAGATTTAAAAAAGTTATTTTAAAACAAAAGCAATTTTCTAAAATTTCTTTTGATTTGGCTTTCATTGATATGAAAGAAAAAGTGTTCGTAAAATCAATAACAAGCTTAAGAAACTTTTTGAAAAAGTAAGAAAAAGATTCAATTGCAGTCATAACTTGTAGGTTTTCAATGCAAAATAATTGTCTAAACAAAAGATTCACGAATATATATATATATACTAAAATGAAGGTTTTCTTGAATAAAAGATATATTTTCTGGATTAATCTGTATGTAATTTTTTTTATATGTCACAGCATCGGCCGGAGACGAACCCACAACCGTCTGCAATCAACTACTTGCTTGCAAGGCGGCTGCAATGACCTCTCGGCTAACAACGCTTGACTAATCTGTATGTAATTAACAATAAAATTGTAATATTTTGGCCAGATTAGTCCAGATGAAATATCAATATTCCTGGAAAATATATAAACCACTAAACATCACATGATCACCTATTGTTTACAAGTGGTTGAAACAGAAGCAATTTTTTCCCCACAAAATAGTTCAACTAAGCCCAAGCTCTAATGATAAATAGATGCTAGAAGATAGTGCATCATAATACCTATGGAGTACTTTCCCTTCCAATATCCCTAAACTAGTAAAGAGCTTTGGATCTGACAGCACAGCACCCAGATCTTTTGATCCAATGCACTATCCTTTCAGCACCTACATGCTCTGCTGTCAAATGGGTCTCTTAACCGATAAAAGCAACAAACTATTGAATGGAGAAGCATTGGATAGGGATTAGGATGCACAAACTTTGAGCATTTATTGATTATTAAAGCTTGCACTAGGTGGTGTTATTATGTAGGATGAAATTTTTTCTATTGTTTTAATATATATGTGTGTGTGTGTGTTAATAAAAAATACTCTCTCTATATATATCATAATAATAATTCTTTAAATATTACTAAAATTATTTTAATATGCTAGCAAACAATGGCCTCTATCATATCAATGATTATTTATCAATCAGACAAAAAATAAATTGCTTTTGTTTGTCTTATGTGATGAAAAATTTCTCTTTGATGCTTGGAGGAATAAAATTTTATATTAGTTGTGATAAAATCTTAATCAAGCCAAATCACATTTTAAACTGATGCTTAACATTTAAACTGCAATAATTTTAATAATCTTTTAAATAAACCATGATTATTTAATTGTTTTACAAAAGTTGGTTGTTATTGTGTTATCATATTTGACATTTTAGGTAGCATGATGGCATTGCAATCACTACTTTTCTACATTGTTTTAAAGCATTGTATATGTTAATTACAGTGTGAGACAGGCTGTAGCAATTTTTTCAAAGAAGCTTCCATTTTTAATGTATGAATTAAAAAAAAACTCTAAGAAATGCCATCAGTGTACTGAGCTTTACAGACCCTTGTCTGTGATTGGCAGCCCATTCTATTGGTCTGACAGAACTATGAAGGAAATGGCAATTTGTGATTGGCTGATGCTTTAGATTCATTTACCCTGTGGTTAAATGACACAAAATGTATTTTTCAGTAATTTTTAATGGTTATGATGGAATATTTTTGTAAAAGACTTATTATTAAGCCAAAAACTATATCACTAAAGAGGATTTGTCTTTGAAAATATTTTATTTTTAAAAAGATAGCACTTAGAAAGTATACAATGTACATTATGACAAACGGAAATTACATCAGAAAAGCTGTTAAGAGGCTAAAAAGAAAATGTTTTTTTGTAAAAACTGTAAGTGAAATATTTTAAAACAATTAATAATTTATTAACGTTTAGAATTTATAACTCAATCAGATTAGCCAAAAATATAAATTCTAAAACACAAACAATAGTTTCACTGCTACAAGCAGACTTCTCAAGTGTAAAGAACTACAAAATATCAACATATTTAAACTAAATATTACCCACAATTCCACTTACATCTCATATACTCTTAATAATAAAAGAACTTTTAAATAACTTAATTGCTTCAGAGTCATAAAGTTTTAGTAATATTATTTAATTCTTTTTATTTTATTTCACTCAAAGAAGATAATCTTAGCCTCTTCAAAATTAATAGTGTGGCCTCTATCTTTTTTATGGATTTGTAAAGCAGAATTGAGATATTTATTTTTAGTCCTATTATTATGAACTTTTATTCTTTCATTTAAGCTCAAACTACTGTAGCTTGTATATACCTTCTTATCAAAACAGGGAATAATATATACTACTCTAGGAATAGACTTTCTATCAAAAATTTCATTTGCATTATTTAATAAATTATTAAAAGATTTTAATACCCCTTTTCCAAGCAATTTTTTTTATTTCCAAACAAATTATTATTTTTATATACATTTGTATAAGAAGACAATTTAAATGGCAAAGAAATAGAATCATATTTTTCTATATCCTTTACATTATCACAAATACTATTACTATCAAATAAAATATTTTTAACAAATATTTCATTGAGTGAAATGAAATAAAAAAAAGAATTAAAGAATCTTTATTATTAAAAATTTGTGATTCTGAAGCAATTAACTTATTTAAAAGTTTTTTTAATATTAAGGGTGAATGGAAAGTGGAATTGTGGGTAATGTTTAGTTTAAATATGTTGTTATTTTGTAGTTTTTTACACTTGAAAAGTCTGCTTATAGCAGTGAAGTCATTGGTTGTGTTTTAGAGTTTATATTTTTAGGCTAGTCCAGTTGAGTTTTGAATTTGGGGTAATTTTGATTACATATACATATATATAAAGTTAGATGTCACATGACATATATATAGCTTGTATTTACAAAGTTCACTGCAAGTAAAAATTGTTTATGAAATAAAGCCATAGTGAGGTTATGATAGGTTGGAGTTGAGATCAGAATGTCACTGGTGAAAATAAAAAAAGTGAGAAATACACCTGGGTCACTTTTTACATGGACTTATTTAACGCGATTATGAAGTTACGCGATTCACGTTATTCCGGAAGTCGAACTCCGATAATGCGCTATTGCTTTAAATAATAAATTTCATGCACTTACATCATATTGAAAGTAATAGCACATTATTGGAATTCAACTTTCATCTTAGTAATTTCAATATTTTCAGTGCTTTATAATAGTAAGATTTTATGCAATAATGAAATTAAAATCATGATTTCCACATTTTATGTATACACACATTAAATTTTACAAGATTATAATGTAAATTTGTTCAAACATTGTGCATGTTAATTTTGCATTTTAAATCACATTCTGTTTTTGCTTTTTAAAAAAGAATGTAATCAATTATTAATCATTTAGTGTCCGCAAGTTTATTTTTAAAAGGTCAGTAATAGCAGTGGGCACAATTAAAATTGAAAATTAAAAAATTAAAGACAAAAATAAGAATTTAATTTTTAGTTGTTAGATTAATTACTAATTACATTGTCACCAGAAAACCATTAACACAACATGAGTGACGTTGGCGCTAGTTGTATTTCATCTTGTAAAGAATCTGATTTTTTACCAGTTTGCAAACAAACCTGTTTAATGGAAAATAGCGATAATAATTAAAATGTGTATAAAAAAATGTAAATTACTGTAAATTATGCAGAAAAATATATTGTTTTGAATAAAATTGAATATTATAATTAAAAAAAGTTTGTCTTGCATCAATTTTTTTCAAATTTGAAATTTTTTATTAGTCATATTTTATTTCCTTATTTTTTTGCGCGCGAATTTTAAAGTAATTTTACGTTGGTGCTTTGCTTTTATGCAATTTTTGAAAAATCATAGTCCGTATCCCCCCTTTTTCAAGGTAAGTTACATCTATTTTTGCACAATTTCCTTTGCGCGTGTTTTCTGAGGAACCTATCTATCGTGTAAAATGAGACCCAGGTGTGTGTGTATATATATATATATATATCACTCTGTATGGTCTAAATAAACAGTAAAATAGCTTGGTGAAAGAACATTTAGGTATAACTGATATCATTGAAAGAATTGAAATGAAGCTGTATTGGATATATTGCTAAAAGAGATTATATTAGATGGATAGTCAAATTCTTACACTGAATCTCAAGAGATTGTTAAAGATCTATAAAGTGACTACATATAAGATTGATAGATTAAATAAAATAGTTATTGTCATGATGTAAAAATAAAACTATGGATCAGAGAAACTGGAGAAAATTTGGAGTAATCACCACTTTGCATTAAATTCATAATTGTTGAGGTTTATATATATATATATTAAAATGAAGATTTCACAGAATTAAAAGGAACAACTAGATTTCGAATACATTTCTTGTTGTAAATATTAGCATTGTACTGAAATCTCAGCCAGATTACATTAGACAATTTTTAAGTTTTGCTTTAGAGAAACTTTGCAACATTCTTGGACAATCACTGCAATCCAATTACTTAAAAGTGCAATACAGATAAACTGTACCACTGGTAAATAGACAAACAATAAATATATTATTAGCACACACAAGATGATTACAGACTCATGCTTATATATATGTCAATGGTTAGGAGAGTACTGAGATCATATCAAAATCCCTCTGATTGAATTTTATCAGTTATATTTCAAGGACCTATCTAGAATTTGTATGCTTCTAGATAAAAATTTTTAAAAAGCTCTTTTTACTATTTATAGCATATATTTTATTACATTTTAATATAAATGTAAACAAAAGAATAAAAAACAACCAGTAACAGTGAATAAATCTTTATCTACAAAATACAATTAATGCTTAAAGGCTTTAACTATAAGCTAGATTTAATTAAATGACGTCTTTATCACATGACTTCAACTTACACACAGCTGTTTTAGTGGCATATGCTTTTGTTCGTTTATCAGAAAGCTTACAGTAGGTGATATAAACTTGGTAAAAGAAAAACGTCAGTTCTGTATATAATTATTATAAATTTTTAAATTAATGATCAGTATATGCATTGCCTTAGTTTGCTTCACAGTGATTATGCCACTGTTAAACCCATAATCTATTGGTCCTCCATCCTATATACATATAAACTATTAATGCTTTTTTATTTATTTATACTATCGATAGAAATTTATAAAAACTTAAAATCACAAAAGGTAACGATTGATGAAAAATCAATTAAACTTCTTGCGAGCTCATATTTCTGTCAACCAAATCTGATGTCATCAGCTGCATGGAAGATGTATTATAATCACATCAAACATAGCAACTCAGTTTTTATTTAATGACTTACAATGCTCAATTTAATACTAATGTCTGAATGTGAATATTAATGGTAATATATATATATATATATAATTTTAGGGGATTTGAACCCAGCATTTTAAGCTTCCTTAAGCTATCCAATCTAACTCATACAACTGATGCATACAACCACACACATGTGAAAAAGATATGAACTCCAATATACATATTTCATGCTGAATCAGCACTCATCAGTTGGGCCAGATTATCATCTTCCATATATATATATATATATATATAATCAGAGCTCAGTATATATTAAGATAGCAAATCTTCAAACAATAATGCACAGGTTTCAATCTACTCCACCATTAACTCTTCAGTCATCCAGATCATTGAAAATCTGATGATGGAATGCCCAAATACCTTGATGATGCCAATATTATTGGCCATGTTGACTTTAAGTAATTCTGACTTTTCATGTGTAGGACTTTGTCCATTTAGATACACAAAAGAAGATTTCCTAAGACTATTAATAACTACAATGAAAATAGAATAAAAATATAGCAAGATATTAGCAAAAGTACGAAATTTTTTCATAGCTATAGTTTCACTTATTAAACAAATGGATCTTCTCAAGTGAAAATCGCTAATGAAGCAAACATATAAATACCCACATATAACTGTCTACAATTTAAAAAATGCTAACCACTCTTAATCATGGAATCATAATCCAAAAATCAAAAAGACGCTTTTGAATAATCATTTTGGAATTGAGGTTGTTAATCTTAGAATTTCTTTTGACTTTAGCGGTGATTGACATTGTGAGTAGTCATATGTAGTTTTAAACGCAAGTTTTGATTAGTGCTTATCCTTGACGCAAAACAATGATAAATTCTGCAAAAATATTGTAATTTTGCTAATATTTTGATACATATAAGTAGAAAATATTTTCGTATTGTTATTAAGGAGTAACGGTAATTAAGTTCTAAATATAGTTGAAAATTATTTGAAATTATGTTGATAAGAAATGGTATTGTAACACATTTTTTATATAGAAGACAGGGATAGCCATATCCACTATTTTAAAATTTTAGATAAAAATTATTAGTAGGATTAAATAAAAGTGACACGTGCGCAAAGAGTCAAATTAAATTGGTTTTGACAGTGCAACTTTTATTAACACGTGAGTTAACATTAAAGAACAACTTTATATTTTAAGAGCAAAAAAAATATTATTGAGTAATAAAAATCAATATTTGCCTTAAAAAGGACAAAATATCATTTTTCTGAAAGATTGTCCCAAGAAAAATCGATAAAAATTGTGTGTGTGTTTACTTATATGTACAGAGTAAATAACTTTAAAAAGCAAGTTTGTTGACTTTAAAAAGACTTGGCTTATTGGGATATAAAATTACTCATTTATGGCATATGTAGCCCCCTCTCCAATAGAATAACTAACAAATTTTTATCATCAGATAATCCAATCACTTAGGTGTGAGGTGACTAAAATATATAGTTCATGACCTGGTGTCAAATCTCCTTAACTGTATAAGTAGGATAGTTTGGGTTTAAAACCCTTAAAGTTATTTTGAATTTAAAACTGTTAGATTAAAACTAAAAATGATGTTAAAAATGTTGCAGTGACTTCATCATTTTATCCTATGTCATCATTGATTAAAGCAAACCGATGATTGCATTACACTACCATTTAAATATCAATGATTAATCAAGTTAATAGACGGCGCTGAAGTAGAAAGTGAGACTCTTCTTGGATATACGGTAGTAAGCAGGAAGATGTAAACTGTGATGTTTGTATTTTATGATTTCTGCCATCAATGATGGTCTACTTTATTTATTATTATTTTTTTTTCTTTTAAATAATTTGTCATCTTAATGACTTCTGATTGGACAGTTGAAAAAAAACCTTTAGTTAAACAATTCTCAAGTGCATAGGATTATGAATTACTTGGTGATACTGCTGTAGATTTCTGATTTATTTCACCCTCTTGTAGCTTCTCTAGCACTATTTCACTAGATATGTATTAATTTAACAGTGAAAACTGGAATTAAAGTTAATATTAATCCATTAGTTTAAATAATTTGAAATGTCAGTATTGTACAGAGAAGGTACTATAAATTAGCCAAGAATATTGCTAATTAGTAAGTTCTCATGTTCTATTGTTGTTAAGCAATAAGCTAAAAATTGTACATTTTCCATAGTTTATTTAAAGATTTATGATTACTTTTACAAAACATTTGTATAGTAATTGTTATAAAAGAAATATTTTTGAGTACATTTATATTTAGTTCAAATACTATTTTTTAAAGTATAAGTTACAAAGTTCGCTGTATTGATAAAAACAAAACTATAATTGGTCACACTCTGCCAAATACCATAGTACAAAACTTTTATGGTATTCTTAATAATTATAAATACAATTTTAAATTTTAGAACCCAGTTTCATAGATTTATGATTATTTAACAATAATCCATTGGGGTTTTAAAAATGAAGCTCACATATTCATGATTTTATTATTTTCTTAAATCAGTTTTATCATAATCATCTACTAAGAAAAATATAATTATTATTATTATATATTTAATTAACTGAAATACAGACTTATTATATACCTGTATCAATATATGTAATATATAAGGTATATGAGCACAGGCTTTCAAACGACCCATCATGCTCCACTCTATCTCATAACACTGATACACTTGAACACATATATGTCGAAAAGATAAATAATCACCAATATACATATTTCATACTAAACTAGCAATCATCAGTTGGTCCAGATTATCATCTCTACACATATGTGCAATAGGCGCTCAGATATATATATATATATATATTAAGATAACCAATCTTCATACTTTAATAAACAGGCTTCAATCCAATCCACACTCCAATTCTTCAACTATCCATCCAATTGAAAATCTGATGATGGAATGCTCAAAGGCCACCCTGATGCCAAGATTCTGGTCACATTCATGTTGACCTAAAGTCAATCTGATTATTTATCTTTTTAACATATATGTGTTCAAGTGTATCAGTGTTATGAGATAGAGTGGTGGGTTGTGTGAAAGTCTGTGCTCACATACCCTATATATTATATATTTTATTTTGATTTACCTTTTTTGTCTGTTTGTAAAACTCACATACAATGTTTTAGGATGTTTTTCATTTGTAAACTTAGATTTCTAATAAATCAAGCAAAATTTATTTTTTCATAATACAAAATAAAGATGTTAATACTAAAATAAAATGTTGAACTATAACTCAAGCTACCAATAGGAGATAATGCACAAATGCAAAAATCTGGAAGGATTAAGTAATCTAATCTTGGAATTAAATTTGTCCAGCAAAGAAAGCCCTGATTAACAGGGGATTGCAAAGCTGTTTTACATCCTCATTTTTATCACCCAGATAAGTAAATAGTTTTCTATTCTTTGCAAAAACAGAAGACTTTCTCATGATTATTCTACATATTTTGCTTTCAAATTGAAGCATTATTGTTTTTGGAGCAAATTATTCAATAATTTCTCTCCACCCTAAGCAATATATCCTATCTACTTATCCTTCAATTTTTTTACAACTCTACCATCCATTTCATTTTTATTTTCCACATTTAATTGCTAAATCTTTATTTTAAATTATATTTCCATATTTTTTAAATTATGTATTAGAAATATAAGGTTACAAATAAAAGAAATTTAAAAAATAATATTTCAACTTTGCAAATATAAAAAAAGTAACAAACTCAAATGTATGTTTACTTTGATTACTTTGTAATTACCAAAAACATATTTGAATTAAAGTGTCAATTTATATTCTGTTTTTAAAATGTAAAACAATTTTTATTAAGACCACATAAAAATTCTGTTTCAAAATTTAAAATTCCAATTATGATTGTTTAAAAAAATTACAAAACACACCGTACTAAAATGATAATGGAGCTCTTTCGTTTTTTAGCCAATCACAACTTCGTACTCCTTGTTATTACATTTCTCATAATTTTTATTAAATCACATATTCCATACATATTTTGAAAAAATAATCTTAAATATATAAACAAATATGCATTTTCATTTTTGAAATTGATTCAAAAATGATTAGTTCTCTCAAGAGCTTCTTACAAACCTTCTCAGGCATAAAAAGCAAAGAAATACCAGTCAGACATGTTGACAGATTGTTTGTGTTAGGTTTATCTGTACACAATTAACATCACTCAGTGTACATGTAAATAAAGGGAGTAAATCACCCCACCCCCAAGTTTACAAATTAAAATCTCTAAATATTAAACAAAAAATCAAGAATAGAATGAATCCACCTATTCTTGGAGTTCTGATGTTTATAAGCATACCTTGATCAACACTGTAAGTAATTCAGAGTAAAATTAATTTATCAGCCAGATGTAACATGACCCTTAAGAGTTATTAAACACAAAATCAATTGTACAAGGCTGGAAAAATAATATCTCTTTTAGCACCTTGATTGTAATAATTAAGTAAGGTTTAATATGTAAACTTTAAATTAAACATAGCTCAGCGCATTTACAAACAAAAGCAGAAAATTAGAAAATTACTCTCCTCCCAGACTATGAATTAAAAGCACTCTAAATGTTGATCAAATGATTAACAATAGAATCAATCCACCTATTTTTTGGAACTATGTGCAATTCAAAGTTACAATTAAGTTTTAAAAGAGAGATGCTGTGTTAAGCTTTGTATAAATAATTGTGAATTTAATAACTCTTAAATGCCATATTCTATCTGGATGATAAATTAATTTCACATTGAATTATTAACATTATTAAAATCATATGCTTATAAATACCAGGGCTACAAAGAATAGGTGGATTCATTCTATTTTTGATTTTATGTTCAACATTTAGAGTGCTTTTAATTCATAGCCTAGGGAAGGGTGATCTACTCCTTTTGTCTACATATACATTGAACTATGTTTAATATAAACTTTATATATTAAATCTTATTTCATTAGTATGAAGAATATGTTAAAAGAGATATGTTGAAAAAGTTATCCTTATAAACATCAAAGCTCCAAGAATAGATGAACTCATTCTGTAAATTTATCTTTTGTTCAACATTTAGAATGCTTTAATTAACTGTGCCTGGGGGAGTAATTTATATCCCTTTATGCATATATATATATATATATATATATATATATATATATATAATATATATATATATATATATATATATATAATGGATTTGAACTCAGACTTTTAAGCTCCCTACAGTTATCCACTCCATTGTATACAACTGATACACAGGGCCACATATATGAAAAAAAATCTCCAAAATATGTATTTTGTGCTGAACCAGCTCTTATCAGTTGGTCTAGATCATCATCTTTCACACATAAATACCACCAGTCCTCAGTTTATATTAAGATAGCAAATTTTCAACCTCTAAGGGACATGCTTCAATCTTCTCAACACTCCAAATCTTCAGACATCCATTTCATTGAAAATCTGATCATGGAACATTTGAGACTTTTCTTCATGCCAATATTGTTGTCATCCCCATGTTGGCTTTAAGTCACTCTAACCCCTCACATAAGACCTTAATAGGTGTGGATTTATAGTGTGCTCAGCCCCATTTTGAATTTCTACAGACTACTGAAAACCACTGCTGATATATTTAAGCAATAAATGACATTAAATAATCCACATATAGTTGCTTGGATGTGTTAGCAGTGGTTTTGAGTGATCCTTAGAATTCAAAATAACAGTGAGCACAGTGTAAATACTAAAAGGTTATAACTTCTGAAATAAGAATTTTATTGTAATAAAGACAATGGAAATCACTGAAGTGTGCAGGAAGGGGAATGCAGAAGTCTGATCAAACCAAGCTTATAATTTCAAAATACTAAAAGCTTATAATTTGAAATTATGAATTTTATTATAATGTATGCCCATAAGCACATGTTGAAATAATGTAAAATTGATCCTATTAACTTCTAAAATACAAATTTTATTACAATATACACCCATAAGAACATGTTGAAATAATGTAAAACTGATCATATTAAGCTTATAATTTTGAAAATCTAAAAGCTTATTATTCCTAAAATACAAATTTTATTACAATATATACTCATAACCATATGACATAAAGCACATTAATTTTACAATTAATTGGATTTTTTTTACCAGAAAGAAACTTTGATGTTACATGCTTTCTTTGTTTCATGTAGTTAGAAAAAAAATAGAGGTAAGAAAAAATAGCGTTGTTCACATTTGATATTCTGATGTGGATATTGGATCTATGCTTGATCACACGAGGTCCTTATGGGCTCTTGAAATTGATGCAAATCTATATATTTATTTACATAATTTTCTATTTATTAACATCAAAGTGACTTTTAACATCAATAAATGAACACAGAAACATATTTTAAAAAATATTTACAGATTTTCATAAAATTTGTTGATTATTTCAATTTGTATTTTAAATAAAATAAACATTAACTTTTTCACCATCAGTAAAATAGTATTAGCATCTTTGAGAAATTTGATGAATAAATCTCTCATTTAAATTATTTTTATCCATCCTCCAGAAATTACCATGTGAGAAATTAAGTATACAACATTACTCCCTTTGGTAAGAAACAATCAAATTTATTAATTTTTTTATTAATTATATAATTAATATTCTTTACTTTAGACAATTATTCTTTTGGATAATGTTAAGATAAAATGTGATTTATAATTAATTGTGGAATTAATATGCTTTGGCAGTTATTTCTATATTTATTCAACATTTATGTTATTTCAACATGTGGTTATACACCTATATTGTAATAAAATGTGTATTTTAGAAGTTATAAGCTTTCAGTATTTGAAAATTATAAGCATGGTATGATCAATTTTACATTACATTGATCTTGTGGTTTTTAAATTAATATATGTGTCCATTATTTTTTTCATTTACTTTTTTTGTTTATGTATTAGAATTAATATTTTAGAAATTATAAGCTTTTAGTATTTCAAAACTTATTCGTTTTATTTTTTATATTTTGTATATTTTAGTCATGTGATTTGATCAGACATAGTTACAAAATTTGCACTTTAATTTTTTAAATTATGATGTAATTTGCAATGTTGTAAAGAATGGTCACATGTGACATGTAGATTATTCTATGTCGTTTATCATTTGGATGTGTCAGTGGTGGTTTTGGGCCATTCTTAAAATTCAAAATGGCAGTAAATGTACTCTAAATCAGTACCCCCTAATATATTCATTTAAATACATAGAATAGGGGGGGGGGCAGAATACAGGCTGAATATATATAATTTTTAAATGCAAATATATTGTCTACACTGGACTTAGAGTAATTAAAAGATGGAGTGGATAGTTGCATGGATTGACAATCTGAGTTCAAATCTCTTCTAATATAAATATACATACATTGTAACTGATGATACAAGGGGAAAGGATATCATGTTCTGGAACATTAGCTTGGTTGAGTATATGGGCATTCAGGCAACCCTTACAATACCATCCTTCTTTTTAACAACTACTAAGGAGTTAACAAAGGAGGAAGGGTTTTTCCTGATTATCTGCCACTCTAGCATCTTATCAATTTGTTGCTGGACTTCTGCCTGATACTGACATGGTATTGGATTCATTTTCTTCTAGAAAGGTTCATCAAACTTTAATTGAATTCTGTGCACATAACTTGTCAATATGACTGGTATTTAGGAGAAAATACTCATATTCAACAATAGCAATTGATATAGTAACTCACAGTACTCACTGCCTATTATACATAAACTATCTAATTTTATTTTAATATTTACACCAATTATCATGTCCTGTATACATATAAATTGGCCTGACTGATTAGTTAGATTGATTACAAAAGGGAATACTTCCTTTTGACCCTGAAAAATATTATCATTATAATCAACAAATCAATTGTTAAAAATTCATGAAGTCAGAACAAATTATGGCCTCAAGAATCAAACCTGGCCTTATTAAAAAGGCATGACAAAATTCTGTGACATTAATTTTTAAAAGTAACATAGACTTGCTTATTATAAAGTTTTGTTTTATTCCCATTATCCAGAATCATTTATATAGTTTTTTATAGACAGAGTATAGGTTGTCTGATCTACACTAGTGATTTTTAAATATGTCTCTTCAGACAAGATAGAAGCCTGACTTCCTGGGTGTATTAAGGCATTTATAATCATTCCTGTAACAGGTACTTTGATAAGTGGATAATTATACAAAACGGGAGGCTTAGACACTCTATGTTGCTTTAAGTAGTCAATATTTAAAACAATAGTATCTATTAACCACATCACCTTGTCCCTCTTTCACTGAACATTGGGGCCCTGGGGTGAGGAACTTTTCTTTGAGGTTATTTCTAGTTTAATGCACTCTTTATTTTTACCATTACTAACAACTTTGGGAGTGGTCTCAGACCACTAGTAGAGGATTGGTCTACCCCACCTTTTAAATTTTACCATGGGGCCTACTGACATGAGCATTGCTCCCAGAATAAGGGCTAGGCCTATTATACAGATGATCTCTAGTGAGTCTAAGATTATGCTGGCATTGCACAGCTGACAAATGAACATTATTTACAGATGAATGGGGTTCCCTACTTATTTTTACTTTATTATCAAGATTTCTTTCACTAGTCTCAAGTGATTCAAGGATCTCAGCCATATCTTCAATAGTGTGTCAATTTTCAGAAATCAGCACCTGCTCAATATGCCTAAGCAGATTATGTCTAATGATCCTGACAAAGAGAAGACAGTTAATGTTTTCAGCTTTACAGCTTGACTTCTAAAGAAACAGAATATAAATGACCTATCTGCATGCTATATTTTTATTGAGGGACTTTATAATGTATATTATCTTGTCTATCCTTTCCCCAGAGGTTCGATAAAAATAATATGTTTATAATCCCCATAAGTTTTGAGCTTATCAAACAAGAATTGTCACCCATCTCTAGTTGTGGTGTACAGATGATTACTAGATATAGCAATTCTCTCTATTTCATTCAGCTCACATAAAGCAAACAGCTCTTCTAAGCTTTGTAAATACTCAGAAAAGTTTTCTAAATACTCTTCCCTAAACTCTTTACTTTTAAGAAACTCCAGTGCCAAAGCACTATTGCCAGAGCTAGTTTTGCCACTGATCATACCAGAAACACATAAAAAAGAGAATAGTAACACTCAAAATGTGTTGAGTTTTGTTAAATACACATAACAATCAATACTAGACAATGAAATATTCCAACACATAAATACCAAAATACATAGATTTTTTATTTAATTGTGTTTATAATTTTATGATTCCTAACCATATATTAATTGATTAAAAATTAATTTAAAACTTATTTGTGATTTGAAATCTTAAATACAGTAGTGTTTTAATAGTGGAATTTCAAATTAGTTTTATGTCTGTTACACACATTCATAGATGAGAATGCCTATTCTCTAAAAGACTATTTTGATCTTCTATTTGTTAGATAAGGGACATTTATTAACTCATAATAATTGTAAAGCAGACATAACTAACTCCCACTGAGTTAAGCAGCATCAAAAACCAATGAAAAGGTGGAATGGTATTGTTCTATCTTTTCATTCGTTTTTGACACTACATAACTCAGTGGGAGGTAGTTACTTCCACTTTACAATTACAGCTATTTAGAAGTTATGATTATTTATTTATTATAACATCTAATAATATAACTGTAAATAATCAAAGCTTAATAATATAAAATTAAAGCGAAATAACTATAATTCTCAATGAGTTACATATAAATCAATAGTCAAATATCAATAAATTATAAAAGAAATAGAAATTCTTTTAGCTTTGGTGTTATTGAAGCATAAGTTTATTGATGTTATAAATCAGAGAGTAAAATCTTCATATTAATTCAATATATTTATAAAATAAATAGCGTGAAAGTACTATTTAACCTTTCACAAGATGGAAGACGATGCTTTATTTTAAAAATCCCTAAATATCAGATGAAATATAAGCTTAATAAATATAACTATAAATAATCATATTTCAATAATATGAGATTAAAATGAAAGCATATGCAACTTCCATTTGACTATTGATTTGTACGCAGATCATCATTGGAAATTGCAGTTATTTCTGTTTCAACTTCATACTGTTAAGCTATGATTAGTTATTTTTACATTTATTATGGTAATATTTATTTGGTATTTAGGGATTGTTAAAACTAAGACACTGCCTTGGTCTTTTAAATAGTTAAATATTGATTTCAGACAATTTAAGCTGTGATTACTATCTTCTCCAAGTTGTTTTAATCCAATTTATAACATTATATTAAAGTTTGGGTGGTTTACAGATTCCCTTTTTCCAATTGCCGCAATTTTAGCATATTAAGTTTGAAAAAAACTCTAGTGTCAGCATTTTATAGAATTTTTTGGGTGATTGACAGTACCCTATTATCATGACAAGCTATGATGGAGGTGGCTTAAAAGTCAAGAGAAATGAGAATTTCTGTATGACTGAGTGTTTTATCCTGAAGGTAAATTACTGATTATTGTATATTTATAAAGAAAAAATGTAATTATCATTTATGCTGTACTATACTAATCTAATACATCACATGATCACCATTTCTTATGGTTACACAAGCTGTTTCTACAGAGGCTGATGACTCTGGCTTGCACTGGTGGCATTACTGTATAAAGAGTTTAGCTTCTGTCTAATATTATACTTATGTATCAATAAAGCCAAAAGAATAGATTGTATATGAACACATTTATAAACAAAATTTTAAAAACTACATGTAAATTTGTAGTCAGTTGACTGTTTTTTCAATATAAACAAAGTGGTTTCCATTGAGAGAGTAAAAAAAAATGTTCTTCCAATTGAAAATTTACAAATTCAAAAAAGCCCAAGAATAATAAATAGATGAATAAGATAGAATCTATAGCATTTTTTACAGAAAGGAACCAAATCAAGTATCTCTCACAACATTGGTGAGAATTTATCATAATTTATGATATAAGATTAATACTGTCAGAATTGTACTATTTATGCACATTCACTGACATTTTAAATATTGATGGAACTTAAGAAATAGATGCCATCTTTTTTGAATATTTTCATGTACTTTATATTTACATATAAGATCCAATAACTCATATGGAATTTAGATTTTATGTTACGCTAAATATTTTGACAGATAAAAAGCTAAAGATAATGAATTATCAAATATTAATTTATTACTTGATTATAATTCAAGGCTGTTATTAATGCATGACTAATAAAATATACCTTTAATAGACGGAATTCATTGGCTTCTTACGGTGCATGAATTTTAATTAAAAAAGGATTTTCATAGGTTTTAATAATAATATATTAGTTGAAACTGAAATATCTACATGTTAGAAGCTATCAGAGATGAAAGAACATCTCTCATTCTGTGCAAGATGTAAAAGTATTTTCTATGCTTGAACAATATACTTTTGTTTTAGCATAATAAATATAAACTTTAATTAATTTGTTCTTTTACTATTATTTTTAAACAAGACATTTATTTTATATAGCACAATGTTTTATAAACTGTAATATTAATAAGCCAATAAGATAATGCACATGCTATATAAATGAATATTTGTAAAATTATTAAATATTTGTTTCTTAATAAATATTGATGCTTAAATTTAATTTTTATTTGAATATATTTATTCTTGCAATAAAATTTATAAAAAACGTACAGTTGTTTTCCATTAAAAATATATGACTATCTAAAAATAAATGGGTCACTTGTGACATATGAGTTTATTGAAAAAAACACTCTTAAAAAGATTAAAGAAAAAGATCATTAATACTCAATATAAGTTTTATTAAAGCCTCAATTAAACTGTCAATTCATCAGTTGACTCAGTTTATTATTTTTTATTTGCTTTCTTTTTAACTTTCCAAATTATAAAAGAAAATCTTTGCTTTATATGCAATCTTGGTAGTTTTAGAAAACAATTCAGCATGTTTTTTTAATTAAAAAAGATGGTAATAATTATTGCATCTATCCATGATATTTTTTTTTAATTTGATAAAAACAACAAATGTTTATTTTACATAAACAATTCTTTCTAAGTTTTAGAGGTTTTATTTGATGAAAGAACCACACAATCTAAATTGAGAGGTGAAATATGATTGCATAAAATGAAATAAAGAAAAAAAAATGTCAAGAATATTGTGCATTATAAGCAATCTACAGTCTTTGGCTTATCATAAGTCAGTCATGTTATAAATAATTGATCCCTATTGATGATATCTGAACTCTTAAATATGTTGCAATTATTGCTTTTCTGTGTCACAAAATTGCCATCTCAATTATGTGATGAAATAAACATAAATTCCTGATTTCAAAATTCCCATATGAAATGGTAAATGTTTAATAGAATGTCAACTGTTGAAAAAAGAAATAACTTGAATTTTAAAATAAGAAACAATTTGCTAAAGAAAAAATATCATGGTAAGGAAGAAAGACCTTTAAAAAATTAATGCTTTGGAGACATTCTGCTGTTAAATGTTCAAACAAACATGCGAATTTCTAAAGTTGTATGCAAATGTCTAAGCTAAACTGAAATACAAACATTACAGCTTAGATGAGAATGCTTATTATTTTAATCAAGTTTTATAATTTTTATTGCTAATTTTATTATATTTAAGAGTGTGTTTTTAATTCTATTAAGTATTAACTTGTGTGCTACTTAGAATTTTATAATCATTTGAAGTATAAGAACAGTTTGTTTTTCTTCCTTTTATAATACTTGTTCAAATGCCTCACATGGGTTCAGTACATTGACAGAATGTCAGACAATGGAGTATAAAGTCCTTAAATTGATTCCATTTCTGGCATCTCCAGTGCTCAACCATCTTATGAACTACTGAGCAATAAAGCCATTAAGTTTTCTTATTCATATTTAAGAAAGTCAGGAACTACATTTTAGAAAATACTAAAGAAGTTGTTTGCACTTACCCATAAGTTATTTTTGGTTAATAGAACGTCTTTGTGACAGAATATAAGAATAATTTTAAATAAATATTTTAAAGTGACAGATATCAAATTAGAAATATTTTGTTTCTGTTATATTCAATACTCCATAATCAAGATCATAAAATGACAATCAAAAGATATTATTTCATCATCAATAATAAATTTCAGTCATCACATTATTCTAAGGCTGACTGCTGGAGAAATGGTTTAACAATTTAGATTTGTAGAGATGTATAATTGGATACTGGTGTAAGTTTCATTTAGGTATGCAAAGATAGAGTTAAGATCACTTAAATAATGAAAAGTTTTTAAAAGATTATCAATTATTCAGCCTAACTGTCCCAATATGGTAGCTAGTTGCATTGCATGGAAAGAAACTAATCCTATAGATATAATTTTATTTTCGACGCATTTGGAAATAGTATAATTACTTATTTATGTCCTACTACGACCGTTATTTTTTTTACTTGTCTTCTTCATTATATATCATTACATTTGATGAACAAACGTGCTCAAATTTAATAAAATATACATTTGCATGCTTCTAAACATTTATCTTACCTTTGCGTTCCATTACAATATATAAATTCTTAGATAATCAAAATATTACAAACTTTACTCCTACTATACCCATACACATATACGAGGTGTGCCAATTTAATTCCCGTAAGATCATATGGTGTCACCCGTGACTTAATCGTATCGAAATTACACGAGTATTGAACATTCGTGTTTGGTTACGTTTAAACTAACACGTGTGCAAATTTTAAGCTAGCTGTTAGTTAGCTATTGAGAAGATAATAAATATCTGTGCATATATTTTGACATAAAAGTGGGTCATAGTGCACTCATTGTGAAAGACTTTTAGTTAAAAAATCAACTGGATAACAAGAACATCCTGTATCTTCACATAATTTAGCTCCCTGCGATTTTTGATTATTTCCAAAAATTAAAAACTGCACTGAAAGGACGAAGATTTTCTACTATAACTGATATCCAAAAGAATGTAAGATAGCTGTTTATCCTATCCCTGAAAAGGAGTTCCGGGTGTGGTTCCAGAAATGGGAATGCCATTTTAATCAGTATACAGATGCACAAGGAGACTACTTTGAAGATGGCGGCAGTAGCTAATAGTGTATACTTCCGCATGTATATTTTATGAAAGGCTTTCCAGGAATTAAATTATCACACCTCGTATATATACATACATATATATAGAGAGAGAAAGAGTAGATGTGAGTACATACCCAATACACACACACATATATATATATAACTACATAGATAAACAAATTTTAGAATCTTCACTAACAATTTGTTAAAATTTTAACGCTCTAAGCTACCTAAAAAGTCACTTAGTTTAATTATTTAAGTTGAACTAATCTGGCCATTAAAAAAATCACAAATTGATCTCTCCAATTTGGTAAGTTTTATGAAAGAACAAAAAGTTGCAATAGGCAATCTAATAAACTCCTTCAATAGCATTTCTATGTACTGTTTAATGGAGGTTTTAGTATTCGATAAGGCATTCTTGCTGATTGGCCTATAATTTACCAACCTTTCTTTCAGTTGTCACAAATTAGTGAACATTTAAATAATCAATAGATGTCTACTTTTTAGTATAACTTAATCGTAGATTTTTATCCCATCAATAACTGTAGATTTAAATTAAAGATTGCATATTGCACGATTCACCTGAAAATAAAGAATGTATAAAAATGTTTTTAAATCCATAGCGAAGTCATTCGACTAAATTCTGTGTTCAAAGAAAGAATACATAACTGTGGAATGATAATCAATAGTCGTTTTTGCTAATGATTGTAATTCTCTTAATTATTATTCGGTGTTTCAATTTTAATTTCTGAACCTAAACTCGAATTAATATTCTTTTTGTACTATAAAAGTTGTGTTATTGTTTATTATATATACCTGCTTTTGGTTTTAGAAGGCAGTTTAAATAACCATAAAAATAAAGCACAACCCGCAAATTTTTTGGGTATTACAAATGCCCCTCTTGCCTTAACCCTACCACATCACACTCATGCATTAGTGCAGAAACTCAGACCAATCTCCCAATATTTATTGTTTTAGCAAACAAATATTACTCTTTAATAAACCTAGAGGATCAAACACGTCAATCTTATTCCTGTGATTATATTTTGATACATCCCATCAGTCTTACTCAAGATAAAGCATTTTTATTAACTCTACTGTTTCCAATATATCAACATATATAGAAGTTAATAAACCTTTCTCACAAACGCTACTGTATTTATGTAATAAAAGATTGAATCTTGGCCATTATTGTAAATAATATGAAAACACTATAACAGAGAATGAAGTAAAAAATAAATGAATAAATATAGTTTAATAATTTTTATTAGTCATTCATTAGGCTAGAGATTATCCACTTAATGAGTAATATATCTATAGTCTAATTTTCACTATACCATTCTCACCCTAGATAAGGACTGGTTTGTATCCACTTTTAACTTATTATGGAAGAATGTAATCACAAACATATGACCACAGACATGTGAAAACGATGTATGGCCCACATGATATACATTTCCTTCTGAAGCAGCACTCATCAGTTGGAAGATAGAAATCAGTTTTTAGCTGATGTAGGAGTGGTGTAGTAAAAATGATACTACAGAAATATTACTCATTAAGTGGATAAGATCTAATGAATGACTAATAAAAAATATTCATAAGTGGTTTGTGTCAAAGTTATTAAATTGTAATAATTGGCTATCTACATATAGTGAGTAATTATAAAGATATGTTTAAGAGATTGTAATCTGAGCCAACTGATGAGTGCTGGTTCAGCACCAAATGTGCATCTAGGGGATTATACATCTATTTCATATATCATTGGCCAGAGGTTTATGATTACACCCCTCCACAAGATCTTAAAAGCAGATAGAAACCAGTTTCTACCTTGTGTGAGAGTCGTGTAGTGACAATTACACTACAGAAATATTATTCATTATAGTTTTGATATGTGACACATGCTTCGCTATCTTCAGAAAATGGACAAGCTGATTAATTTACATATACATTTGCATATATTACTATTTAATAACTTCACAACAACTATTGCTATTTTGGCTGTGATTATAAGGGATAACACCCCAAAAGCACTTAGCCTGGGTTAACTCATTTTGATTGTTTGCTATTAACAGCTTCTTCAACCAGCATTTTAAAGCACTTGTATATACGATACATTATAATCTAAATCATTGTTATATCCTCTCTCCCACTAATTTATCATTAAAATTATTTTAAAACTTATTTTTTGCTTATTTAAATAGCATTGCCCCATTGATATTTGTCTCAATAAACTAAACATCTTTAATCTCTATCATGTCCTCCACTACAAAACACTTCAGAAATAATAGGATCAAAAACATGACTTTTTTTTTTTTCATTATGCTACATTTGTTAATTTAATACAGAGAGCCTATCAATAGCTCAAACAAACTCTTAATTGATAAATACAAGCTTATAAAATTAATATCATGTTATGTATGACTTGCTTTTTTGATTATTATTATAGTTTTACCTTTAAGACTTTGGCCGTGCTGAGGCTATTAATATATGGCAGATCTAAATTTGGTTCAGTCCCATATAGCTATTTAAGTTAAATAGCTGGAGTAAAAGACATTTTCATGTCTGCAAACTTCGGAGTTGTTACTTAAATATTACGTATGGAATAAGTGCTGGGTTTTGAGTTGATATTTTAAATCTAGTGTCTGAATATTCTAGCTTTTCACTGAGGTGAGCCATAAGCTCCAAACCAATTGGTCTGGAGATAGGAATGTTCCAAATAATTTTCTTTTACTGCACATTAATTAAGAGCTTGTGTGAGCTATTGGTACACTCTCTGTATTACATTTTTGTAAATACAAGCTTATGACTTGCTTTTTTGATTGTTAATTTAATATTAGTTTTTTTGGACATAAGCCCATGCACAAGCTTCATAATATATAAATTAACCTAACAAATGCTTCTGTATTTTATAGTTAGAAAAAACAATACAAACATGGTTTTGAAACAAATATTATTGAAGTCGTTAGTGAAAAAATAAATGACAGAAAGTAAAAGATTACACAGGCTTGAGTTCTTGCTTAAAATGAACAAATGATGAATCAGAGAACCAATACCATACAAACAAGCAAAAAGTGGTTTTCTTCAAATTTTTAAATGTTAAAATTGTGTTTTCTTCAACCTTGATTAAGCTGCTCATTCAGCAAAAGCATACTGGATTCATTTAAATGAATTTGCATACTTTATTTTCTGTTCTAGTGTTTTAATACTATTTATATATTATTATATTGAGAATAGTAGAATTAATTCCAGCAATTTGTTATACTTCTGACATCAATATGTGGTTTTGTTATTGTGTGGTGTATTCTTCTCCCTTTAAAAAAAAAAAAAAAAATCCCTAAATCAAAACCAACAAAAACATCTTTCCCCCTTTTTTTTACTCCCCTCTCTATATATACACCCAATTCTCTCTCTTCCCCATTCCACAAAATAATTTTTATCAACAATCTATCTATCTTATATAAATCCCCCTCTCCTCTCCCCAAACCCATAACAAAAACCCAAATTTCTCTTTCTGTATAATCTCTCTTTTTTAATTTTTTTTCAACCACATTATTATTAGCCCCCCTTCTTTTTTAAAACTATCACAATCAAATAAAAAATCCCAAATTTTCCAATTCCTCCCTTAAATAATTTACAAAATAAATCACCCATATTAATGCAGTGCCCTCTAGTGACAAAACCATCAGCTACAATAAATTAAAGAGAATAAATAATTTTTATCATGCTTTTATACGGATGTTTAGAGGGGAATAGACCATTAGAAATCTTGAAATATACACCAGTGATGATCTCTACATATACTCTCTTAAATCAGCTTATAATCTAATTTACAAAGACAGAGTTAATTTTTACTCATTTTAATAATACTGTAAACAAAAAAATTCTTTTATATGTAAAGTTAAATTAAATAGCATTGAATAATATAAAAAAATAATAAAAGAGCAACAGCCCCTAAAAATTATTTGGATTAAATTTTCTTTTAGCAAGTCAACTTTTACTTTAGATTATATTTTTCATTAATTTCAAATTAGTTTTTAGAAATATAATTTCACAAATAAAAATCATTTTAAAAATAATATTTCAATTATGCAATGTAGAATAAAAGCAGTAAGCTGAAATATGTAAACAAAATATTGGCTTTTTTTTTATCAAAATAAGTCATAGATCACATGACCCAATTCTCTTAAGCTTGTAAGATATAATCAATGAGGATTGCCAATTCCTCAACAAGCTTTGTGATAAATGCTTAGCCAGAGGCAGCATTTAAAATATTTCTGTCAGGACCCCCCCCCCCCCACACAATCTCTGACCATGGTTTCATGCTTTGGCACTTTTCAGAGAGATACTAGTGTCTGAACCTTTCCTAGCACCCTCTCTGAGAAGTGCCAAAGCACGAAACCATGGCCAGAGGTTTGGGGGGTCCTGACAGAGATATTTTAAATGCTGGCTCTGGCTATGTATTTATCACAAAGCTTGTTGAGGAATTGGTAATCCTCATTGATTATTAGCTATTTTTAATTGTGTAATCATAATTGTGAACAAAAATGTTTAGTAAATGAAAAAAATATATCTGTGTTAACTCTATTTCTAAAATGAAAATTAATTATTATTAAGAACATAGAAAAGAATGAAATTCTGTTTTAAAATTTAAAATTCCAGTTCTAATTATTAAAATATGTAAAAAACAACTGCTGCAGTAATTATGAAAGTATTCCTTCTGCAGCCAATTAAAACAACTATTTGCTTATTCTCTGACTTGTCTTCTATTTTAAAAGTAAATATTTTTGAATAAAGTCTGAATTCAGTCAAAAAATAAAACATTTTACTAATAAGTACATAAATGAGCTATGAAAAATATATGCTTTTATTTTCAAAATCTAAAAAAAGAATAAGCACTTTCTAAACTTCCCAAAAGCCTTTTCAGATGGAAGACTGAAATAACTACCAATCAGCAGAATTGTTGACTCATTTGTATTAGATTGTTTGTCTAATACTAACATCTTCAGATTTTTTAAAATTAATTATTGAATATAAATGTCAGTTTCAATTTTTGTTGTTAAATGAGCACAAAACCAATAAATGAACACTAAAGATAGCCAGACAGATATGGATTTTAAATGATATGACCAAAGTACCATCAGTTAACCACAATTTTGCATCCTATCACCGAAATGTTTGAATGTTTTCAGCATATTTCTGATGAAATTTATCTCACACATTATATATCACACTATATAGTGGGTTCATATATGATATTATTCTATTTATAGCATTGTTAAAATGAATAGTAATTAACAATAGTGTTAGTAAATTAGATTTATTTAAATTAGCATGAATATTCCTGCTGGCCTAAATTTCACTCATGGGTTATAGTCCGGACAATATATTATTACAAGGCATGATAAAATGGTTCAATTGATTCATCTTGATCCATTGTGTTTGATAACATTCGGCACTAGATAGTGTTGCAATAAATGTGGTCAGCATACATCTATTTATTTTACAGTTTTAATGTTACATAATATGGAAAAGAATAGAAATCATTGGAGAGCTACAGTTAAACATGGTGTTGAAGTATTTAAAAAAAGAAAAGTTTTTAATATAACTAATTAAAAGATAGCATCACAAAATGTCAAACAAAAAATTGATGAACATATTCAATGTGTGAATGGATTAGTTTGTGTAATCAATAATTGCAAACACTTTTCTAGAGCAGTTTTTCTCACTCTTACTTTTTTTTTTTTTTAAAAATTAGAACAGTCATACTCATTTATGATTGGCTGCTGTATAAATATAGTATTTTCTTTTAATAAATCTTAAAACAAACTTTTCTTTTTTTAAAAAGTGCCAATCTCTTGTCTAATGGTAGATCTCTTTAATATCCAGTTCTTGATTTTATTACCCCCAACAAAAGTAATCAATATTCTTCAAAATAACTTTATTAGGTCTAATATATGTTTACAGATATAGTAGGTGAAAATGGGGGTTGCATTTAAAACTTTAGCAAACAATCTACAGTTAACTCAAAAAAGTATAGTGACACATATGGTAATAATTAGACATGTATATACATCATGTCTTAGGTAAGTGGATCTGAATTTGGAAACTGAAACAGTTTCTAAGTTTCTTTGTACAAGAATTTTGTAGCAAGAGTTCCATCTCTGCCCTTTAGTTTTTTTAATTGTTTGAAGGAAAAAAATGTCCATGTCTGGCTGTGGATGAGTAAATTGTAATCAATATTATATTTATAGAATGTGTTAAAAACATGAAAAAACACAGATAAGGTATTTATCTTTCAGGAAAATCCTAGTTTTATGAAATCTATTACTTGTCATCCAGTTCAATAATGAATCCAACAAATAAATACTCTACAATTACAGAATCAATATTCCATAGACAGTAAATTAAAAAAAAAACATATTCCAACATTCTCTCCAAGTATTAGAAACACTTAAACACATTTTTAAACCTCATTGTCTCACTTTGATGGTTGCTGTTTTTTTATTACCAATGTCTTGCTATGATGATCCATATATTGTCTTAATATGGTAATTGCATTAGAAAAAGATTGGACTCTATGTTGCATCTCAAGCATAAAATCTCCTATCTTATTTAGTAAACTACCACAATATTGAAGCAGATTCTAATTTACACATTGAAACTTTTAATTTAAATGATTGTAAATTAGGTAAAGAATAAGTGTTTAGAAGCCTAGCTTAACTAAAGTGATATGTTTTCATTGAATACATGTAATAAAGTGAAATTGCAAGCTACATTGTATCAGAGTCCTTGATCTCAATTAAATACAATGATCCCCACCCAAAAAATATAAACAAGGAAACAAAAATATTAAAATTCGCTAACTTATTATATTTTATAATACACAAGCAGCTATTTTCCCTTTCTAAACTCTGTATGTGATTACAATTTAGAAAAATGAAATAAAATTTGTAAATAAATTTTAAATTATACCAGCAGCCATTTTTCCATTACAGAGTGCAACTAACACATGCTTGTACATTAACATAATTTCTTCATTTTATAATAAAAGCACATAAACTTTATACTTTCTTTACTATCTGTAATGAATTTGATCTCCAGTATTTGGCATAATAAATTAATTTCTAAGTGTAATGGTAAACGTTTTACCAAATTTTAGAATATACTTCAAGTAAATACTAACTTAATAACATCAAAACAATTAGAGAGGTCATAATTATTTCATAACAAGGCCCATTCACTATGTTTCTATAAAAATAAAATTATTGGAAAAAAAGAATATTAACCAGAGTGTATTTAATTATGACGAAAGTTAGACATTTCACTATTTACTACATTTAAAAAGTAAAATTGTGGTATGAATTTGTTTTATTCTTATTTTATCAGTGAATAAAAAATACATGTTAATATGTAGCCCTAATTTATTATAATAAGTATATTGTTGTCACCGTCTAAAAGTTTTCTTTATACTATAATCTTAATCTATGTATTTATATTATACATATAAAACAATATGTGTTATCTATATAAATACATCTTGAAAAGTAATATACACCTGCAGTTCAATAAACTGTATGTATTCTATTTTTATCAAAGGTTACCAACTAAACATGAGCTACAATACATTATATACAATGTACATAACTTAGAACAAGTTATAGCATATAATAGCATATAATGCAGCGCCATTGCATAATAGTATAAGATTATGAAATCTACATTGTCCATTGTTTGTAAATTAGTGATTACATATTTATTATTTTCAGCCTTTATCATTCCATTACAGGGTGATTCTATACAAGTTTATTCCAGGATTTCTATTTTATAGCCTCTTTACTCTACATAACACCAACAAATGTCTCTTTTCTACCATCCATATTGTATATGATTTCTTTTTAAATCTTTTCCAATCTCTTATGATTCCATTTAAGACTTTAATAGACCATCTGTTATCATCTTCTTTAGAAATACATCCAGACCAATTTCATTTTCATATATATAGATAAATATTGAAATAAACTGTACAATATTCAAAATACCAATATAAATATATACATAATGTATTAGCGCTCTGTATATGTAAATCATGCAAGAAGAAATCAATTTTTCAGACATGCGCTGTTGGTTTATATAAAAATAAGCTCTATGATTCACCTATGCTTTTAAACTACTTATTGACGGATGAGGCAAGCAAATTAATACCAATAGCACACATTTGAAAGATCGGTTTTCTGTCTGGTGATTTACACACACATATATGTAGTAGCTATAGCCAGCTTGCAAAATGACTGCTATTCAAAATAGTACATATATACAAATAATTACAAAAAGGTCACTAAATATATAAAAAAAATAATCTAGCGATTCATCATTACTCAAAGTTCATAAAGCATTCGAGCAACGAAAATAACAGGGTCGGTACACAATCTATAAACATTGAACTCAAAACCTATCACTCTGTCGCTGCACTTAATCATGAAGAGTCATTAAAAAGCTGCAAACAAAAAGTGAGAAGTTTACGCAAATATTCCCGGAATTTCTATTTATTGAAATATCTTCAGGTGTGATAAAAATAAAATTAATTAAAGCAGATCTAAAAACATAATTTATAAAGGAAAATATAAAATATAGATTGGGGGTGAGGGAAATAACTTTTATTGTAAATATTTTGTTCTCTTAAATAATGTTCTATAAATAATAAAACTTATTTTTTATCACCATTAGAGAAATAATTTTATTGATAAAACGGAAATGAATAATACTGCTTTTAACATATTATACTATAAGTAAGAAAAAACTTAATGGAAAAGTTAACATTTATTATATTAAAACAGACAATAAAAAAACGAAAAACAAACCTAAAATAGAATTAATACAATGTCAAATGTCAGACTAGCCTCTTATACTATAAATATATTTAAAATGTACACTTTTTCAAGTAAGCCACATAGTACAATTTTGCAATTTAACTTCATATAAATATTATTTTTAAAGATACCTAAATCCATATAGTATGTATTTCAAACTTCTATTCCATCACATTACTGAAACATATGATCAAAGACATGTGAATAAGATAAATGACTGCAAGATGGATATTTCATGCTGAAACAGTACTCAACAGTTGGCCCAGATCGTATGCCTGTATCTGTCTATTCTCTGATACATATGTGGCTTTAAATTTCAGTTTTTATAAGTGTTATCTTAATGTATGAAGTATGACATTTTAATCAAATTTGTGCATCTAATTGTTTTGTTACCTTATAAATTACAAAAACGGATACATCTTAATCAACTTATTTATCATCTTTGTGCAGTCATCTTTCAAATTTTTTAAGCAGCAGTGTACAAACTCCACATACCTCCCCCTCATTTATTACAATATTTGTCCATCATTTCTTAGTGGGTTAAGAGTTCAACATTTTACTTTAATATTTAAACTTTATTCAATATTATGAATCAATAAATTGTACTTATTAGAAATATAAGTTTACCAATGAAAAGAATTCTTAAAAATCATACTTGAACATTTCAGATATAGAAGAACACAATAGAGTGAAATATTATGAGAATAATAGGTTTTTTATTGGACATTTACATCAAATCTGATTAAAAAAATAAATAAATTTTTTGCTGACTGAATTTTATTTTGTAAACATGAATGAATTAACAGCAAATCATCATAAAGCTATGAAAGTCTATTCTAAAATTTAAAATTGCATTTATAACTATTAAGATGTTACAAAAATTCTGTGTTAACACATGTGACAGAGTATAATGATTGTAGTTTTCTTTTTATAGATTTTTGAATTTTTTAACTTGTATTTTTAAAAATAAAATATATTTTAAAAAAATCTAAGTGTAAACATGAATATATTCATTTTTAATAATTACCATACAAATATTTTATAAAAATAATTCTAAATATTTAAAAAAAATATGGAAAATCTAAAATTTCTTTGTTCATTGTTAACAACTGAAAAAGAGTTTACAAATCTGTTTATTTGCTCAAGATCCAAAAATCTACCAATCTGCGATGTTCTAGGCCTTTGTTAGTTCATTTTCAATTGTATTCACTCCACTCCTGACACCTTCAGATTTTTTTAAAAACTAATAAATCAATATTTACTTCAATTACAGTTTATCGTCATATAAATGTAAAAGTAAGTAATGCAAAAGATATCTGGAAGAGATTGACCTAAATTGAAAGCATAACAGTGCCTTCACAATACCCCATAATATCACGTCTAAGAATTGGTTTACTAATCACAAACAACTATGGCTATTTAAGCATAAGAGAAAAAATGATAGAAAGGCAAACTAAATTCCACAAGCAATGTGGTCAAATTAACTGTAAAATGTCTTCTTAGAAAATCTGCTTTACTTCACTTATTTCATTGTTTCGCATATCTGACACTACTGAATATTTAATTTTACAGTAGAAGACTATGCAGATCCTATTGTTATATCAACTTATTTTTCAAATTTATGAAATGTTCTTGAATGAACTTTCTTACCGCTTTTAATTTATGCCACAAATAATTCAGCTTCATTTTTATACAATGAATTAGTTAAATAACCATTTTATATAACTAATTTTGTTGCAGTTGTTATATTACTGCTGTGAGATTCTTTATCTTCTAACTTGATAATAAGTAGCGACAGAAGTTTAGTGCTTGTGTGTCCCTCAACACAGAAGCTGCTACTCTATTTAAAATTTAAGTAAAAGCTTTGGGCATCAGTATTTGTATAAAATATTATATATATTGTGAGAATACATCAAACTCCTCACATATATATTTTAAAAAATGCAACATGCATACCTATCTTGAATATTATTATTAACAAAAATCATTAAAAATTCTATTATTAATTTTATGTATTAATAATTGTGTACAAATTGGTCATTTAAAAATTATAACTTTAATGACTTCTTAACTATACTGACCATATAGGTAATCACAATGTAAAAAAATATATAAGCCCTAAAATGATTAAAGAAAAGAAATAACCATTAGCTGTTAATTTTGTTCATCATCCATTCATTAAATATACAAATCATAACATGACATTATAATTGAAACAAGAAAATGTGAACTTAAATTAACAATATATATATAGATATATATTATCAGATTTAGAAATATTTCTCTTTCTGATAAATGTGAACTTAAATTAACAAGATATATATAGAATGGTTATCAGAAAGAGAAATAAACATTTTTTTTCTTCTTGAAAATGAAAGGGAGATTCAAATATAACTCTGATTAGTTAATACATTTTGAGTAAAATAGAAATCTGAATCCATTGCACAAAGTCATTTGACAACAATCAGTAAATCATCAATTCTTCAAAGAAGAAAATAATTTTGGGGGATAAAAAAGAAACCGTGCTTATCATTACGAATAGACTTAATCTATGTAAAAATACATTTTATAAGTATAAAAAATATCTTTTGGTGATCCTATTGAAACTGAATATTGAAAGAAACCAATCACTTCATTATTTATAGGATCATGTAAAATGAAATTACATTATTAAGTTTGAATAGAACTAATAACATTAAATAAAATTATAACACGATTACATAACTATGACCAGTTAGGAAGGAAATAAATATTGTAGAGGTGGAATGTTAGGCATACTATTATAATGTCGAATATAATTTTAATGAAAAATAATTACTACCTGTCAATGATAAACATCGTATAAGAATGAACTACCGCAAACCTTAGGAATTCCTTAGATAGAAATTATTCGTATGAGTGAAGGAATGGAATCACTATCTGGGAATTCGAACAGCATTCAAACATGGAATAATATATTTAAAAGATGAGAAAGAAAGGATCCTTAAAATGAAAATATATTTTATTCGTCAATATAAATGGCTTCTAAATTAATCCTAGGCTCGACTACACATTAATATCATATATATATATATATATATATATATATATATATGATTCTTTTTTTATATTTATTTTATTTTCTTTCTGTTAGTAATAGGGCAAGCTTCATTCAACTATAGTCTAAAGTTATTGATATTTAGTGATTATTAATAAAATATAAAGGTCAAGACCCCAAGTTAACTTAATAACCATTGTGACTATCTACAGACTAAAAAGGTAAGACTTATTGCTCTATATAACTTTAGATATACATACTATGATAATTATGTTATATTATACATGTAATTCATTTGTTATAATTAATATATTAGTTACATTTTTGTTTTGTTATTCAGAATAAATGATTAACATTCTGATATAAGTGATCTATTCTATCATGTGTTAACATAATCAAGAATAGATTTCAAAATAAAGGATAATATTTATAACTTATATCCATATGATATGACATCCTGGTAATAGGAAAGTCCACTATAACATATACATGACTATTTGAATGAAGAGACAAATTTATTTTATTTTATAATATTGAATTATTTCATTTGGATAATAAATGGTCATCCATCATAATAGCATATTAATAATAGTTTATTATATAAGAGAGATGTGAGAACAAAGGATGATCATAGTTATTTTATACACATTTTTTATAACTTATGTTAAATTGAATTATGAATGATTTCATTAAACATTGGTTATTATAATTATATTTATGATTATTTATCTATTTCATAATTTATCATATTACAACATACCACACAAATATATAATTGGTATACAAGCAGGATATAATAATACCCCTGAACTAGGACCCATATGTATTCTTCCTGAGTTTAAATTTCATGGAATAATGAGAGAAGATTAGAGAGTACATGAAATAGGCAAATAAAATGAATTTCCTACTGTTTTAATATAATTATTTCTTAATTATATTGATAGATAATTTATATTAATCCATTGATGCATATATTACCCTAAACTAACTGATTCTCAAATGAGGATAAACTGGCATTTATGTCATTCTGTTACTACATATATATATATATATGTCATATTATTATTACTATTTGCGGGATATTCCGTGTAGTGAAAAAGCTAAATGCTGACATTTCAGTACAATATCAAGAAAGAGGACGCTCTGAGGAAGGTACTTGATATTGTACTGAAACGTCAGCATTTAGCTTTTTCACTACACGGAATATCCCGCAAATAGTAATAATAATATGACATCTTTTATCTGTGAAAACATTAGAATTAATATATATATATATATATATATATTGTAAATATCGATAAGTCTATATTTTAAAAAATTATCATTTGTTATATAAAAAAAAAAACCTCTTTGAGTTGATGTTTATACATGAAGTATTAATATTGTTTATGGTTATTAGATATAGTTATTGTTTGAAGTTATTATTTTATTTATATGTTGATGGTACATCGTTATGAATATTTAATTATTATAAATAAATGAAGACATATAAATTGTTGATTATATAAAAAAAATATTTTATTTGCGGTGATTATTAAAAAAATGCAATATTATTATTTATGTATATTTTTAAAGCTGTCAAATAAATTTTCAATTTAATATTTTTTATATATATACTTGATATTTTTTTTTTTTTAATGTTAATTGTTTAAAATAAAACATGTGTAACAATGGTTTTCAAAACAGCATTTGCTAGCACGTGGAACAACAGCAACAACAACAAGAAGAGGCCATGATTATTATTAAGATAGTAATAAAACCAACTGAAGGATAAAATTTTGTTGTACTTTGTTTCTTTGAAATTACCATTCTTCAGAATATTGGAATAAGATAGATTTCTATGGTAAATACATAAATCATGACAGGCTAATAGAGATATATCGCAGCCAAGAGGCTGCACCGTGTTCTTTCATTTATTCCAAAGCAGTTTAAAAAAAAAAAAAACTAAGAAAAGTTCAATACATATATTTCATCGCGTCTGAAGCCGAAATTTGACATAGCTATCTGGAATCTATAATGGTCAATCTAATAATAATCTGGAGGTAACTAGAATTAATATATTGGATTTAACATTTCAATTTATTTATTTATTTTTCAAGGAAAGAAATTTTAGAAGGATAAAAATATACATATATCCAAGAATTGACAATTTTCTCTAACGTGATAGTTTCCTCACCTTAACTAGAATGCATTCTAACATTAAACGGATAAAGAAATAAAACAAGGGAATAAGTTAACTTATGAAGGAAAACTGGACCTGTGAACTTTGAAAGGTAGTCAATAATTTTATATGTATAAATGATATATAAATATATTTTTGAGATCGATATTTTTGTTTACTTTTTATTTTTCATTATAAAAATATAACGTTTTATAAATATTCAATTCAAGCATCTTGTTTTCTAACAGCAATAAACATTTAACAGGTGTTAAAATTAATACTTAAGTAATTTAAAATCTTAAAGTATGGCTTATAAGTTTGGGTGGCATATGAGTTGTTATGTATATTTTAATAAGTAAATTTCTATTCGCAAATGTTTATTATAAAAAATGTTTTATTATTAATTTATTTCATTATTTTTTTTTAACTTTATATAATGATTCTTATGCATACCAAAACAATAATTTATATATATTTGCTGTATATAATATTTTTTTTTTATTATTTTAAATATCTGAAAAATATAAATATGGATTTGTATTTATATTGATATCTACTTGTTAAGCACAGATATGTCTTTATATATTTAATATATATATACTTATTGCAAGTATATATGTATATTTATTATTTGGGTTTGTATTTAAAACATTGATATTACCTAAAATTAAACCATAATATAAAAATAAAGGATGTACTATTTGTTTTATAAGTAATGCCTTTGTAATTTATTTGAAAGAGTATTAATATTTTATTCTTATTTTCTTTTAATGCCAAAGTCATTATGAAATTAATTGAATTCACAATTTAATAGAGGATAACTTCATATTTCACTTATTGTTTAGTCTTTAGGTCACTTACACATATTATTATTCATTCATATGTTTAGATATACATAAATTTACATAATAGATGTGTATATTGGATTTAATAGAATTCCCTTTGTTTCTGATATATGTTTGATTAATTAGTCATATCAACCTTGAAAATAAATTATAATGATAGATCTCATTGCTCTGTATGATTTTAGATTTATTTCATGTATAGCTAGTTGGAAGGGCATATAAACAATTTATTTAAATATAACTGGGATAATTTTGTTTTCTTCATTTAAATTATACACTTTATTATATTAGGCTTTCTCAACAATTGGATTCATTTAGATTATATATATTCCATTACGTTTATCATCCAATGTTTGAAGCATTATTTTCTTCTCATATATTAATGTTCCATTACATTTGAGGTATAATATGTTTATATGATATATTGTCCATTACATTTGGCACCACAAACTGTTGGTCCCAGTTAACTGATGATTGGTATAATGGAGTAAAAGTATGTTCCATTACATTTGGACACCACAACGTGGTCAGCATAATATGTTCGTTTAATTATTCATTACATTTGGTGTATCAAAGTTAGGGGCTTGGTTAACTAATGATTATTGTTGCAAAAGTTCATATGTTTATTTTCATTTGAGATCATATAAAGATACATTCCATTATATTTGGCTTTCCTAATGTTTGGGGCCTTCATTCTTTAATTTAAATGGAATGCAGCAAGTACGTTCCATTACAATATATATATATATAATATTTACAAATAATTTTTGCAACTATTTATGAGGTGCTACCCCAAAATATTAAGACTTGTCCTCTGGAGGATGATCTGGTTGTAGTATATGGTTCTGCTGCTAGATTCGTTTTGAAGGGATGTCCTGGCATCAATCTACCAGCTGCTGTTATTGAGTGAAGCATGTTGAAGCATAGTAGATATTTTAGTTAAAAACATCTCACTTATTTGTGAGTTTTTATATTAGCTGAAAAGTTGGAACACTGTGAAATTCTGTTTTGTTAAGAAAATGGTAAGCAAAAGAGTTGTATTGCTTGAAACAGCTTACAAGCAAACTGCTCTGAGGAAAACCCAAGATTATGAGTCATTTAATAGAGGTGTCAAATTGACCATATCCCAAGAAACTATGGTGAGTGAAATCCAATGTTAAGATGATGCAATTTTGGGGGTTACAAATGGTATTGTTCATCCAGAATTTATTCATAAGAAAAAATCATTTAAAACCTTCAAGTTCTGAAAAGTTTGCATGATGCAATGACACAAAACATTCATTTTTGGCTTAATGAGGAATGCAAAACAATTTTTAATTAAATTCAGCATGACCCAGATTATATATTAGATATATTTAACTCATTCTCACTCTGCAACTACTTTATATTCATTAAGTTGAAAACGTGCATCATTTTTTTTGCAGTCTTAGAAGTAGTGAAGAAAAAAATGATATATGGGTTAAAATACACCACTTTGCAAAAATGTCTGACTTATGTCAAAAAGCATAAAACATATTTACTCTGGTGAATTGCATTAAATAGGCTATATTATGGAAAGAATTCAACTAGTGGTCCCTAAAAATAAATACAGAATTTTTTATTACAAAATTCTAGTTATTTTTGCGTCTTCCATTGGACATTCAAATTCAAAAAAATGGACACTCTAGATTATATCACTGTATTTTCAGTATTTAAAATGAAAATTCATACATGAAAAGAGTCATTTTCAAGATTTATTTGCTTATGGATCACCATTTTAGAAAAAAAAGTTTTAGTTAAACAATCAAGAGTAGTAATTAATTTATAGAGTGCACAGAGAGCTTATGTAAATAGTCTGAACAGGCATTAACCTGTATTCAATGTGCCTTAAAATTCGCATCGAATACAGGTTAGTACCTTTTCAGACTATTTAAACAATCAAGAAAAATTAAGATTTCATTCTTCATTTCTAATTAACTGTAAATGGGTTAATTAGTCATGATACTCAATGAAAGTCTATTTTTCAAAAAAAAATATTTCCATTGATTGTGCAGCACTAAAATCTTACTGAATTGATTTCAATGTGAATTGAAATGTGGTTCACCAATTCTATTAAGGTGGATAATTGGTTGAATAAACACCAAATATTGCATTGTCCTTTATATCTAACATGTATACCAAATTTGAAGAAAATCCATTTGATAGAATTATGTTTAAAATTAGTTATAAGATTTGTCCCAATTAAACAAAGATATCAATACAATTTCTCAGTTAATTAAAGTGCTTAATAAAAAAATGCAACACCTTTTATTATTTAATCTAACTTTTACCATTTAGTAATGCAAATTTATTTAATCCTGTTCCCATCAATTTATACCATTAAGGGAGCTATTATTTTTCATTCTGTTTTATTTTCAAACAAAATAAAAAGTAATTCCAGTTACATATTTTATTTGACAATTTATATAAAATATAATTTAAAATTTGAATGTAATCTAAAATCTAAAATATTAACTTTACATATAAAAAAATAATAGTTGAAAACACATCTTTCTATTAGTAACAAAATATATTTCACAGAGTTTGGTTTGACATCATGAAAATATTTATTTTGATAACTTCTGTGTAAAAGCTATGATGATGAAATAAAACTATAATATAAACATTAAGAAAGAACTATTTACAATTTTACCAAAAAATATGTGAAAAAAATAGTCTGTGAATTTATTTATAATCTAATAATATTTACTAAGGCTGTAACCTCAAGAATATACATCTGAAAAATGCGAAGGTAAGGACCTGTACAGGTCATAACCATAAGCTTACTTTTCTTCCATAGAGTAAGCTTGTGGTTATGACCTGTAGAGGTCGCTACCGTCGCATTTTTCAGACTATATTTTTGAGGTTACAGCCTTAGTAAATATTACTTAATATAATAATGTGCGTTTAAAATAAATTTATAATTATAATCTAATAGAAGATATTGGTGGATATGCATACAAATGATTTTTGTTCTTGAAGAGACCACATTACTAAATTTAAATAATTGTAATAATAATATTTTAGCAATAATTATATGTTAGATTATTTCCATCATTTAATAATAATTGTTAACTGTCTTTAGAAAAATTCAAATTTTGTTAACTTTTCAATACATTCAACTATCAATAATAGCACAGAGAATAACACAAAACAATATTTTAAATGATATTAATCTCTTCTCTTCTTCAGGTCTATCTAGTGTGATCAATAGTTTTAGCATTGAAATTGAAACATAAATCTTTAGAACATGGTGCTCTAACCAATCAGGTATTTCTACTAAAGGTAAGAGTAAGTAGAATTTTCAAATACATATCTGTGAAGGTATTTCTGATGCTTTTAGAAAAAACAGAGCAATCAAAAGAAGCTTCATAAATAGATACATGAAACTTCTATTGACATTTGCTTTTGACAGAATAGCTTGACCTGAATGCTAACATTAACAATTGAGTGTATTTGAATTGTTTAATTTGACTTTTTTTAAAGACATTTAACAATTAAGTTTAGATGATTGGAAATATTATTTGGTTATTATTTAATTTTTTAACAGTCATTAGGAAATCATCCCTCAGCACATGTACCGTATGAATTTATAATGCTGAGGAATATTTTCTCTAAACACAAGATAAAATCTTTGAAAAGATAAAAGTGAAAGTATTCCTGTGTTATAAATTCATACAGGGAATGTGGCAGGGGGTGTTACAAATAAAATATAGCACTAGTGAAATAAATATCTAATTCTGTTATAAATAAAACATGGCTCTAGTAAAATTGTTATATATATATTTAATTTTTTACAAAAATAGTGAGATTTATGAAATATACTAACATCTGAATTTTTAAAAAATAGTAAAAATAACTTCTATCCTTTTTAAATTCATTTTTTGTTTTGGACATTAGCAAATGCAATGACTAAAATTATAACAATGATATTCAATTTAAACCATTAAACTACAATGTTACATTTTATTGTATTTCAAATTATTTTGTTCATTTCTGCCAATTTTTTGAATGAGAAAAGGATTGAAAGGAAAGGAATTTTTAAAAAAATGGTGTGCAAACTGCTATACAGTATTTGTTAAAAATATTATAGCATTCAGCTTACCATTGGAGTCTAAATTGATTAATTTAATTCTAAATTTTCTAACAAAAAGGTAAGACCACCTAAAGATTCAGTACTCATAGGAGTCAAAGAAATTATCCAATTAGTCATACACAGGTGTTAAAGGTAATCATAAAATGTATATCTGTATTACTTCCAACTTCGGTCTGGGAATGGTAATTTAAATGCACTTCCATTTGTATAAGCACTGATTACTCGACTTTACTATAGATGTCACTAACTTCTTTTGTTTCATCACATATTGTATAAAATAAAGAATTAAATGATTTGCCTACAATAAATAATGTAGTGAGGGTATTAGAATATATAAATACTGATCTGGAGTCAGATCTATGTAATTGTGTATTCAGGTTGGATTGGGTTCAAAATCTTTGGGTGTTTTAAATTTTTAGGCTTTTTTCTTAAATGGTAAAATGGAATAATAAAGACAAAATGATAAACTGGCCTGATAATGCAGATTTAAAAACACTACCATGTATTAAGCATGAATTAGTTGACATTACTATAGATATGGCTAGAATAGACAACTACTTTATTCTTATTGTATATTGCATAATGGAATGGATTAAATAATTTGTTATTATCTACATCACATTGTCATTAAAATTTGAGTTTTACAGCCATCACACTCATACCAATCTACCTTACCTATATCAACTTGAGATCTTTCTTCTCTATCTAAAAGTAAATAAATACCAATTTCCCAATCTATATTGACTTGATAACCAAAATGCTAATGACAAACATGAAAAAATTCAAAGACTACAAAATTAAAGATTGACCTGGCTTTCCTAAAACTCAAACACACATTACCGAAAATGTAGACAGTAATTATATCCGTTATTCTGTGAGACATCTTTAGATATTCCAAGTATTTAAATTATTTTAATGCTCTATGCTAAGTCCCATGTTATAATAATTACTTTAGTGCTAAATAATATTTATTTAAAACTAAATTTTGATTGTATCCTCTTTATAGATTCCTTTGGTAATTTAAGTAGAATCATAATCTTATTTATAAATAAAAAGTATTTATCACATGATCACCATCTCTTATACTAGCACATAATTGTTGTAAACAAAGGCAAAACTCTCCATACAGTAGTGCCACCCTGTGCCAACCAGAGTAATCAATGGATGCCAGAAGGCTTGTGCATAAAATCCCTATCTAGTACCTACTCATCCAATATCCCCAGACTAAGACAGAAACTAGTCTGGGGATATTCAATGAGTAGATACTAGATAGTGATTTTATGCACAAGCCTTCTGGCATCCATTGATTACTCTGGTTGGCACAGGGTGGCACTACTGTATGGAGAGTTTTGCCTTTGTTTAAAAAGTATTTAGTTAATCCGTCTGAATTCTGACATTTTTATGGTTCCACCCAGTGGAAAGTTTTGAAATTCTCAATCTTTTCCTTCTGTATAAAATCTTTATTTTATCATAAACTCAATAAATTGGACTTTAGTACTTTTTAATTTTATTTTACAAATGAAAAATATTCTAAAAAATCATATTTGAACTTTGCAAAAATTGAAAAAATGAATTGTAATAAATGGCATAATAATCATATACAATGTGAAAGTAAACATTCTTCACAAAATTAATGAATTATTTTTATTTTTTCTAAATGCAAAAAAATGAATATGGATTTATGACAAATCTATCAAATTTTCTTTATAATTATAAAATATTTGAAAGGATTTTGACACTATGTCAATTTTGACAGATCATGTTATTATGCATTCAGTTTCACATAAAGTAACATCTTTGCTAATATTACAATCAAGTTTATTAATTTCTATTTTTAAAAATTAAACATAAATAAATAAAATAAATATGTATGTGTGTACTCTTTTTGTTTTAAATAATTATCAATCAAAAAAATAATTCAAAATATTTAATAAACAAGAAAAAATTATACATTTTTAATCCCAAAGACTTTTCATGAAAGGGTGCCCAAGAAGAAATGCATTGGAAATAATTTTGTCTTAAACAATAAAGTAAAGCTGATTGATCTTTGCCAAGTGTTTATAAAATACTGACTTCTTCAGATTTTTTAAAATTAATAAATCAATAAAAACATAATTGCAGAAACTGTATTATAAAAAAAATCCTGTGTCAAGTGTTGGTGTGGTTGAGTGGTCAGCACAGCTGCCTTATAAGCAGTTGTCCCAGGTTAGTGGGTTCACTTCCCAGATGATGCTATGACACATGAAAAAAAATCCTGTGTTAACATCCATTAAGATAAATGGTGGTACTGCAATCCAAAGGGCAGAATTACCACACTATTTCTGAAGCAAGGATGCCATATTAAGTAACAGAACTGATTACTGACAGATTAAAAACACCAAAACTTTGATAAACAGTTGCTTTAAATAAAAAAAAAGTAGAGAGTGATATCTCTTTTAGTGATTCAATTTTTATATCAATATGCTTTATGATTACAATAAAAATACAATATATTTTTTGCCAAACCTTCTTTTATCAAAGAGCAGTGAAGAAGAAGATAGGACCCATCAAACTTGTTAATAGCCAGAAGTGAAGATATGAATGCTTTTTCATTCTTATTGTGAACTCTATTTAAGAATAATAGATACCTTTTTACTGATCATATACAGTATGATTATCTATGTTGGCTACATTCTGCTATTTAAACAAAATGTCAAGTCTATTAAATATTTTTTTTCAAGTTTACTTGGCTAAGAATTAAACACAGGTCAACTGCATATTAGGATGATAGTCAACCATTGGTTAAGAGATGTTGTTTTATTGCAATATATAACTATCACTACTTAAAGTCAAAATTTTTACAAGCAAAAAATATCAGCATAATTTTTTTATGTTTATGTATTTGTAGCTGTTTGTAATTTGTTAAGCACAATAGATGCATCATGAGGATAATTACAGTGATTTAGCTGCTGTGATTGAACATATTAGTAAAATATTTTGCATTATCTGTGTTATTGTGTATAAAAACTGGGCTATCCTATATATTTACACAATGGCAATATGTATTCATTAAAAATAAGCTGATTCTGCTATGCCAATAATAACAATGACATCATTAGAAACACATAAAGATTATGTATATTTTTCTATATAGAAGTAATCTTTCTGTTATGACTATGATATGATGTTCCAACAAATGAAATGGATTAATGTTTTAGTTGATTAGTTTATAAACATTATATTCATCCAATTATAATGATTATATATTTGTACCTAGCTATTTTTATCTGGAGAATAAATAAAATGATAAAAACCTTTAAAATCTTGTATTCAAAGTGTGATTAGCTGGAATATATCCATAGGACTTTAAATTACTGACTTAATTACTGTTTCTTAATAAAAGGGTACTAGGAAAGTCCATTGTTATGAAATATACTTGTTTAAATATTGCTTTATCCAAATAAATATATATATTTAATATACAAAACTTCATTAACAATGTGAGATTTAGATAATTTTATCTTGTCTAACTGTTGAAATAAATTAATGAATCAATAGTATTTTGTCCTATGGACAGGCCTAGAGGGTCTAGAGAGCACCCACATCACAAATTTATCCATTTCTTCCCTCTTTTCTCTTCACTGCACAGCTTTGCTATTCTACAAATCTTTCCCTATCTATTATATCATCCAACAAGGTTATCTTTTTTATTCTTTTTGTTTTCACTCATCATTCCCTCCAAAACATCTGTCATTAAACTGTTCTTTCTTCTTAAATATGTTCAATCTAGTTTCTCTTTCTCTCTATAATGTCTAATTTACACAATCTTTTTTTTTATTTACACTTCAAACCTTTATTTATCATTTTATTTGTCCAAATGATTTTTCCATCCTTTTCCATGATCACAAAGCAAAGGCTGTTAATCTGTTTCTAATTTTATTAATCATTGCCTATGTTTCATAACCATACAATAATACACTTTACACAGCATTTAATTAATCTATTTCTTAATTTTTTCTTCAAAGATCCATAAAATATTTTCTTTCTCTTAATAATTGAGTTCCATTCTATTGAAACAGGCTGGTTTATAGAAAACCAGTAATGATTGATATTTTGATTTTTTTTTTCTGTTCCATATAAATTTTATGTAGAGTAATGCCTGTTTAACTTTGTTTTATAATGATGTAATTGCACTATGATGTCACTTTTTCATGGTCACTTGTTTAGATTTTTTAGTCTGAAATTAATAATTTATTTTTAATGTCAAAGAATTTATATTTTAATTTTTATTTCTGTTCCTAGATGTAAGATATAAAGAGATAACAAAGAAAATTCTGAATTTACTCATTCATGGCATATGCAACAGGAACTTTTTACATTATGTTTGTCAAAATGCAAGATTATTTTTTCATTTCAAATATAATTTTATTTCAATGATATTTCTATTAATAAAAATAAAATATACTTCATTTTTATTTGTATTAATGTTTTTTATGAATTAAAAAAGATTACATAATGAGAGAAAAAGTTACAACATAAGTTTCAGACTCAGTTGGAAATTGTTAGTGTGTTTTTTAAATTTCTCAATAACCTTTTCAGAAACTTTTAAAAATATTTTTATTACTTTTAGAAATTTTTTTATATTAATTATTATAAAAAATCCTTTTATTTTGCTGCAAACTCTATTCAAACTGAAAATTTTATATATAAAAAATTTAAAATTAATATTTTAATTACTTATTTAAATATAGTTAATCTTATGCAAAAAAGTAAGACAAGATACTGCTTTGTCTACAAGAATAATTGGCAGAGATCTAGGCAGCTAATAAGAAAAGTTATTTCTCAAATACATGCAACATTCAGTGTGACTGGGCTGTTTTGATGTAAAAAGTTATAGAATGAACAATGTTTCAAACAATGTGATTGGAATTGTTCATTTATGAAGATTTCTATGTGCAGTTACTTATTTCAATATTTGTATTCACACATATTGTGTTTAAAAATGTAAAACCACAATAAATACATAAAAAGAATAAATATTTATGATAAGCAAACTATAACAAAATTGTAAAAAAACAAAATAAATAAAAAAACAAAACTAAAAATAAATAAAAATTATATTTTATATTATCATTTTGTTTACAAATCTTGTTTATTGTATAAACCAATTTTAAAAAGAAAAAGAGAAGAGTTTTTGTCAAGCATTAATGGTTGAGAGGTCAGCGCGACTGCCTTGTAAGCAGTTGCCCGGGTTGCGGGTTCGCTTCCTGGCTGATGCTATGACTCATGAGAAAAAAAAAAGAGAAGAGTTTTTATTTATCTAAATAGAACAAAACAAACAAAACAATTATTTTATAGCTTTCAATTAAATTATAATGTTGCTTTTTAAAAAAATAGACGGTGATAAAAATAAAAATTAACTATAAAATAAATGAGTAAATGTTTTTATTTTATTAGAAATTTAATCCATTAAAACTTTCAATAGTAATATGTGTATGTTATAATTCTGTTTTAAAATCTTGAGTAGATGTTTTATTAATTTGTTATTATATTCTTTTTATACTTTTTTGAATTCGCTCACCGTTTTTACAATATTTTTCTTCTCTAAGACTATATATATATGCTTGGATTAAGTTTTCTTCTCAATGTAATTTTAACAGTCAAACAATATAAAATATTACGATTTACAGATAGATAGATAGATAGATAGTTGACACTGTTTGCTTAATATATTTCATTTATCACAAACTCTTACTTTTAAAGCTGAATTACAAACTTTAAATATTCTTTTATATTATTACCTAAATAAAATAAATTATTGAATGTTTTATTGCTTGGAAGTTTGTAAGATATTCAAATACCAGAAAAGACAGAGATGAGTTTAAACTCATCCATGGGCTTTCATCTTGGATTTTCAAAATCTTTCAGTGCAATATTGCACAAAACATACATTTTAGTTCTAAATTATTTATTTAATTATTGACTTTTAAATCGACTTGTTTTACATTAAATAATCGAAGATTGAAACTTTCTGAGAGTCACGTGATATTGGAACAACAAAAGTTCAGGAAATTTTTTAATTTCAAAATCTACCACTGCAACAGCCAGCATTTATAATTTTATATTAATATGTACAAAAATGTGATAATACTTAAAAAAGAAATTTCACACGAAATATCATGTGACATTGAAATGGAATTATTTTTGAGATTAGTTTTTCATCATTAAAATCAAGAAATATTGAGTAAAAAACAGAAAACTTCAAGCATTTCCAAATATTACACCCATGCTTAATTTTAAAAATGAAATCAGATCCTACATTGTTTTTATTATAGTAGAAATTAATTTCAAATATGTAGCGTTCTAAAATAAATGTAGCTATCAACAATATATATTATCTTTTTTAATACAAAATCACTCAAAATTAGAGTGATAATTAATAGAAAAAACTACTCATAAAGGCTATTTTATGAAATATAAAATTGTTTTATAACTATAACTTTGTGTGGATCTAAAACAGTGGGAAGAGACAGTTTACAGATACGCATTCCTGGATCATTTGTAGAAGAATAATATAAATAAAATAAAGCATTAACCCATAATCATAGGCTAAACTATTCATATAGTAGTGCCACTCAGTGCAAGCCAGAGTAATCAATGGATGCAAAAAGGGTTGTGCATAAAATCCCTATATAGTGCCTATCTCCAAAAAGCAAGCATAGAAAATGGTGAACATGTGATGTTTAGTGATTTAACCCATTATCATGTTGATATTTTAATTGTTTTATTTGATGATAGTTTTTGTAAATGTTCAACATTTGATTTCAATATGTAGGTTTTTACTTTATATTAAAGTTCAATAAATTGCTTTTAATTTTTTAGAAATATATGTTTACAAATGACAAACATCCCAAAAAAATCATATTTGGACTTTGAAAATACAATAAAAAATAATATCAAGGAAAGTAATAATTGTAATGTTATCAATTACTTTTTTTCTATTGAAAATTTATCTAATGCAATGAAAAAGTAAATTAATAAAATCTTTGTTGAATAAATTTCATTTATAAAACCTGAATAATGTTCTGTTAAGTCATCATAAAGCTATAAATTCTGTTCTAAAAATGGAAATTGTATTCAAATTAGTTTAAGTAAAAAAAAACAACCCTATTGTGTTTAGCAGATAATTACTGATCATAGTTTCTATTTTGTCATTACATCATGTTTCTTTAACATGTATTTTTAAAAAGAAAAATATTTGATTCAAATCAAAGTGTAATCTTGTATATTTTTGATTTTAAGTAATTAATTTATAAATATTTTATGGAAATAATCATAAAGAATTTAAACAAATTACAAAATTCTTTAGTCTTTTTACTATCATTACTAAGAAGAGGTACATGGGTAAAATTATGCTTACATCTGCTCTCTACCAACCAGCAACCTTATAAGACATGATTACCTTCCACCTTCCTTTTTAGGATGTATACATCTGGACACTTTTGCTCTCTTCAGAGTTTTTTGAATTTACAAATCAATAAAGATTCTGCATTATTAACATAATCATAGAGCAAACAAAATACTGCTACAAATAAACATAGGAGAGTAAAAGAAAGTTGAAGGATAAAATGCTCTATCTTTGAACAAAAATTTTGGTCAAATTAATCAGTTTTAAATAAAGTAAAAACAATAAAAAATTAATTATATTAAATAAAAATGTTAAATGCTCAATCTGTCCAGGATCGATTCTGGCGCTCTAACTTCTGGTGAACTCGCGAGCAGTAAAGCCATATGGATCTTTTTTGTGTGTGATATAATGGAGTTGAGGTAATGAAGGCACTGATAAAAAGAAAGAAAAAAAAACTTGAAAATATATCTACTTATTTTCACAACATCAGAAGTAGTTAATGAATTAAAAATCCAGTTATATTTTATTTTTTTTATGTCTTAGTTATATGTCAAAAACGAAAGCTTCAATATATTCTTCTATAAATAAGACTGTAAATACACTCATAATTTTAAATAAAACTAAGGATTATCGAACTATTTTTGTTTCTTTTTAAATGTTTAATGTCGATTCAGTGATCAAAGCAATATATTTAAAGACATCTGTATTTTTTTTATGAGTATGTTTGAGGTCAGCTTTAAAACTCAGAATTAAAGTACAAGTTAGTAAAAGAAGTCTATTTTTATTTTATTTATTTATTTAAAGTTGCAGCAAAGTTAATAGATATTAAAGATTATACGTAACCAAAATGATTATAAAGAAAATGATTAAAATAATTTTATTACAAAGGCATAAACATTGAAAGAGAAGGGAAGGCGGATTCATTATAAATAAAAAAAATAAGAAAAACAATATTGTTGTAATGGGTCGTATATCAGACAAAAGAACAAATTAATTTTTAAAAATTAATGAAAGATAATAAAAAAAAATACAGATAATTCAAGTTTATACTCCAGTTTTCATTGCGATGAAGGAGTAAAGGATTTTTATATATGAATACACACTTTAAAAAAAGACAGTTTTATTGCACTGGAATTCGTAGGACGTTTGAATACCAGAATCGTACCTGGGATCTCCCTATCACAAGAAGGACGCCTTACCAACTGTGTAAATCCGCACAGAAATACACAACTAAAATTAGCAAACGATTAAAAGATGAGAGTGCTGTGAATAAATTCGGTTATGGTAATAGAAATAAAAGAGAGTACAGAACTTATAGAATTTATAGGGAGAAAAACTGTACACTATAAATTCTTACTTTGAGAAAAATGCAAATGAAAGTGGATATGAAAACATCCGTTCGAATGAAGTAACAGAGAATTATATTATATTTTGACTAACAGGAATGATTGACTTCAAAAAGTGACCATTGATTAATGATATGTAAGATAAGTGTTATTGCAAAACTTGAGACAAAAACTCTTAAGAAAGACAGTATTAACAATAGATATTCATAATCGTTAGACATGCGCAATGAATAAAAATTAGAGCTTGCCGCTTATAACATTAAAAGATTTTGAAAGGGTTTAAACTTTATTGAAATTAATAATAAGCTAGTTTATATATTATTAAGAACCTTTTAAAAAAGATCTAGTACAATAGAAAAGCAAATTACTAGTAAATTTCCTACTGAGACGAGACAAATATATGAAAAAAAATTAAAGATTTTAAAAATGATCCATTAAAAATAATTGATATAGGAAACTATAATTGTGAAATTGTACAACAACAAAAAAAGATAGAACTAGTAGTAAAAAGAGAAATGACATTATGAAGTGTGGAAAAGTTCTATAAAGAATTACTGTACTTATTCTAGCACGTGTGCGTGTGTGGCGCAACTGTTCCCAAAAACTATGAAGTGTTAATATAAAATAGATAACTAAAAACAAACGAGCTGAGAGCTTTCAAAGGATCTTGCCTTCATAATAATAGCCTGCTATTACATTTAATGATATGCAAATATGCTAATTCCATTTCTTCGATAAAGCATAGCACGTGTCCTTCCTATTTATGACATCCTTGTCTCGTGAGATGAAGAAGGCCTCTTTGATTTTTGTTTTAAGGTCATGTCTCTCTCTACACACAATTGTGGGATTGTCTGGAATGCACTTGTGGTGACTTGTGCTCTGGTGCTGATAGAAAACTGAATAGGTGGAAGGATAGTTGAGAGCTCTATTATATGAATATTTATATTGTGCTAATCGTGTGGACAAAGGTGCTCTGCTTGCCCCATAATATGTGCTTTTAGAATTATTGTTGGAACATGCAATATTATATACTGTATGTGGGGTCTGTAAAGCTGGAGTAATAAAAAAGTAAGAAAGCAAAGTATCTTCTATAGCTATTACATCTTCTGAATTGCACAGCATTTAAAAAATAATGGAAAAGCTCCAGAAAGTGTTGAAATTATATTATTATTGTAACATAAAATAAGCAAATGAAGAAAAACAATTGCTGGTAAAATTAAGATATACCAGATGATTGGAAGAATTCAGTAATAATATTGTTTTTTAATAAAGTTTATATCATTTATATAAAAAACATTTACTAAAATAATTACAACTTATCTATGGAGAACTTTGGATTTGAACAAATTAAAAGAAGAAGCTGGATTTTAAAATGATTTTAGCACATTGGATCAGGACAAGTATTGAGAGAAGTTATAGAAAAATCTAATGAATATAAGTTGTCACTTTGCCTTAGATTTGTATATTATGAAAAGGCATTTGATTCTATAAACACTTCTTCAGTGATTAAAGCATTGGATAATTAAAGTATAGATTCAGGATATTTTCATATTCTGAAGAATATTTTAAAAAAATGCAATGTTATATAATGAGGGTTAAGAGTTCTTAACAAGCTTTTCCAAATATCCCTATCTCCAGACCAGTTTCTAGCTGTTGGCTGTCATCAGCAATAAAAATGCAACACCAACAATTATCTTACATAATGATATTAAAAAGATTAACATTGAGAAGGGTATATGGTATGATGATCCCACATCTCCAAATTTTTTTATAGCTTATTTACTAGAAATAGTTTGTGGATTAAAATGGGAAGCTAAATGAATAAAAATGAATGCAGTTTACTTAAATCATCTAGATTCTGCAGATGATGTGATCATTATTGCAAATAATATTTCACTATTTAAAGAAATGATGCAAGAGTTATCACATAAATACCAAAGAGACTAAAGTATCATTTATTGTTTTTTGACAGAAGAAGAAATAAAGATTGATAATCATTCATTTCAAAAAGTTAATAACTACAAATATCGTAGATTATTAATACAGATGGAAACATAATGAATGGAATTAATCATAGAATTAAATTTAAATGGAATGCTTTTGGTAGATATAACTTAATATTAAAAGGAAATATGCCTGTGTGCTTGAAAAGAAAGATTTTTAATAGTACTATTTTACCAGTTCTTATTTACAGATTTGATAATTAGACATTTAACAGAACAGCAAATCATAGGTTTCACAACCATTCAACAAAGTATAGAGAGGGATATGTTAGGAATAACAAGAAAATATCAAGAAGTAAACACACGAATGAAAGAATAAATAGTTATTACTGACATCAATGAAAAAATTAAATTGAGCTAGAAAAGATTTATTTCTAAAAGAGTTGGTAACAGATGCACAATTGAAGTTTAAATTGGATTTGAAAGATTATAACATATCTATAAAAAGTCTACATCTGTAAAGAATAATGATAAAGTTTTCAGGTATGTTGAGAAAAGAGAGGTTATAAATGAGAAAACTTGATTAAATTTGGACAATCATTAATCCTGCAATGTATTAATATGAATTGAAAATGGTAATTAGTATAATAAAAAAGATTAAAAGTAGTATCCAAAACATGACAGACAAAATTTTTAATAGGCCTTGGATAGATAAAGAAGACTATTCAGTGACTATATGATTGTGGACATGGTAATTTACAGAATGAGTTCAGTGAGGAATGTTTTATTTTTATCTGTATAATTAATAAAATAAGGCACTCTAAAATATAAAGAAAAAAATCTTGAGACTTATTAGGTCAATCTCTAAAAAAAGACAATTTGTTGGTTGTCAGTATATATTTTTCAGGCACAACTTAATCTATTAACCTGATGATGTACATTACTAATCTTATGTTGAGTTTGATAAATTTTTCACATTTTATTCTTTGATTGAATTTTTAGTAAAAAAGAAATTCTCTATTTATATTTTTAACAAATTTTATTAAAATTATAAGTTTATAAATGAAAAGAAATCTCAAAAATAAGTAAGAATTTTGAACATAAACAAAATAAAATGTAAATAAATAATCAAAAAAAAAAAGGAGTTCCATTTTAGCCTTCAGAATAAAAAAAAATATTTTTAATGAAAAAATAAAGTTCATCAACTCTGCATAAATGAGACAAATTCTGGTAAAGTATACATCCATGTAATGAAAATATTTTTTGAAATGGAAATTCCAAAAAATTCTCCATTCACTATTTTTTAGCTAATATAAAAGTATATTCAAATAAGAGCTAAAGGTGAAATGTCATGTACTTACTAAAAAATAAATATTTAATTTAATTTTACAAAAACAAAATAATGCTAATGGGTTTATTACTTGGGAGTTTATAAGATATTTGTGTGCCATCCAACTTGGGATTGGATGGTTCCAGGATTGATTCTGGCACTAAACTATCTTATCAATTCCCTATAATAAAATAAAATAAGTATTTTATTAAATGCTTCAATTTTTATGTTTATAACAATAGCCAATATTGCTCCATCATCTTTCCTAAAAAGAGAAAGATTACTGGCCCTGAACTAATCTTTCACTTATATGTTCTATTGTGTAAGTACTTTCATTAGACTTAAATTAAAACTTATTTAGTTTCCGACTTTGCTGTCAAATAATGCAAAGCTTTCAAATAAATCCAACAAATTGTCACAATTTTCAGTGAATTTCTTTATGTATAAAACAGATTAATTAATTACATCAATATATAATTTAAAATGAGTTTTGACTCTGTCTTGATTAGAGTATGACTAGAATAAGAATATTTAAAAAATAACTGGCATCAAATTGTATGTTAAATAATAAGTCAATCAACTTCTAATGTTAATATGAGATAAATTCATGTTATATTTACATGGTTATATGACATTGCTTCTTTAATTATAGCTGTTGTTTTTTGAAATGTTTATATAATGCAATCTAATTTATTACATCTACATAGCAATCAAGTAAGAAATGTTTCACATCAAAATTGACATCTGTAGAGATTAATTTTTATATGGATAGTGAATATAAACTTAAGCATGTAATCTGGAACTATTAATAAGAAAATAACATCCATTTCAATCAGATATCTGCTGCAATTTTAAAATATTAAGATTTTTTATAAAATTTATTAATTGTGTGTTTTATTAAGTTTCCAAAATACATTTTCCTATTATAAAAATTTGTTAAGTTGTATAATGGTACTAAGAATTGACTGCAAAACATTCTAACTTATTTAATTAATTGTCATATAAAGTGTTTTGGTACTATAATTTAACTCAACTGATCTCAATAGCAAAAGTATGCTGTGACTGTGTGGTAATAAGAATTTAAATTCAAAAAGCTTGGAATTATTTTAGCAGTTATAAAATGAATATTAGGTTAAGATTTTAATTTCAAGTAATGAGGCTAAATATCAAAATCATGAGAAGAAAGTTTACTTCTGTACTTACATTACAAATTTTTTTTTGTTGATATAATGACAAAAAAATAAGATTATACCCAATTTGTTTATTTATTTTTATTTTTATAAAATTATTAAATATTTGTTTTTTACATATGTAATATTTACATTTAGTTATAATTTGAATTTATTTGTATTTCTTTTCAAAAAATTAGCAAAAAATTATTCAACTAAAATTTTAATGATATAGCCAGTATCAAAAACATTATTTTTGTAATCAAAATTGATTTTTAAAATTTTTATTATTTTAACTGTCTTCCAATGGCACTTTCATTATTTTCATTTTGTGTAAACATTCAACATTAAGTTTAAGATTAAACAGTTATTACTTATCAGAAAAGAATAAATTTGTCTTCATTTGATAGATATTTTTGTTTACAAATGAAATAAATTCTAAAGATTCACATTTTATTTTTGAAAATATAAAAAAAATGAGATGGTAATGAAAAGAAAAAGCCTCATAAGTCATCATTGCTGGAAAGATTATTTTCATTTTCAAAAATCAAAGGAATTTTCTTTATATGATATTTGTTTTTAAGATTTGCATGAATAAATATTTCTTTTAAATCCATTGAATTATGCTTTAAAAGTTTAATTTTTTAAAATATTTTTTACAATATTACAATATTTTCCACACTCATTGCTACCACTTGCACTGAATTTGTAGTACTTAAGCTTGTAAATACCTTCAGGGTAAATTTGCATTATCCAAAAATATTACATATTGTATTTTAAAAATATATTTCCATTCAAAATACATTATTAATAATTTATGTTCTTGATTTGTAATAATTATTACACAATTATTCCATAAATATAATCTTGATTTGTAATAAATTCACATATAATCACATTTTTAGTTATTTGAAGTATTTTGTCCAAACAATCTTGTAAAAAATGTGATGTCAGAAATACAAAAGAAATACTTTTGCATTTCTGGCCATCTATTGAATTTTTTCCTACTAAAATTTGACATACAGATAAATGTAATAAAGTACATATATTTGAAAAATAAAGCTTATGAAATTTCTCAATAGGTGATAAATAATTTTAAAATCAAGATTTCTCAGGAGGAGTCATTGAATAGTTAACTTACACTTCACTAAAATTTATCTTAAATTTATAAATTGATTGAAGAATGTGTTTTCTTTTGATAAATTCATTTTTTAACCTGAAGGATAAAATGAAGTTCTTGTTTTGATTATCTTATTCTGTTTATTACTCTTTGTTTTAATTTGCTAAGTTGATATTTTACTTTTAGACTAAGTTCTTTTTTTTTTTTTGAATTTTTGCTTTTAATGAAATTTGTAATATTATAAAGATAAAATAGAGAATATAAAAATATAACTTAAGAAGAAAATACCCTGAAAGACTTGATGTGATAGTAAAAGGATAGAGTTTAGACTCAATAATATATTATAGCTTGGCTCTATTCTTTTCTATACTTAAACTTGTTATAATTCTTGAACAATAAACCATTTGATGAATATATGAAAAAGATGAAAACAAACATAAGCAAATAAAGTCTAGATGTGTATTTATTAAAAATTGATTAATAGGTTAATCAAATATCTTTTCATTTTAAGATAAAATGTGCTATAATAGTCATTATCAAAAGCTATAGAAATTGGATAGATTTCAGGATTCTAATAACAGTTTCCAAGGTAGCACTGAATTATGCATTCATGAAATGACTGAGAGCTGGACGACTATTATGCAGGTGCATAATATTCTGAAATTAAAAACAGTTGTGGCAAAGAATCTGTATATACACATATTAATACACCTTCAACTCATTTCTGCATTGTTATATAATTAATAGGTATGACCTCTATCCATTCACATATAGTTAAAAACATGCCATTTTTGATGTCAAATATCGTCAAGCGTTGGTGGCCTTGTGGTTAGCATAGCTGCCTTCTAAGCAGTTGGCCCGGGTTCGCTTCCCGGTCAATGCTTTGACACATGAAAAAAAAATGATACTCTTCCATTCCCATAAAACACTTGTTTCATTATTTATTTATACATCAATAGTTTGTTATGAAATATAATTTTGAGTATTACTTTATTGTTCAGAAAAAAAGCAGATGGTATGGATTTTACAAGATTAAGATTAGTACACCGTTGGCTATTAACTTAAGTTTTTTTTTTTTTTTTTTCGCAAATAAAAAACAATTAAGTCTTTCATTATTTAGTATTGAACTCGTTTATATATCTTTATAGTGCTAATAAAAACCTGCCCTGTTTATTACTTTTTACAGACAATGTTAAGCATTTTAGCATCAGTATTAACAAATTCTGCAAAAATAATTATAAAATATTGAGGAACTTATTTTATTTTCAGATCTTTAATATTATATTGAAAACCCTTATAGTTGCGAGATTTATCTTCCAGGTTTGAAATTCAAAACTATATATATATAGCTGATAAATATTACAGAAAGTTTAATATTTTTTATACAGCTGTAATATTACAAGCCTAGAAAGCCATTTAATAATGATTGGTAAAAAGATATTTAACTATTTTACCTAAAAGTAAAGTTTTAAGGTATCTCGGTTGTCTAAATGATGATGGTAAAGGCAGGTGCCATTGTACAGGAGTACAAAAAGCGTGAGTTAACTTTCGTTTAGTATTATATTATTAATTAATTTAATTACAATCATTTTTTTAAAAACATTTATAAAAGTTACTTTGATATTATTAAATCTATAGTTATTTATGTATAAAGATAACAAAAGTATTTAAATAAACCATTAAACATCACATGATCACCATCTCATGACATAACTGTTTTATAAACAGGTACAAGCCTTCTGGCATCCATTGATTACTCTGGTTAGCACAAGGTGGCACTACTATATGGAGAGTTTTTGCCTGTTTACTAAGTATTTAAATACTAGTATATTGAAATATACTGAACCTTAGATATAATTAAAGGGCATTTGAACAAAGATAGAGTGGATAGCTGAAGGAAGTTTGAAAGTCTGTGTTCAAATCTCTTTTAATTACATCTAAAAATAACAATAATAAAATAAATAATAATTGCGATGAAAAATTTTGGTACAATGTCATGTATTATATTAATATTGTTAACAATATTAGCACTAACTTAATATTAACTTATTAACCTTGTACGTTGTTTTGCTATTTCTTAAATCATTCTCATATTTAAAGTTTTTTTTATTTCCATTTTATTAGTAGTTTTTAAATATTGGATTTTGGTTGTTTACTCACCTTCGAGTCGATTCTCTGCATCGTTGTTGCACAAATATTTTTTCTACAAAACTAAACATTTATATAGACTGTTCAAAATATCACATTTCATTTGGGAACCAATTAAACAGGTATTTTTAATTTCTAATAAATGACCTTTTCTCTTTGCCAAAGTGGATACATCAATATTCAGATGCTGAGGACAGAAATCTCAAATTTTCTTAGTTGATCATTTCAAATGTCAAGCGTTGTTAGCCGAGAGGTCATCGCACCCGCCTTGCAAGCAAGTAGTTGGTTGCAGACGGGTGTGGGTTCGCGTCCCGGCCGATGCTATGACATATGAGGAAAAAAAATTCGAAAGAGATGCACAGCTTTTTTTATTTAAATGGGTGTATTATCTTCACATAATGGCGAATAAGTTATCAAGCTTTCTTACTGGATCGTTTTAAAGGTCTTCTTAATTTCTAATGAGATGCTCTGCTCTCTTTACTTAAAAAGTTATATTATCTTTAGATACTGAAGAATAGAAAATCGTGTTTTCTTAATGGAATATTTCAAACGTCTGCTTAATTTCATATAAGGCGCCCTATTTGCTTTATTCAACTGGGTATATGATTTTCAAATGCTGAGGAATAAAATAAACTATTTATAGTAAATAATTTAAAGTAGCTTCTTAATTTCAGGAATAAAGTTCTAAACTCTTAGAATGGATATATAATTTTCAGATGTTCAAGCATATAAAGCTTTTACAGTGAATCATTTCAAATGTCATCCTAACTTCCAAAATGATGTTCTGCTATCTAAAATTTATTCAATTGAGAGTGTTATCTTTGGATGCTGAGGAGTAAAATTTTGCAGGAATAAAAATAGAGTTTCCATGCAGATTAAGATTACACGAAAACTGAATTTTTATTCCTGAAATTTTTTACAAAGATTTCTTCAGGTATTTGGATTCACACTTTTCTTCCATTTAAATTTACACTAAATGACAGCAGTTGTAATAACATTGTTGCTTTGGATTAGTAAATTGTCTGAAAATAGCCTTAACTGTAAAAATAACCTTAAATGACTTATCAATAATACACAAATAAAGAAATAAGTAAAAGTACTGATTTATGGTAATTAGAAGACACAGCTTCTGCGTTAGACTTATTAACAGTGTTGGTACATTATTTATGAAAACTCAATGAGATATCAAACACTCTAATATTATTTGCATGTACATCTATAGATTATAGAAATCTGTTTTAAAACATATTTAGAACTTTAAAAAAAGCAACTTAAGAGATACAAAAAAAAAAAGACTGAATTTAAATAAAAGTTGAGAAGATAAATTAAGATTAGAAATAAACAGGGATGTAAAATTAGTTATAGAAATTGAATTGATTAGAAATAAATAAACTGTAAATGAAGTAATCATTGCTAGAAAATTATGATTAATACATGGTTTAGTGCACATTAAAGCTCAAAATCCATAATACTGTATTTAAAAAACAGAATATAATCAAATATATTTAAAAAGTCAACTGTGCCTAAGAAATTAATCGAATCATGATGATAAATAAAATATATCCCATCTGTAGATTCTAATTCACTATCTGACAAACAATCAACTCCCTTTCATATCGGTCAAAATCTATTTTTCAATTACTATTCTGTTTTAAGAATATTGTTAAAAACACCTTTTCATGCATTTGAGTTTGCTTATTTTAGTATATTGAATTACAATTTATAGTCACATCTACTACTGACATAGTTCTAAATTCAATAAATCTTTTTATTAAGATCAGGGATTGGTGTTTATCACATACAATTACCTATAGTATTTTATACATTTCTTTATTTGTGACTTTATATTTTAAAAATTCAGATTTATTTTTTTACTTTGAATCATTATTTTTTCATAAAATTTTATAACATTCCAAATTACATAATGATTTTCAGGAGCAAACTCTATTCATATTGAGACAGTTCTGCAATCTGTTGTAAGATTTAGTAATCAAGATGGTAGACTCTAGTGCCATTTAAATCCCAAATGAATGTTATCCTATGCATATCTACATGCTAGTGTTTTTTTGTAGCCTTCATCATTTAGAATGAACCTGCATCTATTGCATCTGAAGTTTTGGAACGAATGCTTGTTTTCATCCAGAAACCTCATTTTACTCTTTTCCAAATGCTTTTATTTTACAAATTCTGTTTAATTGTTTGAGACAAATATTGTAAGTGATTTTTAACACATTTCTATCAAATTGATTTTTTTCAAATTTTGTCTATATGTTAGGTATCAATGACAATGTGGGTGACCAGATGAACAATGTTTGTAGACCAAATTTCAAAACATGTTGATATTAGTTCAGAAAGTTTCAGTAATAAATATTAGATGGCAGTATATTTTTAAAAACTATGACTTCATTGAATTTCATAACTAATTTATTAAAAACATTTATAGTTAATCAAAATAGAAAGAAAAAGAATTGATTGTTTAACTAAAACTTGCTTTTTTCAATAGACTACCTTTGAAAGCAAAGAAATCTTATAAACAGTCATGCACATTTTCTTCCAAATGCTAAAAATATGAAAATATTGTTTTGATTGTCAGTTTTTAAATTTGAATATAAAATATCAATTGCAAAATATTCAAAGACTAATTCAAAATTATATGTTTAATATTTTATATAAATGCTTTTATATAATTTGAGAAATAATGTAGTAAAAACAAAAACATAATTATTATTCAAACACAATTTGAGTTATTATATTTAACTTGGAAAAAAAAGTGAGACATCCATAAATTAATTAATTCAATCACTACTTTTAAAAGCTGTGATTGAATTAATTAATTAATAGATGTCTCATGCTTTTGTTCCATATTAATATTCCAAAATTTAGTTAAAAAAATTTTTTTATTTATAATTTTAGTGAACACTTATAAAAATAAAAAAAAGAAAGTATTTTTATATATGTTATTATAATCACTTTATTAATTTAAAATTCAACAATATCTTAATGCTTTGAATTCAAATCACTGTGCTTATTTATTTATATAGATCTCCAAATTTATGTTTTTTTACATTATCAGTTTTGAAAAAAGAAACAGACATTTTTTACTGCCTCTTCTCTGAAAAGTGTTCAGCTTAACAAAGGTTAATTCAAAGTTTTAATTTTTGTATCTTTTATGTTCCCTGAGGAATTAATTTTGCATGCATGCATATATATATATATTGTAGCCGGACCGCCATACAACCGTTTTATTACGTCAGTCGTAACAATTTTCTGATGAGCATGCTGTAGGAAGGAACTATCAATTGACATTCCTAATGCAGATGTTAATGGCACCTACAACAATATTTCCTGCTCATCAGAGGATGTAGTATAATAGAGACTGGGAACATCTAAACATTTATATGTTTGGTTTTCCAAACAGCGCCATTAGAGTTCTGTCTTACTACAACCTGACTGGCCTTGGTCTAGCTATGTCAGACGTAGCTCAGAGAACATGAGATTCTCATGAATCAATGCTATAATTGGTGAATGATGTGGTAGATAAACAAAATAGAATGGGATAAATGGACAACCAATTTAATTTTGAGTAACAAAAATTTATTAGATAACAATCAATTTGCAATTTCAACAATAGTTCATTAATTCCTCTATGAGAATAAACTTGTAAACATTCTGGTTTAGTAATAATTCATTCCGAATTCATTTAATAGTTCATTTTAAATTCACTTGAGAGAAGAAAATTATGAATATCCTAATTCAATGATAGTTCATTAATTCTTTTATGGGAAGAGCTTGGGATTATTCTGGTTTAACAATAATTCATTCCGTATTCATTTAATAGTTCATCTTGAATTCACTTGAGAGAAGAAAATTATGAATATCCTAATTCAATGATAGTTCATTAATTCTTTTATGGGAAAAGCTTGGGATCATTCTGGTTTAACAATAATTCATTCCAAATTCACTTAATAGTTTATTTTGAATTCACTTGAGAGAAGAAAATTATGAATATCCTAATTCAATGATAGTTCATTAATTCTTTTATGGGAAAAGCTTGGGATCATTCTGGTTTAACAACAATTCATTCCGAATTCACTTAATAGTTCATTTTGAATTCACTTGAGAGAAGAAAATTATGAATATCCTAATTCAATGATAGTTCATTAATTCTTTTATGGGAAAAGCTTGGGATCATTCTGGTTTAACAACAATTCATTCCGAATTCACTTAATAGTTCATTTTGAATTCACTTGAGAGAAGAAAATTATGAATATCCTAATTCAATGATAGTTCATTAATTCTTTTATGGGAAAAGCTTGGGATCATTCTGGTTTAACAACAATTCATTCCGAATTCACTTAATAGTTCATTTTGAATTCACTTGAGAGAAGAAAATTATGAATATCCTAATTCAATGATAGTTCATTAATTCTTTTACGGGAAAAGCTTGGGATCATTCTGGTTTAACAACAATTCATTCCAATTCACTTAATAGTTTATTTTGAATTCACTTGAGAGAAGAAAATATGAATATCCTAATTCAATGATAGTTCATTAATTTTTTTTTATGAGAAGAGATATGGTAGTAATTAAACATTTATGATTTATAGAGTATTTTATCATTTGATAATTGAGGCATTTATATTTTAGCCAAATGTAGAAGCATATTCTCACACATAAACTTCATTACATTATAATAAGTTTAGAAGCAGTTAAATATCTATGATTTATGGAATATTTATCACTTGATAATTGAAGCATTTATATTTTAGCCAAATGTAGAAGCATATTCTTACACATAAACTTCATTACACTACAATGAGTTTAGAAGCAATTAAATATCTATGATTTATAGAGTATTTATCATTTGATAATTGAAGCATTTATATTTTAGCCAAATGTAGAAGCATATTCTTACACATAAACTTCATTACACTATAATGAGTTTAGAAGCAATTAAATATCTATGATTTATAGAGTATTTATCATTTGATAATTGAAGCATTATATTTTAGCCAAATGTAGAAGCATATTCTTACACATAAACTTTGTGACATTATAGTAAATTTAGAAGCAGATAAGTATTTATAATTCGGTCGAATATAAAAATACAATAAAGATGTCTTAATATTTATTGAACAAATTCTACGCAATTAGTTCGAAAATTCACTTTGTAATATTTGATTATTATGTTTTAGTATTTTATAAAAATTACCTTCCAGTTTTACGGTCCACTTTATTCAAACGAAGGCGGGTTATTTTATTAATGGAAAGTCATGGCACAGCATGGAGAGAGTGAAGCTCTTAATTTATTCCAGTTTCATTATAATTTCTCTAGTAAAACTTTTTATTTTTATTTTCACGTTTTGTTAAAGCCCTCTGTGTAAGACGATAGAGAGAAAAAAAATTTCTTCTTTCTTCAACGACGTGTCTAATTTGAATACTGCCTCAGTTTAACTCAAGTATCCTTTTTCTTTCTTTTTAATGATTGGATAATTAATTTCTTTCTTTTTTTTTTTATTGAGACAGATAAAAAAAATAAAATAAAATAAGACGATATAACATTCTATTTAAATCCATCAATACTAAAAATCAAAATTATGATTTTATTTTTCATTTTTAACGAATCACAACTTTATTGTATTTCCAATTAGACTGAATCACGCTAGACATTTTGAATGGGGGGGGGATCTTTTGCATAAATATATGAAAGACAGTATATCTGTCACAATATATATATATATACACAGTATAGCTATCAAAATTAAATTTCATTAAAGCCTAAATAAACTTATGTTGTTATGTAGAGAGTTATGTCCATCAAGAAGATGAATTAATGTGTTTGTAGAAAAAGTCAAATTTTACCTATACTTTTCCAAATGTACCTAGCTGTTAGTAATAATACTTAAATTAATATCTAATACAATAGTTTAGGCCTTCTTTGGGTGTTTTCTGCCTGTCCAGGGACAGTATTAGCATGCTGAATTTTCGATTTGTGGATCATAAATTTAAGATGATGCTCATGATAAATAGGATAGTCTTCCAAAAGAAAATATTTCAGTAGAAACTTCATATTTTTATTAATAAATGTCTTACTGACTTCACCATTTCTTTCTTTTAAAAACGATGTTGAACAGTTTCCAAACACTATGGATTATGACACTAACTTCATTTGAGATTATTTGCCATTCTTATGTGAAGAGCTTCTTTAAATTATGTCTTTTTTTGCTTTTTCCTCTTTGCCTAATATTCTTGAATTTTCCCAATGCTATCCTATGTGTTATTACTAACAAATGAATGTACTTAAAAAGGAACAAATAAAGTTTGAATTTTTTTAAAGACATTTATAAATTCAATTTAATGGTGGAAATAGTTCAAGATGTGCTACAGATAGAATACCAGAATCACAAATCTTCAAACAAACACTACTGATTTTTAAGTACTTTATATTAATCTAGAAATTCTTTTTGTTTGTTTATTTATTTGGCTAGAATCTCGTTAATGATTTTTAATGCACTTCTATCGAACAGATTTATTCAAATTTTGTACATGAGTTGAATATTGATCATTATGCTATATTTCAGGGTTTTCAGTCATTTGTAAACTCTACCAATGTTGGTGAACTGAATTTTAAACTTTCTTTATAAATTTTCAGTGATGTACAATAGATGGCAGTATAGTCTTTAACAGTATGCTGTCATTGAATTTCATGACTAATTTACCAAAAATCATTTAGAATTAATTAATATAAAAAGCAAAAGAAATGAAGCATGGGATCTTAATTTATCTTGATTGCTAAACTCAAACTTGTTTTTTTAAAAGTCACAACATCTTTGTAGATGTTTATTAATGCACATGAATTTCATTTCAAGTACTGGAAAGATGGAGCCATTGCTTTCATTTTCAGTTTTTAAATTCGAATACAAAATATCAATTGCAGAATATTCAAAAACTAAAACATAAAAAATAATATATATATATTCTATAAAAACATTTTTATTTAATCTGAAGAAAAATGCAATAAAAACTAAAAAAAAATATTTCTTTTCTTCAATGACAATTTTTGCTGTTAAAACTATTGAGAGAAATAATTAATTTATGGATGTCCCACTCATTTATAGTTTAAATTAAACTTAAAAAAATATGAAATTTTTTTAGCTTAGATAAAAAATTTTGTTTAGACTTGTTTGATAAAAAAATTTATTTATTGAAATAGGAAATGTATATTTATTACCAACATAATAGACTCGGCCTGTGGAAAGGTCATACTTTTTTTAATAGTTTTTCTTAATTGGTTATTTTAACAAATATAAATTATGCATGGTATTTATGTGGAGCCATGAACTATGTGTTGTCAATATAGATGTTTTTAATTATACATTATCCAAAACTGAATGTAAATATGGTACTATGCCATCTCTTTTTTTTCCTCACTAAATATTGCACCTCAAGCATGATTTTATGTATTGTAATAAATTTTTTTTATGATTTAAATACTATACATATTCAGTTTTGTACTATAGTTGAAAGCATGCATACTGATTTTTTCTGAGTGTTTTTATCTTCAAAAAGTTTTATTACAATACCAACTTTTTTTAAAATTCAGAAATGTACCAGGTCAATGGAAAGACTATTGTCTTTGTAATAATTTTTATTAATCGACAGCTTTATAAAAAATGCATTGTAAAAAAAATTAGGGTTTATTAATGGTGTAACAAATAATTATTTTTCCCTTGAAAATTACACCCTCTAACAAAGAAATGTTTACCTTGAATATCATGTATCAGCATTATGGACAAACATTTAGGATTTTATTTATTATATTTGGGAATATATTGTGTATATGACATCTCTGAGGAAGACTGTTGGATAGTCAAAACTATAAACCATTTGCAATTTCAAGTTACATATAAACAAAATTATAGCTGAAGAAAAAAATTATATTTTAAGTGCACTACTGATTAAATAAAATAAAAAACGTTTTTTATTGTTATAAATATTTATACTTATATTATAAATGCATTAATTATGTTAACTTGAGCTTTTTAAGTATTATTAAGACAGAATGAAATATTTTCTCTATTGACATCATAACAAACTTTCAGACAAATAATAGTTTTTCTTACGTAATAATTATCAGTAGAAAATTATTTTAATATTATATTTGTTTCTCAGTTTAGGATTTCACCAAACATTTAATCATGGAAGTATTTACGGTTTTTCTTTTTGGTTATTTTTTCATTATTAGGATAACTTTGCGCTAGTGGTATTTATTCTTCAAGACGTTCGCAATCAATACATTTCTAGAGTTTTTTTTTTTTTTGTTACTGCTTTTGTCTTTCCTTACATATTGATAATTTACATTTTAAAGACTACTTAAAAACTTTTATTCCATTTGTCTTGAATAAATATATTTAAAAACTGTAAAGGATGTCCAAAATTTATTTCGTGCAGAACCAAAATTTTTTTAGTTGACCCAGATTATAATCTGTGTACACGTGTCTTAATCGTTTGATCAGTAGTTATGAAAATCAGTCAATTACATTTTGATTTATCTTTCGCATCATCTACTTCAGATTAATTCACTAATGATTATTAATAATCATTTATTAAATTAGAGGTTCTCAGATTATCCATATACCACTTATAAATATTAAACAGTTAAAAATTAATAGACCTGGTCCAACTGAAGTACTTTGGTTCAGTATGACATGCATTTTGATAATTATTTACCTTTCTCCAGATGTTATTTTTTTGTAACCATCAAGAATGTATCATAAAAAAAAGTTCTATTTATAGCTAAAACAGACAATAGAGATTTGAATATGAATTGATGAAACCACCTGATTATGTTTAATCAGTTATAATAGATATGTTATATATAGGGTATATGAGCACACACTTTCACACGGCCCCAACACTCTCCACACTATCACATAATGCTGATACACTTGAACACATATATGTTGAAAAGATAAATAATCACCAATATACGTATTTCATGCTAAACCAGCAATCATCAGTTGGTACAGATTATCATCTCTACACATATATGCTATAAGTGCTCAGAAATATATTAATAGATATGTTAATATTTATGTTAATTTAAACCTTTTTTTATTATTATAGAAAATAAACTTCTATTAATTACAAATTGTATACAAATATTAACACATGTACAGTAGGAAATTTTTGTGTATATGACATAAGATGCATGGCTTATAAAATATAATTATTTTGATTAGTATCTGAATGCAGGTACAATGATTCAATTTTAAAGTATAATTCATGTCATTTTAAAATAATGAGCAACTAAGAAAAATATTGTTTGTCAAATATTTCTCATAGTATTTCTGGGTATATATTTTAGGGCATATAAATATATATTGTATCACTATTTATTATTTTTTTTAGAACGTTATAGTTTTTGTTGTCAAAAATTGCAGAACAGCAAAAAAAAATTAGTATGGCATTATGGCTCAAAATTTTTGATATTTTTGTCAAAAAATCTTTTAGATTATTTATTTGCTTATTGAATTCGAAGTGGGTTAAAGATGAGAAGTATGAACATGTTTCAAAGATGTGTATCATATCTTCTGGATGACTATTGCATAAGATACATGTGGGATCCAGATTTAATTTAAAATGATTACTGAGATAGGTTTTTGTAGGAATTATGGGAGCAATAAATTATGCAAATTTTTTTTATCATGGTTGAAGAACACACATATTTTGGAATCTGATTAAAGTTTTGGCAATTGGGAGGGTATATATAATTTTTTTCAGATCTTTAAATGAAACACCAATTAAATATTTGATGTTATAATTGTCCAACAGATCTGTATGCTGAATAGTGTGATCATCATAAAAAAACAACTTGCACATGGAAGTTGAGCATGCAATATTATAGATGGAGGAATGGCTTTGAGGATTGGATTAACTGTGATTGCAATGTACATCTTAGCTCTGATATAGGATACAAATGATTGAGGACATATTAGATTAAGACCACCTTTGCAAATAGGGGAACAAGCACTTGTAATTGAAAAAAGATATGATGTTGATCCTTAAATATATGATTTTCTTGTGGTCATGATATTTTTAAAAGTTCTCCTTAAAAGATGCATTAGGACTATAGTAAGCAAGTATACCATCCAGAATAACATTAACAATAAAACTTTTACTATAGGGTAGGGTAATTTTGGGCAGAATGCTTTTATTTTTGTATTAAACTTGTTTATCACTATATGATTTAGATGATGGTTTAATTGTGTTTTGGATAAGTTAACTGGAATTCCAAGAAAAGACTAGTGTGTATCTGTGAAGAATGAAGGTAGAATGTGATCTATAGTTATCTGCCACATGGTTGACTTACAAACTTGTATTATAGATTCTGTTAGGGTTTCAAATTTGTCCAGTTACTTAAAAAGCTTTTAATTTATTTCCATACTCAGTTGAAAATCAAGTTTGTAATCTTTAGCTTGGAGGTTGCCATCTTATCACCAATCCAAATGGCTTAGAGCAAAAGTAATGCACTTACAAAATTCAAGTATTTTGATTAACCACACATACAAATATTAACTCAAATTAACTTCGCGTAAACTCTTAATAATAGAAGAGAAATACAGAGACTTCAAATCACTCAGCAAAGTATTGACAAATGTATTTTAGGAATAAGAAGAAGAGATCAAAAACGAAATAAATTGGTGAGTGAACAAACAGATGTTATTGACATCACTGAAAGAATTAAGAGGTAAAAGTGAATCAAGCTGACATTTTTATAAAAGATATAATAACTGGACAGTTGAAGTCTTTAATGGGATCCTTAGAAATAGTAAAAGATCTAGAAAGAGACCATGTGTGAGATGGATTGAAGAAATAAGAAAGTTTTGCTGATGGCATGGAAAAAAGGGGCTATGGATCAGAGGGACCTTCAACTTGCAGAGAATCGATAATGATTGAGATTGATGATGATGATAAAATGGTTTGATTTGAATTGATGTAATAAGATTTACAGATAATAATTTATCTTCGCACAGGTGTGTATTTTCAGATTTATTTATTTCTCAATCGAAGCAATTAAAACAATGTAGCCAATAAAATTGAATGATATTAATTATAATATTTGACTGTCTAATTATGTCGGGTAAAAGATCGCAATTTTTTCCTTGTATTATGATGTGAAATCAATAAAATCTTAAAAGTCATGGTGTATTTAAATTATCTAAGTAAAACAGTAAGTTTGACATTCAATAAATCTTAATGAAATGAAAAGTTCGTGCTACTTTAAATTTACTAATTAAAACAACGAACCTTTCCAGTAACGCAAAACGTCGACATGCAAACAGACAATCTTTTCACAAGGTAATCTTTCGTCTACCACTGAAAAATAATTAAATTGTTTACATGAACGGTACTAAGAGAAGTTCATGTCAAACATTCAAAATGTAATATTTAATAAATCTTAATAAATTGAAACGGCAATTGGAAGTAAATCAAAACTGTTCTTTTAGTAAATAACACGAATTGAACGCATGCACAAATGTTACATATAAATAACATGTCAAATAAAATAAAATATTGATTTACTACTATTTGCTTTACAACTATCAACCTTCTGCGTTCACTTCATTGGTATCATCAATTTTAACAAATTTGTTAATGACTATTTATTAATAAAGTATTAAGTGTTCCTAACCCGATATAAGGTTACCCAGAAGAATGCTACATGGGGTGAGCGAATGGAATGCATTCAAGAAAATGGTTTGTTATAATGATAGAGTGGAAAATAAAGTCTAAGGAATACAAGCCATAGCTCCACTCTGTTACTTCTCATTCTTAACATCATATGACCTCCCAAGTATTTATCCCATTGGATTAATTTGCTCTGGTGTGATTTAGAGCAATGGTGGTGTAATTGAATTTGGAGCTCAAGGTCCATGTATCATGGCCATACTCTGTCATTTATGGTACCCTAATATATATTTTAACCCAAGTCTCAGACTGTTGCATTACTTTGCTCCATGTGGTTTAATGTAGTGGTAGTATGGTGGGTTCTGAAAATGAAGGTCCATGCAACACAATTTCATTTTGTCATTTCTGGTGCCCTAACATTGTATGACCTCTCAATCATCAGGCCATTGAATTACTTTGCTCTATTTTAGTGCATCGGTGGTGTAAATGACTTTGGAACTCAAGATTTATGGATCAGAGCTTTATTCTATTACTTTTGGTGCCATTCCAATGACTTTTGAAGCATCAGATGATTGAGCTATTTGTTCTCTGTAGCTTAATGCTGTGATGAGTGATGGTCCCTAGAGCAATGATAGTTCACTATTACACTTTTTGAATTCTATCTTGTAATAAATCTTAAGCAATAAACAATCTGATTGTTTTAAATACAAACTAATTCCAAAATAATTGAATGATTTCACTAATATAATGAGGGAAAAAGCATATACAGTATGAAAAAAATGAATGAAAATTTCCATTCTTTAATGGACAAATTACAACATTTATGGTATCACTACACAATTTTTACTATATCCATACCACTTACTATAAGAAAGTAATAATATATTCAAGATAATAGTGCTTTTTAAATCCTTCTGCGCTGTTTTGGACAATATCCCCAAACTAGTTTCTAGCGTATGGCTTTTATAGCAATGAGTCTTGAATCTTGGAGCAGTGCACATGGACCTTGACAGTCTAATGTTACACTCATTTTAGCACCTACAATTTACCTCTGTATTATATTATCAAGCTATCAACTCAAACTAAACAACATAAAATGCTTTTATTCTAAGCCAACTTGCTTACATAACCATATAGATCAGAAATGATTTCAGTTCCTATATATGATAATAGCTTTAGTTTTTTAATAACTACAGGCACCTCTACTTTATTATATGAATTAAATATCATCTGACTACATCACATGATTTTAGCTTACTTATTGTTCCTATAACAGCAAACTTTTTCTCTTTGTCCCAGTTACTATCATCATCATCATCAACCATTATCAATCCACTGCAGGATGAAGGTCTCTCCAAGTTCAATCCATCTTTTCCTATCTTTAGCTTCTCTTCTCCACAACACCCCTGCACACTTTCTTATTTCATCCATCCATCTCACATGTGGTCTCTTTCTGGGTCTTTTACAATCTCTTGGAGTCCAGTTTAAAATTTCAATTGTCCATCTATTATCATCTCTTTTTGTTCTCTTACCCATACATTGTGTTTTTGATCTCTTCTTGTTACTCCCAACATGAATCTATCCATACTTCTTTGAGTGGTCTGAAGTCTATGTATTGTTCTTCTATTAAGTGTCCAAGTCTCAGATTCATAAGTTACTATTAACTTTAGTAAATAGTTAATAGATGCAAGATAATAATACTTATTAAATCTGTATCTTGTGCTGCCCTATTGAATATTCCCAGACTCATTTCAAGCTTATGGCTTTCATCAGTGAGGAGCTTTGGACTAGTGAAAGTCATAGTCTGAGGATATTGAATAGGACAACACGGGATAATGATTTAATAAGTACCATTATCTTGTATCTATTATTATACATTAAAACCTACAGTAAATGGCATACAGATGGTGAAAAATTATGCTGCTATAACAGCAATATGCGAGCTAAAGTCATGTGATGGAAATAGTGACATTTTATTGGTTTATCTAAGATTTATGTTGCAATCTTTTTTTTAAATATCAGATTAATTTTTATGCTAATTTTAGTTTAATAAATGATTAAGAAAGTGTTAAATTCTGTGATGTAAGATGATCACAATAGCCAAACAACAGAATTTTATGACTAGCAAAATTATTGGTTCATGTTCAGTGATGGTTATCATTTTACTACCACCTAAATGCTGCTTATTTAAATACTTCAGTCTTTATTGCAACATCATAAAGATTAATAGCCTTTCACATCATAAAGATTAACAGCCTTTCACATTAAAAGAATGCATAATAGGTAAAATAAGTATCTGCTTGCAAGATTATATGATCATATTTTTACATCCTTGTGGTATATGAATGTGAATCACAATCCTTAATATTCCAGGTTTGAATCTCAAGTCTCATTGATGAAAGCAAAAGAAAGTCACTGTTCTGGGATTTAAATATAAAGGGGGTTTATATGCATCAGGTAATCACTTTTTACTCAAGCCGTCACTAGATGGCCGTAGAAGGAAAAGCTGCTCTTGTCTTATATCTAAATAAAATATTACCCATAGGATGTCTGATTACAGAGCATAAGATCCCCCAACAAATTCCAGTTTTGGCATCTCCAGCTCTCAAACTTCTTATGAACTCTCTATTGATAAAACCTAAAGTCACTTCATTATTTATTATTAATAAAATATTTGAAATGTGATATTTAAACCTGATTTGCTTCTTAAGTCTTTTTCTTCAATATTATATGCATTTGCATATCTTTAACAACTGATTTTAGTGTTTTCCTGAAGGTTTGTGATGATCTAGTTGTATTTTTATATTGGTCTATTTGCATAATCTAATATGTGTATGGAATGTCTTTAAAAAATTTAACTTCATTTAAATATTCCAAATACATTCAAATGTACGTAATAGCACATGAAACAGGTTATTATACGCACAACGTTTAAAGAGGTATTATTTTCCCTCTTCTTCAGGTGTTGTTGGCCTGACTAGTGTCAGTGCTAGCATGGGATTTGAACCTGGATCCTTAGATTCTTGATTATTGAATTTTAAGAAACCTCATAGATAAATATATGAGATTTCTACTAACTGTTGCCTTTGGCAGGATGACTCAGTTGATTAAAGTATTACCTTAAAATTCAATAATCAAGAATCTAAGGGTCCATGTTCAAATCCCATGCTATTACTGTCACTGATAAGGCCAACAACACCTGAAGAAAAGGGAAGAATAATAACTCTCAAAACGTTGTGCATATACTAACCTGTTTGTTGTGCTATTACTAATATTTGAATGTATTTGGAATATTTAAATAAAGTCTAATTTTTCTAAAGACATTCAATGCTCATATTAGATGATGGAAACAGTCCAATACAAAAATACAACTGATTTTAGTGTCTCTTTTATTTTTAATAGTTGTTGATGCAAAAGCACATAATTTACATAAATAACATAAAAAATGGACACTGGGATTAAAGCTTTGTTTGCTATATCAGTATTTACATTGTAATTTTAAGTTTCCATGCTTTTTAATCCAATCAATTATTCTTGTCTATGTTACTTTAATAATACATATAAACATCAATATTAATTAGCCTGTATGATATACAAGTCCTGAGAATAGTCATATAACAAATTCATTCATTTCTCTCGTCATTTGTGTTTCATGCCGAGATCTTCAATTCTACATATCTCCTTTCATCTTACACCATCCAGTAAAGCCAATCTTTTCCATCTTTTCTTTTTGTTTCCATTTACAATTACCTCCAAAATATATTACATTAAACTATTTTTCCTTCATAATAAATGCCCACTTCCATTTCCCTTTCTATCTCTAATTTCCTCTGTCAATCTTCTTTTTTCATTTACTCTTTCCAAAACTTCTTCATTTTTCATTTTATTCATTCAACTGTTTTTTTAAATCTTTTCCCAAGACCACATCCTAAAGGATTCTAATTGAGTCCTGATTTTTTTCTTCATTGTTCATGTTTTACAACCATACAATAGTATACTCCACTCAGCATTTAATTTAATCTTTATTTTAATTCTCTTTTCAAACATTCATAAAATATTGTTTCTCCTTTCTAAATGACTCCTTTGCCAATTCTATTCCTCTTTTAACTTCCTCTTCACTTCTTCCATCTTCACCTTTCCCACTACCCAAATATACATAGAAAACATGATTCCTTGCTCATTATTATATTTTGCAACACTTAAGTGTCATTGTGTCATCCAGGTAAGCTACATCTTCCGGATGATAGGAAAAACTTTTTAATGGAATGTTTATAAATTTTTAAATGTAATTGTTTATATAGAAATTATAATTGCTTTGATTTAAAGTTTTATTGTTTGGAGTCAAGGAAACTAAACTATATGTGTGTGTTTTTTATTATTGTAAACTTAATAATCAATCATTCTTTCGAATTAAAGTAACTTTTTTTACTCTTTGTTGTAGTTTTGATCGATAATGTTTTTCTGTTGAAGCCATCTTTAGATTTATTTAGGACATCACAAAATGTCATCGCTTTCTGACTTTTCAGCACTTTGCTAGCTCCTTACTAATCTATGAAGGTTTTTTTCCCTCAAGCTTTCAATTATTTTCATTTGTCAGTAATGGAAACTTCCAAATAATTTAAAACCTTATCACAGTAAAAGCTTTATAAACGGCAGATTTAATATTTGCTCCAGATGAAAAACAAAACGTCATTAAACTGTTTTGACACTCTATTAAATAAAATATACTTGAAATATATAATTTGTAAAATTATAAATTACACGCACAACTTATAAAACGTGCATTAGTTCAAAAGATACATTTCCTCATATATATTTCCTTTGAGTAATTTTTACGACAGCAGTTTTAATAGAAAATGTGTTTGCAAGTAGGGCTTCAACTTACCAGTTCGCAATGAAGACTTCGAACTGAGGTGAAATTTGACAACGTTTATCATGCAGTTGATAGTTTTCAGTATAGCACGTATTTTTTTATGTACCTAGGTCATAACCAAAGCATTAGCAAAAGGGTATATAGTTGTTTTTAGATTGATAATAAACAAAGAATAACAACTCGTTCAAACAAAGTTTGAATAATTAATTTGGCGATTAATGGATTTTTTAAAAATTACTTCTTATAGTTAGTTAGATAAATAGATAGGTAAACCGGTAGATAAATAAATAGTTAGATAGATAAATAACTGGAAAGATGGACAGGTGGATAGATAAACTGGTAGATAGATAAATAAATAGTAGATATATAAATAGCTGGAAATATGGATGGGTGGATAGATAAATAGATAAATGAAAAGTTGAATAAATGAATAGATAGAGAAATAAATAGATAAATAGAGAGATGTATAAATATATAAGTACACATACAGTAGCTAGTTATATATATATATATATATATATATATATATATATATATATATATATATATAAACAAACAGATAGAGATACATACATATACATTAGATAGATAGACAGATAGGAAAACAGAATAATAAAATGAATGAACATATAGATAGACAGACAGATTGATAAATAAATGTATGGGTAGATAGGTAGTTAAATAGATAAACAGAAACAGAGACAGCCAACCAGAGAGATAGTCATATATATATATATATATATATATATATATGACATATATATATATAAGGAGATAGATAGAAAAATAGATTGATAGTAGTTAGGTAAGATAGATAAGCAGTTAGATTGATAGGTAGATAAATATATAGGTAAGTAGATAGATAGGAAGATAGAGAGCTAAATAGATAAATAGGAACATAGATAGGTAGATAAATGGATAGATAATAAAAAATAGACACATAGACAGACATACAAACATACAGATACATAGAAAGAAAGAATACATAGACAGATGGATAAATAGATTTATAGATAGGTAAGTAGATAGGAGATAGATAGTAAGTGGGCTGATAGATAGATAGATAAATAAATAGCTAATCAAAAGAAAACAGAGACAAATAGTTCAAGGAAATGCATGTGGATGAATAAATTGATGATAATAGGTAAACAGAAAGACAAAAGACAAACAGATAAAATGAATGAATAAATAGATAGATAGATACGTACATAATTAGGTAGATAGATAGATAGGGAGATACATATATACATAGCTAGGTAAGTAGGAGTAAGTAGATAGATAAATATGTAGATAAAATACAGACATTCAAGCTTACAAACACACACACACATATATATATATATATATATAATCATTAGAAACCAACCAATAACCACCTAAACATTCACAATAAAAATAATAATCAATATTTCTCATTGCTGTCAAGTCAACCTTCTCACCTTTTAATAGCAAGAATAAAAATCCACTCTTATCAATGGTCCAGTGAATATATATGGATACTTAAAGATTGCAACTTGATCACAGAAAATGAAATATTGATACAATGAAGTTTAAATAAACCTCTTTAAACATGAAATAAACATGCCCATGTAATGCAGACTAATAAGTAGTCAATTATAACATTACAAACTGCAATATGTTTAAATTGCTCATGTATTATTTAATTAATAAGTGAAATAATGCTTGAAGCTAAATGGGATAATTATGTAACCATTAGAAACCAACCAGTAATCACCTAAACATTCACAATAAAGAGCTGTCAAGGCAACCTTCTCACCTTTTAATAGCAAGAATGGAAATCCACTCTTACTAATGATCCATTGAATATATATGGATATATATATATAGATAAGGAGATGGACAGATAGATAAACAGACAGTCATGCAGACAGACAGAGAAACAGATAGGTACGTTGGAAAGAAGATGAATAGAGAAGCAGTTAAATATAGTCAGGCAGATAGATAGACAGATAATACATAGATATATGAATGAGAAGATAGATAGGTAGACAAAGAGGTAGGTGGGCAAGCAAATGAATAGATGGGCAGATAGATAGATAGGTAGGTAGATAGACAGATAATTATATAATGTAGTAATTGGTGTACTTCAGCATGTAACTAATTTTTTGCTAAGCCAATATACTGCTTTTGTAGATAACATTTATTCTAGCAAAACAAAAACTTTATAATTAATGCTTTCATATGCCATTTAAGAGCAAGAGATGTTTTTCTGGTGAAAATAATTCATGTTTTTTTAATCAAACCAAACCAAACCATCTCTTTCCAAAACATTTCAGCATCTTGCTTAATTGTCATTTTTTGTGGATACTATTTAAACCATATGATTTTGTTATAAAAATCTATTTTAAAATTAACCCTAAAATAGATTTTAGAAACTTGTATTATCTCATTTGTGTGCTGTATGTTCTTACAATTTTACTGCTCTATTTGATTTGATGTTAGGGCACCTGAGTTAAGATTGGGAGGTCCAAAGATCATTTCGTAAAATTGCAGTTCTGACATTCAAAATTCTTATAAACTCCCCAAAAATTGGCATTTTACTACCCTGGATGGTTTGGTGCAGTTGGTAGAGGGCCTGACTTGGTATCAGAAGACCTCAGAATCAATTTTGGCATTCTAACTTCTTATGAAGTCCCAAACAATAAGCCATATGATTTTTTCTTTTTTCTTCTTTTATAATTCTACTATCATATTTATAGAATATTATAATGGTCTTAAATAAAACATATCCATTGTTCTTATATAACATTGACTGGAGTTGAGCTTTATTTTTATATAGCAAAATTAGCAATATAACAGTGTTACAAATATCTAAATTAGTTGTAGTAGCTATATCATTACCATGAAATATCCTAATTATTTACTTGTTAAATGCAGTAATGAACATTGCAGATTTGTTATGTCTTAACATTAAAATTCCAATTTAAAACATATTTAAACTGGTCTTCATTTCCAAGATCATTCTGTTAATCAAAATTCATTAAAATAATCTTTCATCACAAACAGAAATAGCATTTGTTTTTAAATAATAATTATTGAATCAAATTTTTATACGTTCCATACAAATCCTTAAGAACGGTTGATCATATTTGATTATATCAAACATACTCTAATCATAAGAATAAAGTCATCTGAAATGGGAAAATTTCTTTATTCACTGATTCCAGTATATGATATATATATATATATTGAACCATTTGCATATATATGATTAAGTATTTTGGTATTTGTAATATTTAAAAACAGAAATAAAATTTAAAAATCATCAATGAACATAACTTAGTTTTTTTGTTAGTATAGTTTTATTTTTGTGTTTGATATGATTTATTTAATCAAAGTTAAAAGTGGAAAGACTACAAATACATACAGATTCTTTATCCAGATAAACAAAAAGCAATTATAAACCCAAAATATTACAATCAGAGTAAAACTGTTTATGAGATCATTAAAGATGGCAAAAATAATTTAATTAAAAAAAAGACTTTGTAACTAAAAAGTAATAAAAAATGTACAAGATTATCAACTTGTCTTTTGACAACAACAAAACAAATAAGAATATATGCACAGAAATCTAAAACTGACCAGAGTATAAAAGAAGCAAATAACTTGGAGCATTAGCTTGTCTTGTCTGTTCTTTTGGCTGGTCCTGGATGATGAAGCATGCAGGGTGACTCTATGTGGAACTAAGTCTTCATATGGGAGGGGAAATCAGAGCATATGTGGACATCTCCTTTCATCAAAAGAAGGCCACTCCAAAAAGTTTTTGAGTCCAGTCTTAAAATGGACCAGGAATGTGAAACTGTTGGCAGAAGAAACCAAAATACAAGAGTTCTTCAGCACAAAAAAACCATGCATGGTATAATCTACATAAACCTGCAGAACTTAATGGAAAGTTAAACTTCATAGTTTAATTTATGTCTAATTAAATGTTTGCAAACTAAACCAACTGTAACTTTATGATACTGATAGAGAAATTCACTGTATTGTTCAAGGAACTTTCATTTAAGGCCGTCTAGAAGAAGCTTAAAAGAAGAGAATTAAATAGTAACTACTGAATTATTTGTTGTACATTATTATCTGGATGAGTACTTGCTTATGCTTTCAATTTATTAGTAATTTACAATTTATCATTTAAATATTTTAATTTGTCTTAATAAAATATTTAACATTAATATCAACTTTTTATTGTACGTTTTTAATTTTAGTTTGTTAGATTTTTATTTTAAAATTGATTCTTGAAATTTATAAATTACCTTTGCCAATATTCTTGTTTAATAGTAAAAGCCTGGGGAAAATTTATATAATAAATTAATTAAGTGACAAGAAAATGAAATCATAATCATACTTTAGTTATTTGTTTTGAATTGATGAGATACGTTAGAATCAATAACTTAACGGACTCTTACCTCTTAAGTAAATTAAAAACGGATTCTGTGCAATTCAAATTGTAATAAAATATTAGGTCAATTAATCAGGAAATATAACTATATTTTTATAGTTTACAGTGCATAATATAAGGCCTAAATGCAAAACATAAAACATTACAATATATATTAATCTCTGGACTTGAAATCCTACAATTTTTAGTGCAACAAATTATTAGTAATATGAGGGACACATTGTGTTATAGTTATGTATATAGTAAGTTTGGTATATTCACAATAAATTATTATAATTATTAACCTCTAAACCACTAAACATCATGTGATAAACATTCTTTATGCTTATACAAGCTGATAACACAGAAACAAATCTCCCCATAGTTAACTAAAAAGGTAAAATATAATTGCTAGAGGATTGTATTAGATTCTAAGATCTAAGTGCAATGCTCTCATATCCAAGGCTCCTAACTGATAAAAGTCACAAACTATAAACAAGTTGGGATATTGGATGGGTAGGCACTAGATAAAGATTTTATGCAAAAATTTTCTAGCATCCATTAATTACTCTGGCTTGCACTGAATGGTACTACAATATGGAGAGTTTTGTTTTGGTATTAATCTTTAAATTGTAAATAACAGCATATTAATAACCATATTTTAAATTAATTGAACTAATAATTTTAAATCTTTTTTTTTTGCTTATTTAGTTTAAATTAAAAATTTTACCATTAAATCCAAGTGCATTCCATTTTCTATCTTATATGACACTAATTATCTATTACAATTATTATTTTTATGACAAAGGTTATTATCAGTTTTCATTTGAATGCCATCAATTTTCCATCATTCATAACATCATTTTCTTTCATTTTATATCTTAAATATACTTTTGAGTTTTTCTAAACACTGATAAAATATTATTCTTACAAAAAAGTATCATTAAGTAAAAGCTTCTGTAAGTACTCCCAATCATGGGAGAAGGATTTTTAAAATCATGATACTGTATATCCATTTTTAAACCTCTTTAGATGATAACTCCTCTTTTCTTTTATGAAAGATCCTAGTGAGAAATTAAGTCATATTTGAAATTTTTATTGACCTGTAATTTTGTTTATTTAAAATAGTAGTAGAATGATATATTTATTTGAATTACTTTGTAAAAATTAAAGAGTAATTTAGAATTAAATATCATTAAAGAAAGAAAATAAAATTTAAAAGTAATAATTAAATTTATTATTATTAAAATTTTAAAATAAATTTATTTTATTTGGATAGATAAAAAGAAGAGTTTGTTAATTATCATGAACTGCTCTTGTTTTGCTGTATAGAATTTTTTAGGACTTGTCTTCTTAAAAATAAATATTTTAAAAATAAAATATAAAGGTAGTCATGTAATTATTTGGCTTAAAATAAGTATTAAAATAAGAATTAATTAGAATAGGAGCTATGCTGTTAAATTTAAATTAGTTTAATGGATTAGTTCTTGACTGGGTGACTGATTAATTATATATGTTTAAAACGAGGAAACTATATAGTTAATGTAATCTTTTTCTTTTTGCATTTATTAGGACTTATTCATGTAAACAACCTTAGCTAATGCCTATGCTTCTTAGGTATTATTAATTTTTATTCTTAATTCAATATATATATATATATATATATATATATATATATATATACACACAAATGTGAATGTATCCTTAAAAATTTGAACATGAAATAAAATAGATGCACAGTTGTATCATTTAGAATAAATTATGTATTTTCTTATTGGTGTGATTGCATTTATTTGTAATTTATGGTAAAAATGATATATATTAGTTTTTACATTTGTAACAAGATAGCATGAGTTATCAGCAAAAAGAAGGCTCTGCAGGTCAAAGGTCAAATTGCAGAACTTAAATTGCACAAAATTTGTGGTGATTGCTCACATTTTATTTGTAAACCAACAATGATTCTAAAGATATTTTTTTTGTTTAATTATGTTTTTTAAAATAAATATAAAATATATTTTTATAATCTTAGGATATTTGTAAAGGATTTCAAATTACATCATGGGAAAGAAGAAAAAATCACATTTTTATAATTAATATAAAATGTAATCTCTTTTTAAAATTAATTTTAATGTTAATTTTGTTAAAAAAGAAAATTCAGTCAAAAAACTTAAACTGAAAGCTACATATATAAATCAAATTTTTAAAATAAGCGTTAATTTAATTATTTACACTGTCCAGCAAAGGTTTAAGATAGAAATACAATTTGCTGCTCAAATCACAATAATAAATGTAAGAAACATTTACTTTAGTTTATAAAATTTCTACCACATGTTGCAGACTGTAGTTATATTAACATTTGGTCAAAGATCAATTAGTCTATAGTATTACATTTAATCTTGAAAGATGTTTTGTCATTGAGATAATGTAAAAGGATAAAGCAGTTTTTACATAGTTCATTACTGATCTAAGATGAAGACGTCCTCATTAGCGTATGAAGAAAGGAATGGGGAAAAAATACAGACTCACCAACTTGTCAATTACTATGTAATGAGGGTTTTGAATATTCTAATTATTTTTTTATCATAAACTAATTTTTTTTATTTACTGTACAATTATGGATGGATAAGTGTATTGGCTAAGAGCCAACTATGCTTATTTGGTACAGATTCAAATCCAGACAGGTGTATTACCGATATATAATGAAAATCTTTGTCATTAACTACTGATGCTTACTATTTCAAATAAAAAACAAAAAATGATTGTTTTGTCTTAAAGATCAAATGAATATTATATATAAATATGTCATAAATTTATATTACTTTGAGGTTTAATAATAACTGATTCTTTTAATGCTAATTGATTTTTATTTTTTAAGCCTCATTTGTTCAACATAATAAAACGTTCATTTACTCTTCTGATAAACATTTTCAGATCAGCAGTAAAATATCAACTTATATTATTCACACAAACAAACAAAAAACATCACTTTAAATATATTGTTTTGCAAAAGAATTTCAAAAATTGAAGATATATATAATCTAAAAAAAAAAAGAGATCAATAATTTTATTCACTTTATTAGATTTTCAGTACTTTTATTTTACGAGGTTAATTGCCTAAATTTAAATGTAAAATAAAATCTCCAATAAAAAAAAAATATTTATTGAACATTTTTGTTGATAAAACTCTCTTTTCGTTTGAGTGAGGTTGAAAGGTCACCATCACGTGATGAACATTTCCATTTTCCAAATAACAAAGTTACTAAGTAGAAACAAGAAAACAGAATATCAGACAATGTTTAGAGAGTCTTTTTTTTTTTGCTACTTATTTTATGATTGAAGTTTGAACGCAAATAGCCTTTTCAAAATTGAAAAAATAAAAATCATATATGGTCATAAATATAATTTTAAAAATAAATGAATATATATCATTTGTATAGATGGACGGTTGGATTTTTAAACGGATCCGAAAAGATTGTAAAAGACCTGAAAAGAAACCACATGTGAGGTGGATGAATGAAATAAAAAAAAATGCTGGTGTGACGTGGAGAAGAGAAGCTAAAGATCGGAGAAACTGGATTAAACTTGGAGAGATCTTTATCCTGCAGTGATCGATAATGGTTAAAATGATGCTGATAACAGAGTAAATATAATTTTAAAAATAAATATATCATTTTTATAGATACACGTTGATATTTTTAAACTGGATCCGAAGTGAGTGTAAAGGATCTAGAAAGAGACCACACATGAGATAGATCTACAAAATTAAAAAAAAGTGTGCTCGTGTGAGGTGGAGAAGAGAGGGTAAAGATGAGATATTTTTATCCTGAAGTGGATCAATAATAGTTAAAATAATGATGATGATATAGTAAATATAAAACACATTTTAATATAAAGAATAAAGAAGCCATCACATCATAACTTGTTTAGGAAGTCATGTGACATTCAAGCACTTTGGTGACAGATTGAGCATTTACATTTTATTCAATTAGTCCAAACTAATGTGTTGTCTTCAAACTATTGATGGGTTTCATAGTTGGCAAATAATGGAAAGACCTTCAGATATGTGAATAACAAATAAACCAAGTATTTCCTGCTGCCTTGTAAAATAGGATGTTGATTCATCAAAGTCCAGTTATTGTGGCCTTGGCTTGCCATTAGGCAATTCTCAGTACTAGCTGTGATAATGGGATTGGTTGTTTATGCATCAACCATTTCTTTTTTTTTAAGTACATGCATGGTGTTTATGACTCCAATTATCCCTTGTTTATGGTCAAGCCTTTGGAAAATTAAAAAAGTAATGACAGAGACAGGCCTAGTAGTATGGAAGATGGCAGTTGTGATCTTTACTAAAGACAATCTAATCACTAATGAGTCAGAATGAATTGGATTTGAGTAAGATGCAAGTTTCAGTTTGAAAATATTCTATGGTTTCGCATCCCTATTTTAAAAATCCTCCTGCCTTCTGTGAAAGTGAAAGGATCTAGAAACTGACTCTGAAATGTCCTGTCTGACACAGACTTTACTGGTGAGTTATTCATTACAGTAATAAATGTAATAATAATGATAGCAGCAGTAGATATAAAGTAAGAGATTCCGGCAGTGGCTGAACTACCAGGTTGAAAAGGAAGGCAATGCCCTGCAGGCTCACACAGTCCAGAGGCTAATAAACTTGAAAATATACAGCAAGGAAATTAAAATATATACACATGAAAACAATTATTATCTATATTTCATAAATTGTCATTGTAAAATTATTTTGAAAAATCTAAACAATACTTTGATGAATTGAGTGCAGCGTAGCGACTTATGCGGAATAATAATTTAGAGATAACGTCTTTTATAGAGTAATAGATAACATAACCATTTAAATTAAAAAACATTTTATAGGAATACAGTCAGTAAAGCCCTATTTTAGTTTTGTAGAACCTAAGATAATTATCAATGTGATAGATACTGATGTGTTACACATTTGCTCAAATCTTAAAAATATGTGCCCAGAACGTTTATTGGAACCGCTTGCTAGAGACAATTAATTCAAGTATTAATAAACAATCTTACAGAAAAGATGATGATTAAGAATTTCTCAGACTTGTTAATTACTAAACACAGTTGTTTGGAAAGTGAATTATATACTGTTTTTTTGTTATTTTTTACACTTCCTGTAACTGTAGCTAGCATAGAAAGATCTTTTAGTAAATTAAAAGTAATAAAACATTATAAAAGAAATTCAGTGGGCCAAACCAGGCTTAAAGTTCTTGCAATGTTAGTTATTTAGCTGAAGAAAATCTCTAATCAGGACATAAAAGAACTAATTAGTGATTTTACAAATGCGAAGACTAGAAAGGATTTTTAAAGTGAATACCTTTATTAAATTACGTTATATAATATTTGTAATATAAAACAAATAATTAAAAATTTGTGGATACATGAAAAATTAAAATTTCAAATTTTAAAATGGGACCCTTTTTGAATCTCTGCACTCAGGGCCAATTTTTCTAGTTATGCCACTGGATGTTAGAATAATTAATTAATTTTAAATTTCATTTTTTTTAAATATCGATACATGGAATGTGTAAAACTTTACTAAATACAAAAGTCTTCAAGATCATAACACAAGATTGCACTGATGGCTAAACAACTGTCAAGATTTGATAATGACATATATCTTAGGGAAACTCATCTCACAGAGAACAGAAGTCTAATAGAATAGTTTGTTGGTATTAAACCACTAAACATCATATGATTACCATTCTTATTCTGGCTTGCACTGAGTGGCACTACTTGATGGAGGGTTTAACATCTGCATAAATAGTTGGTTAGATATAAGCTTTTTTTGAAAGGCAAATCAGTCAGTGAAAGGAAAATGTATAATATTGGATTTTCTGCAAAATCTAATTTATCTTCTTCTATTATTGAAATTTATCATTGTATCATTGAAAAGCTAATGGTTTTAAAACTTGCCTTCCACAATGGCACTAGTAGCCATTTTCTTATTGCCTGTGCTTTAATTTTAGATTCAGATAATTTAGATAAAGAAAGCTTTTATGTTTTTAGGGTGGATAGGATTATTTCAACAATACCATTGAAATATCACATTTTTTCTCTTGAAAACTTTAACACAAAAAGTTGGTACAAATGAGTAGACTTCGGCTAAAAGATATTGGAAATCATCCCATATTGGTTCTGCAAATTCAAGCAACTTGTTATGATTGAATTTTTCCATAGTACATAGATTAAATATTATAACTGGAGTTTTGATTTCATTCAGAATGCATTTTTATCAGCAACTGAAAAATAACAATCAATTAGTTGTTCTCAATATATATTTCAAAATTTTTTTCTATATTTGCAAAGTTAAAATATTTTTAAGAATGTTTTTTTTAAACTTATATTTCTAAGAAATAATTTTAAAATTGTGAAAATATATTGCAGAATAACGATTTATTTTTTAGAATAAAAAGTTAAAAATGTCACCTTAATGGCTGCCATGAATCTCCAAAAATATTCATAGTAAAATAATTAACTTACTTATAATATAATGATACCTGTCATATGGATTATGGGGCTGTATTAATATTCAGAATAAATTCACTGTCTCATGGCCATCTGTAGGATTAGTTTGATGGTTTTGAATTTAATTGATGGCAATAATTGAAACTAAAATATAAATTGACTTATCAGTTCTGAAGATGTCAGAAATGTACATAGAGAAAGTAATACAAATGAACTCCTAATGCTGCTAATTGATCAATTCAGTGTCCGTGGGTCCAATAGTTCAAAAGTTTTAAAAATCACTTTATCTTTGCTTGACTTTAAAGTTTATTTATACATTTATGATTAATTTTGCAAAATATTTGTAAAATATTTATTTTAAGACAAAAATATTTATGATTGTATTCAGATTGTATTCAAAGTATTTATTAATGAAGATGGCAATTCAACAAAAATGTAATAGTGGTACAGCAAAATCATTTTTACTAAATATCAATAAAATTTTAAGTTATTTAAAATAGATTTGATTGCTTTATGATGTCTTAAAAAGCATTCATTTGGGATTTAAAAAGGAAGTTAAAAACAAGTTTTTTAATTCATAAAGTATTTTCAATGACAACTGTAAAAGAACAAAAGTTCTGATTATGTATTTCAATTTATTACTTTTTTTATATATTTGTAAAGTGGAAATAATATTTAATTTATAGAGCACAATCACTATTAATAACACCTGATTGGCTAATAAGCATGAGAGGTTTGCAGTCTCTCAGTTTAATTTCAAAGTGGAAATATTATTTTTAAGAATGTTTTTCAATTGTAAACTTATATTTCTAATAAATAACATAAGAATTATGGAAATACAATACAAAATAATGCTTTAATTATTAAAATAAAATGTTGAAAATATATCCCAAATGGCCACTGGGGAATATCAACAAAAAAAAAATAAAAAGATTACATTCAACACCTAAGTGGAAAGGAGAAGTAAAGGAATCTTAGAAATTAATCAATATAACAAATTAATTTGTTAGCTAGAATATGTAAACATTTAACCTTTAAACTAGGGACCTTTGATCAAATTTTGTGGGTAATGTGACAATTATCAGTCAGACTTTATATTTACTAAATAAAACCTTATTATTTATTAAATTTTCATAGGTTTGAAAAACAAATATTAAAAGTTATGAGTTTAAAAAAGAAAAATAATTTTAAACATAATGTATCAATGCTACTTATATCAGATGTGTTAGCAGAAGGGTTAATAAGTTGCTGAAATTATTGTTACAAAAATGTTTTTATTTAAATATATTTTACAATAAAGCAATAAATGTATATAGTTTTTTATTGCTATTATATAAAAGTAATCAAGACATGTTTTGAACATTTTTTATATTGATATTAATACATTTATATAATTTTGAACTTACTATACAGAAAAAGAATCAGAATTAAAACCAATTCTTTTTTTACTTCAAGTATACAATAGTCAATAATATGTTTAAAAATACATATATACAAGCAACAAATATAACAAATTATAAAATTATCATAGAAAAGCCTTTTTTGGCAAATTATGTTTTTTTGCCCTTTTCAATATGTCTCCAGAATATCACAATTTAAAGTACATACAGCAACATCTATATCAATACATGAGAAAAGATAGATAAACAAATGGATATCTGACACGATCCATTAATTTTGAACTTATCTAGTATATCCAAAAAATTAAATACACTTGAATTATTATATGTTAAAAATGGCAAATCATATGCATGTTCTTGAGAATATTATCAAGAATAATATTGGAAGGTGGAAGTATTATTTGATCAGAATTTGATTTATTTCCATATATATAAACTCTAAATTATATATATTAAATTTTATAATTTGATTTAAAATTGTCAAACTTTTCTGCAGTCACAACTTTGCCATTAACCTCTTCAGATAAATGAATTAATGATTATTACTAATTATTTATTAAACTAGAGATTATCTGTAAAACAGGTATAAACTGAACAAATGGTAAAGAATGTGTAGAGGAGATTGTAGTCTGGTCAACTGAAAAAAAAATCCTTAGCCTCTTTAAAAAACTATCATTTGGCCTGGTTAGAAGCATATGCCAAAAATAGAAAGCAACTGCCCTACATTGAGGATGAGGTTCAATATTAATATAAATATGTATATTATATTTTTAGGGGTGGAGTGGAGAAAATTTGTGCAGAGAAAAGTCTTAGATAGATAGTTCTGAACATGTTTATACAATCTAATTAGGGCTGACTGTGCAGGTGTCCAAGAATATTTGCTGCAATTTCTTCAAAGAGTGTTATTTTCTTCAAGATAGCATTGATCAAAACTTTTTAAAGAAATATCTGAACCTACCCTGACACCTCTCTGAGGAGTGCCAAAGCATGAAACTATGGTCAGGGGTTTGGGGAGAGGTTCCTGACAGAGATATTTTAAGTGCTGGCTCTGGCTAAGCATTTATCATAAAGCTTGTAGAGGAATTGACAATCCTCACTGTTTATTAAACAGAATAATTTTATAATGTTATTGAAATAGAGCAAATTATTTTTGAACACTAGACATTGCCAAATAGCCCCCATACACATTTTGTTTTCTGATCAGCCTTACTCAAAAGAGTCCAGTAATGCTTTCTGCCATTTCTTCACAACACCAAAGACCAAATTCGAAACAAAATGTCTGATACATACAAAATAACTGTGTTATTATTGAAATGGTGGCAAATAATATCTGAACATCCAGGGAAGCCAAAATAATAACCATATATTTTTAATAGTTTTCTATCAACCTTTCCACATATAAAAACTTCAAATAAATATTTATCTTTTATTATGAAAATATTTGTACTAACACACACACACTAATATACATGGGGCGGGGTAGCAGATTATAATCTAATAACAGTATATTTAATATTAATTGTATATTAAATCATAACACAATTTGTATTACAATAACTGGAGGAGTTTATTCACTCTGAAATATATAATAATAATAATAATAATAATAATAATAATAATAATAATAATAATAATAATAATAATAATAATAATAATAATAATAATAATAATAATAATAATAATAATAATAATAATAATAATAATAATAATAATAATAATAATAATAATAATAATAATAATAATAATAATAATAATAATAATAATAATAATAATAATAATAATTTAATAATTCAACTATTGACTGACTAGTTTAAAAGTAATAACAATATAATCACGAACTGTTCACATGCCTATAGATAGGCAAATAAATAAATAGATAGATAGAAAGAACTCATCATTAACTCCACAATTTTTTACAGTCTTTATTTAAATAACTATATGTTTTTTTAACTACCATAAATGTATAAAATCGTTCACAAGCAATTCTAGTAAACACCTGTGCTGCTTTCGCTTCCCTTGAGTCAGTTTAATTAGATTTGACTGGAGCTCTTTTCAACAGCTATTCTTGTCTGCAACTGCACTATCAGCTTTCTCTCATTTCTTGGAGTTTCAGTAGTCTGCTTTTCATTTTACCTTTTTTTTCTTGTCCATTTTTCACACTTCATTTGGAAATATTTGCAGGCAATTTATTAACTTTGCTAATTTGCATATTGTTAGATTTTATTAAATGCAAATTAGAATGTTGTCACTTGCAATTAGTCTAATTTTCATTTCTGCATTTAATTATATCTAGAGTGACTTTACATTGTCTGTAGCAACCAACGTGCATATGCATAATATATATGTATAACTTTATTGATAAATACTTAACTAATCAGTACACAACACACACATACGTATAAGAGTACAGGTGAGAGCAAAATTAATACACCCTGAAATTAACTTCATTAATTGTACGTGCATGTTTTTTTATTTTTTATCATATGTCAAATGCATTGACTGGGAAGCGAACCCGGGCCATCTGCTTAAAAGGCAGCCGTGCTAGCCACTAGGCCACCAACGCTTGACAATCAGAGTTTTTTTTTATATGTCAAAGCGTTGACCGGGAAGCGAACCCGGGCCGGCTGCTTTGGAAGGCAGCTATCCTAACCGCTAGGCCACCAACGCTTGACAAGTTCTTTTGTTTGTATATATAAAAAAGGTAAAATATTAATTAAATAACAAAAGCGAGATCATTTATCTTTTTCACATGTATGTGGTCATGTATATCGGTTATATTGGATATAGTGAATGACTGTAGGGAACTTGAAAATCTGGGCTCAAATCCCTTTTAATTATAAGCTGATTTTGTAAATTTAAAAAATTAAAAAAAAGTGTTATTAAATGTTTTCAAAAAAGGCGAATTTATATTGACATGGGATAAAGAAACTCGCTGAGTCCCATTAAAAAAATCCAATTAGAAGTAGTAAGGTTTTCGAAGATAAACAAAAAGAGAAATTCTATTAAAAGTAACTTTATTTTCCATTAGCGGTGAAGCTAAAGTAATAATAAATTTAAAATTAGTAAACACATAATTCAATTGCTTTTCTATGATTTACACGAAGAAGACGGAGAAATTACTAAATTAAATAAGTAAACAGTAAATGTAACATTTAAGTAAAAAAAAAAAAAAAATAGAAATTACAGTACTAACAGAAAACTATTCCTGTTAGACATTTTTTATCATTGGTATTTTCTAAATATATATATTTTTTTGTTTGAAAGGTGATCAGTAGAAGAATTGTGATTTATGGATATGGCTTGAGATTCAAAGCTGAGAGTGATTCAGTTAAGCAATAAGCAAACACCTTTATTTTCAATATTCTAAATGTCACTGATATAGGCAAAACTTAGAGATGTATCTGTGGACGCTGATTTGAAATCCAGTAGGGCATCTGGTGATTACTGCGCACTCAAGCTTACATTAGATAACATTATAATGTACAGTTGCTCTATATTGTTTTTACATTAACAAGAGTCAAAATTCATCATCATCATCATCATCATCATTATTATTATTACTAGATATTCTCAATTAGTATTAACACTTAGCGAACACATGAATGCCATTTCTTAGAATGAACTATAATCTATAGATTGTTCAAACCACTCAGATACGTTATCAACATAATGAAATACATCATCTCAATTCTGATTAAATTCTTTTTTCACTACCAAAATTTTTACCTTTATTCATCTTTTAGGTTATCTCACGACATATCAAACGAGAACAAATTCATGTACTTATTCAGATTCCTCACATTTTGAAAAAATTCTGAAAATTTTTTTGATAGCACAAAATTTCACAAACACTATTAACTCCGTTATTATCCTTTTTTAGTGCCCAATTATTATATCCATAGAAAGCCACAAGAAAAGTCATATCTTAAACAAATGTGTCTCTCGTTATTAATGATAGTTGCATCTAAACATCTTTTCACGATTTTTCATTGTACTGAAATGAGGATAAAAGTTGTAAAATATTGAAAATTGACCTTTGTTTTATTTACGCAAAAAAATATAAGCTTTTTATTATGTAAAAATTATTTTCGTAATTCCACTAACACTGAATTTGCTTATCTTTCACAGACAATTTAATATACTGATAGTTGAAACATTATGGCGTAACATTATTCACATACAAATAAACACACAGACAGTTATGACATTTAACCTATGTGCTGCAAATTAGTAATAATATTTTTTTAAAAAGAGTTTGTTTATAACTCTCAGATCAAATATGACCTCTTCAGAGTTAGTAATAACCTATCAAAACACGATATCATTTTAGTTACTGATTAATTGCTTAAAATTAACAAAATACAAACATATTCAACTTTAATTAATGAATAACATGAGTTAAATTACTCTTTATTATAGCTTGCTTTTAAAATATAATCAAATAAATATATTTTCCATTATTGATAATCTTATGCAAGACATTATTCACATTTCTTTATGAATTTATTTATTTATCCTAATCCAAATTTTACTAATTATTATTATTATTATTATTATTATTATTATTATTATTATTATTATTATTATTATTATTATTATTATTATCCAATATCCTTAAATTTTCCCGTTTATTCAGGTTACCCTTTTTATACAATCAGACTTTTACTAATACAAATCATTTTAATTTAAATAATAAGCTATTTAGCAATATACGTAAACTTGATTTATTGAAATTCTATCTATCTATCTATCTATCTATCTATCTATCTATCTATCTATCTATCTATCTATCTATCTATCTATCTATCTATCTATCTATCTATCTATCTATCTATCTATCTATCTATCTATTACTACTTTATTTGTTACTTCATTTTATTATATTTATTTCCTTTACTTTTTTAATCTGCAAACTGTAATTGTATATATATGCTGCTGTTTAGCACTCAATTAAATGAATTGAATTATTATTATTATCATCGTCGTCATCATCATCATCATCATCATCATCATTATTATTATTATTATTGTTATTGATACTCCTATTATTTTTGTTTAATATGTATATGTATATCTTTTTGGTTGTATTTATTCTTATATTATTTGTTTTGGTTTACTTATTTTAATATTTATAGTATAGTAATGTATTTTATTATTATTATTGTTATTTTTGTTGGTATTTTTGTTTTTGGTTTGTTATTAATAATTTAAGAAAGACTCCTAGCACAAGTTTATCTTGTTTGGAGTATTTCTCTTTTTTATATGTATTGTTAGATTAATAATAAATAAATAAATAATAATTGTATATACATTTAATATAAGCAATCTGTAATTGCCTTTAGATATAGATATGCACATTAAATAAAGAATTGAATGTAAATATTTCTTTACCTTATACATATTATTTAAACACATTGTATAAGGTTTTTGAAATTAATCTATTCTATCTTGCTAGCTGAAAATTCAAATATAAAATGTCTGTCACTCCCTCAATGCTATTTTTTCCAGCAATTGTATTTTGTGAATAAAACTAAAGTCTAAATTTTAATGCTAAAAGTCAGACTTTATTTTTATTTACAAGGGGGTGTGGAGATGATGGATATTTTAAGGTTTTTGAAGGATACTTATTTTTAACTTTTCCCGAGAAAATTCTGTATTATCTCAGAACTGTACTTCTAGTTAAAATTGTAAGCCACAATGTACCTTGAATGGCATTTGAACAGTCTGCGTGGTGGTACTTGCATTGCAATCTTTACACAACCATCTTTTCTTATGCTCACACTGGCTATTAAAACAGTGGGATATTTTTCCACACAATACTGGCACTATGTTTAAGCTCAGTAATCAATAGATGCTAGATTGTGCACTGTAATCCCTACTGAGTACCTTCTCAGCCAACATCCCCAAAATAGTTTCTAGATCATGGTCTTTATCAGTTAGGAGCCCTGTAACTGGGAGCACTGCACATGGATCTTTACACCTAATACACCCCTCCAACTTTTATCTAGCCAAAAAAAGGGTGACTATAGTTATTAAAAAGGACAGACATCAAAATATATAAGTAGTAAACTGGGTTCAAATCTATGTGACTATACAAGCAAATTAGCTTAGGTTGAAAACATTATTGTTTTGATTTCAGTCTAATAGTTTTATAATTAACCAACATTAGAAAAGGTGAATTTTGGAGAAGTGCATTAGATTCAAAGTTCCAGCTGCATTAGTGTCTTTCCCAAGGCACCTCAGTGATGAAAACCATAAGCTAAAAACTATTCTGGTAATAATGGATGATAAAACCTTGAATAGAAATTAAAATGTATATCCTTGTAGTGTTTATTGGTTATTGGAACTTGCATTAGATGATACTAATACATGTGAAAAAAAATTTCTATTGCTATTGTAATCTTATGGTTAATATTTATAAGTGATTGAAAAATAGTATGTATTTAGTCTTTGTTTTTTAGTATTGTGTGGTCAGAGTTATCAGCAGGATATATAGTTCTATAATTCAAAAATTAAATTCAGAATAGATTTGCAATTGCATTTTTTTTTCCAGTTGTGATTATTACAGAGGCATATTGTTATGTATTTATAATATAATATATGTATTTATAATATAAATTGATAAGGTTCTATACATGAGGGATCAGAGTGACTTGAGTCAACATGGGCATGACAATAATATTGGCATCAGCATGGGGTTTGAAGTTTTCATTACCAGATTTTCAATGGTATGGATAGCTGAAGAGTTGGAGGTTGGCGTAGATTGAAGCCTGTCCGTTAAAGTATGAAGATTTACTATCTTAATATAAACTGAGCACTGATTATATATATGTGTGGAAGATGATAGTCTAGACCAACTGATGAGTGCTGATTTAGTACGAAATATATATATTGGTGATTATTTATCTTTTCTAAGGGTGTGATCATGTATATCAGTGATATGAGATAGTGTGTGTAGTTGAAGGGTGCTTAAAAGTCTGAATTCAAATCCCCTATATTTATATAGACTTATATATGTATATTGAAAATGATATTTCTTTATAAATTGCAAATTAAAATTTTTAAATTTCAATCTTTCAATATTATATTTACTTAATTTTTAAGAATACTTCAATTTAAATTTCCTTTAAAAAATTAATTTAATAGAAAATAGAAAAAAAAAATGAAAAGCTAATTTGTAAAAATTATTTTTATATTTTTAAGATTCAAGAACTTTAGTAAAATTTGTATTAAAATCAGATACAAACCAAATGGTTTATTTTACTGAAAGTAAAAGTATTTAGAAAACTTTATTTCTCAATCTCATTAAATATTAATAATGCTATAAAAAGATTTTTAACTGATAGCTTGATTTATAATTGGTTTTAATAGTATCCCTGGCATCAAACAAACAAAAAAGACTTGATAGTAAACAAAGCAGAATAAAGTAATATAATCATGAACAGAAAGAAAATTTAATGACAGTAGTCAATCTATTTAAATATTTTAAAAATTTTAAAGAGGTAAAAAGTTTAAAACAAAGCAAAAAAATAGATAATTTTTGTTAGCTATAAAAAGAAAATATAGAAGAGATGATAATAGATAGCAATTGAAATCTTAAACTGGATTCCAAAAGATTGTCAAAGATCCAGAAAGAGACTACATGTGAGATGGATGGATGAAATAAAAAAGTGTACAGGGGTGATGTGGAGAAGAGAAGCTAAAGATCGGAGAAGATGGATTGAACTTGGAGAGACCTACATCCTGCAGTAGATTGACAATGGTTGGTGATGATGATGATGACAATATCCAAAAAAACTTAACTAAGTTTAATGCATATATAATAAATAAGTTATTTTAACTGCTACATATCTATACATTAATTAAATACTGCCTAACACTATACTAATAATGACAAATGAAATAGAAAATCAGATGCTTGTGAATTTTCCGGTAAACCAAAATGTCAGCCCATATTATTGATAAATCTACTGTTTCGAGTCCCCCCAAAATGTTTACAAAAAAGTACGTGTTAAGAAAGTCGTATTTAATATTTACATTTTATTTTTTATTTCTGTTGTTTTAAAAAAAGAAAACATCGTGGAAAAATTAATTACAATATTTACAGTTTATTTTCTTTTTATTTTTTGGATTAACTTATTAATAGAAAAATGAAAAAATATAATTACACTTTATTCATGTCAGCAACATGCAATTATATAGTAACCATTAACACTCACTTTTCAGGACGACAGAATCCAATACCTTTGGAAATAGTCCTCTGTGCATCAGGTTCTGTGTTCATCATTCGGGAAGGTCCTAAATTTTTATCATTATGATAATTTACCAAAAAAACAAAAACTGTTGACAAAAAGAAACATACTGAATTGAACCAGACAATGTTATGAAAGTCTTATCGCTTTCCTCATTATAATGTAACTTTTATTTAAAATAAAAAAAAGGAACAATGAAATCTTAATTTCTTTTGATTGCTTAACTAAAACTTGATTTTTTCTAAAATGATGCCTTTATAAACAGAAAAATCTTGTAAACAATTTTTAATGTACACAAATTTAGTTTTGAATACTGGAAATACAATGAGATTGTTTGGATTTGCAGTTTTTAAATTTGAGCATAGTTACAAATAAACTCATTACAAACTATTCAAAACTTAAAATACATATATATATATATAAAGAGCATGCTAATAGCTCTAAACAAACTTATTTCATATTTTTACTGATAAATGCATCAAGAGAACACATTTAAAATCTCCATCTAGATTTATCTCCATTCCCAAACCGGTTTCAAGTTATGGCTCTCTTACTGCATTTATCAGTAAAAATAAAAAAAACTAAATAAAAAAAAACTTGTTTAGAGCTATTAGCATGTTCTTTATATTTCACTTATAAATACAAATGAAATAAGTCATGTGATGTATGACTTGATTTCATTAATATATATATTATATATTAAAAAAAAAACAAACGTTTAATTTGATGAGTAATGCAATAAAAACCAAAAAAATATTTTTTTCTTCAATAACAATTTTGTTTATTATATTTATCTTGAAATGAAACTGTGGGACATCTATAAATTAATTAATTCATTAAAAAAACGATTGATTGTTTGAATTAATTAATTTATGAATGTTTTATGCTTTTATTTCAAGTTAAGCATTGTGGTTGAAAAAAAAATGTTATATTTTTTTAGTACAATACTCACCAAATTAAATAAGAGTGTTTTTATAAAATATTTTTTTATATATGTAATATTGTGAAAGAAATTATTCTTTGCACAAATGCTAGAATTGTCACACACTCTCCCATCAATAATTATTTTAAAACCATAGGTGGTTTACTTAGGGTTAAAGCTTATTCTTTACATAACCTAAAAATTATTGACTGTGTTTGATTTAGGGTTCCAACTTATTATTAGCCTGATTATTAAATCAGCATATAATACATTTTTAGCTACTTTTCTCATAAGAAAATAGCTTTTGCTTTATTCATTGATTGAAAAATGGTTATCTCGATTTATCTTGATAATTTATATTGGTCTGATGAATTCTGAGGCATTATTTACTAATAAAAAATATCTAAATCATAGGTTACGATTTTATCATTGGTGACAAAGTCATACTTTTATAGATATTGACATTAAACATAGAGGTAAAACTCTCCATACAGTAGTGCCACTAAGTGCAAACCAAATAATCAATGGATGCAGGAAGGTTTGTGCATAAAATCCCTATCTAGTGCCTACTCATCTAATATCCCCAAACATCACTGAGGAGACTTGGATCTGAGAGCATTGCACCTAGATCTTAAGATATAATTCAACCCTTCAGCAGCCACTGTTTACTTTTTTAGCTAACTATTACTCTGGCTTGCACTGAGTGGTGCTACTGTATGGAGAGTTTTGCCTCTGTGAAAAACAGCTTGTGTAAGAATAAAGAATGGTTGTCGTGTGATGTTTGATGATATAACAGGTAACTAATTTATATTTAGCAGCTGGATGGGATAGATTATATATGTAGATTGGGCAAAATTATAAAAATCACCATCTTCTATTCTAAGCTTTAATAAAGTTGAGGTAGGAAAGTTTCTAAAGTTTGTTATTCATAGATATAACAGATAACTAAGTTATATTTAGCAGCAAGATAGTATAGAAAATATTATTATCATCACTTCTAAACTTAACAATTAGCATCATCAGATGATATTACAATGTAGTAATCATACCCCCCCTCCCTTATTGGTTTATGGCTTTTTATGTTATCATTGAGGACTTGGGATTCAAACCTGGGAAAATGCTGGTTATTTGATTATAAAAATGGTACTGAGATAGTAGAGAAATAGAAAAAGTTTGCTCTTATTTATTTTGTATCAGCTAAAAGAATCACATGGTATTAACATTTATTATATACGGTTTTTTAAATCACGATAAATATTTACAACAGTATCCTGCTATTTATACAATAGAAATAAATTTTGCCTTTATTAATTCATTTTAATTTTTCATATTAAACTTTTATTATTATTTAGGTTTTAATAACATTTTAAATGTACATTCGCATGCAATATAACATTTGTTATTTTTACCTAATCTGTCTTTATAAAATACATCTTTTTTTACACGACTGATTATGAAATGAAAATATTCATATAAGTAAAGCTTACAAAAATAGAATTTTATATAAACAAAACAAAAAATGAGATATTTGAAGAGTTTTTATTAATTATTAATGCACTTTTTTACAATAAAAATAGTCAAGCAAAGCCTTTTGTTATTGTTAAAACATATAATAAATAACAAGATGATTTATTTTGAAAAAAAAAAGATAGCATTTTTCAAGATGTTAAAATTATGCGCTGGTCACGTGAATGAAAACACAAAGCGAACTGACAAATAAAAGTACAATATAATTAGCAGGTAAAATATCAAGGTAATGACTATTCTTTCTCGAAAGACAGGTATAACATTTTAATTTTACGTAAACAGATTATATATAGACATGTACTTTAAATATTAAATATTACACATTTACATGTCTTCACAAGTGTGAGAAAATTCAGAGAAGAATAAAGAAAAAAAAGTTAATGTGAATTTGCTATGGGTATACAAACCAAGCCATCAATCACAAACAAGTCCAGAGATATTACGCCATGTATTTATAAGTTTGCCATTATACTGCATTGTGAGGTAAACTTTTCTTTTATATAAGCTTTAGCATTTTGCTTGATTGTAATTCTTCACTGCGTTGTGTTCAATATTTAACCATCTTCTTTTCTTCACCATTTTTTCATCATTATTTTTTCTCTATATCTCTCTATCTATTATAACATACGACTTTGATAGGCTATTCCTTCACCATCCTGCATGTTACGATTATTTTTTTTATGATTTCCTCTGTTTTTATTTATTTTCTTCCTTCAGCTTTACAAGCAATCATCATACATAGTATTCATATACAATCTTTTAAGATAACAATACCTACTTTAATTTTCTTTGTAGAATGACTCCTTTTCTTTCACCAATATTCTCTCCATTCAGAAAATCATTTAGAATACTTCTTATTTTCATTAAGATAGTGTTATTCCATAAAATTTACTTGAACATTCCTACTGATTGCCTCGATTAGTAATTCTAAAGTCGTTTTTGTTTCAGGCGTTACATTTCCATAAAAAAATTATCCCAAATGTTTTTTCCCCATTAATAATCAAGGAAATAATTTCTACGGTAGAAAACTTTTAAATCTGAAATATTTCAAAATCATATCTAATTGTTGTTCTTCAATGTATTCTATCTAGACTAATTAACAAATATTTAAATAATACATTAAATAATAAAATTTATCTACTCTTTTATTCCGAATACTTGATCTCTTAGTGATATTATCTGTGAAATTCCTTTTTAATACAGTATTTATTTGATTTAATAAAAATATAATGCTTCGTGTAGCTTTTAGTATTCACTTGATTTAATAAAGATCTAATGTTTCGTGTAGCTATAGAAAAATGTCCGACTGAGAATATTTATATATTTCTAAACATATTAAATATCACTGCCGTTCATTATTCAGATATTCGTTTTTTAAAAAAAGTATTAATCTAATATGATTTTTAATATTTATTTACTTTATTATTAATAGTTTTTGATAAATGAGTTTAGAAGTTTTTGCTTAAAAAATGTAAACTAATTTTTATTAAATCATCTTTCTTCTTAACTTTTAAAAAGAGGTGGGGGGAGGGGGAATAAAATTACTTAAAATTAATTAAAAAGTAGTAAATGTCTTTTTTGTAACTTGATCTTCAACTTTACTCATAATTATATAAAGTAATTTCAAAGTAATGAAGATTACTTTGGACTCTAAGCAAACAAATGATAAATTGTTAATTGTAGGGAGAATTTAATCATTGATCATTAGTTGTGATTTTCTTACAGATTATATTATAACACATCTCTTATTCGTAATGAACATACAAACCTTAATGAACTTTGACCCATACATTAACAGTTAGCAATACATACACGCGCGCACATATATCTATATTACTGATATATACATATATGGTATGGTTATAGAAAGAAGTTTCTTGTTAAATGATAGAAGGGCCTTTGATTCCTTATTGAGCCTTAAAGGAATCAAGTAGGGTATATTCCTAATATCCATATGTTCTTGTTGCTGCAGATATTATTGCTATATGATTATTCATATCATGAAGAAATAGGTATGGGTGCAGTCAACATTCAGTGTGGTACGTTCATTAACTTTTTAACTCTTGAGTTTAAAATCAAAAAACATCACACTCTTTTTTTTACCTGCCTGATAGTTTTTAACTTATATATTAGTTGAGGCTTATTAAAAACTTGATGATTGTGTATCTAAATATTTTTTGCATATATATATATATGTATTTAAAATCATGATGGACAATATGAAATTATGGTCCTTATTTCCATGAGACTATAAACTTGCTAGTCAAGGTAGCCTTGTTATTCATTGAAGGAATATGTTAGTAATCCCTTGATTGTGAACCAAACAGAGGCAAAACTCTCATACTGTAGCACCATTTAGTGCAAGCCAGAATAATCAATGGATGCAAGAACATGTGTGCATAAAATCCCAATGCAATGCCTACTTATCCAATATCTCTATTGATTACCCTGGCTAAGTCAGGAAACTTTTAAAGGGCTTTTAAATTGTAGTATTATCAAAAAGAAGAATGGATGGGATGTAAGAAATAAGCAAAAGATAGTTGACTTAGATATAAGTGTAGATGTGGAGAGGTAATAGATCTGTAAGATAAATGGTAAGAAAGTTTTTTATAAACATAATGGAGAAGAAAGAATCAAAAAAATTTATAAAAGAATAGTCCCCCCCCCCCCGCGCCGGGCCCCCCCCCCCCCCCCCCCCCCCCGGGGAGCCCCCCGACCCCCGGCCGCCCCCCCCCCCCTAGAAAAGAAGAAAATATTAAAATTGGATATTTGAATATGCAAGGTGGTAGGAGACCAGAAAAGTGTCTGGAATTAAATAAATCAATTGAAAATGAAGATCTTGAGATATTAGAAGTAGTGGAAACACATCTAAGAGAAGAAGAAGAACCTATTTTGGAAGATTTAGTATGGCTGGGTATAAATAGAAAAAAGAAAGAAAAATAGGGTGGTGCTATAGGTGTTATATCGAAAAAGGCATTTAAATATTGTTAAATGTCAAGAACATTTGTGGTTTATAATAAGGTTGGGTAGACAAGAATGGATGGTGGCTGTAGTGAATATAGCCACTCAAGATAGTTAAACTGTAATGGAGTAGAACAGTAGCATATATGAATATCTTGTTAAGAATATACAGAGTTTTAAAGAAAAGGGGAAGAGAATAATAGTTATAGGGAATATGAATGGACATATTGAAGAAATTGATGACATAGATAATAAGAATGATCAGTTTTTGAAAGAATTTTGTCAAAGAGTAAATTTGAGTATTGGGAATTTTTCAAATATTTATGAGGGACAATACACATGGTCTAGGAATAATATATTTTACATAATAGGTTATGTATTAGTAGAGAAAGGGGGAATGAATAAAATATGAAAACTTAAGGTGTTTGATGATGAAGAGAGAGTATGTAATAGTGATCATAACTTTATTGTAATAGAAATGGTTAGTAATGTGGTGGAGAATAGAAATAAAAGTAGAAATAATAGTGAAAGATGTGGATGGAGAGTGAATGATAAGAATAAGTTGGAAGAGTATAAAATACAATTAGAAGAAGCCATGGAACAGTTGGTTGGGGATGAGTATAAGAACTGTTGTGATGAAATAGAAAAAGTAGCAAATATGGTTTTAGTTGAGAATATGCAGAAGAATAAAAGTAATAAAAAATGAGTGTTAGTAAAAGTGTAAAAGAGAGGAAAGAAGCATGCAGGGAATATAAGTGCACTATTAAAAACAAAGAAAGTGAAAAAGATATTAATGCTAAATAGGAAAAGTACTTAGAAAAAAGAAGTTGGCTAAAATGGATAATTATAGAGAGAGGATGAAGTTGAATAGTAAATTGTTGGAGGACATTAATAAAAGTGGAAGAGATTGGAGTAAAACATTTTGGAATTAAATTAAAAAAAGAAATGTAGAGGAGAGAGAAATAGTATTAATAGATGATGAGGAAATATAATGTAGCTCTAGAAAAGAATTAGAGAGAATCTTAAATAGATATGTAATGAATATAGAAAAGATGTTAGAAGTGAAGGACTTAGTGATAGAAAACATGAAAGCATTTAGTAATGGAAATATTAGGTTCAGAAAAAATGAACTGAATAAGGCAGGGAAGAGATTGAAAAGTGGAAAGGCAAGATGATTAGATGGATGGGCAGCAGAGATGGTAATGAATTTCTGGCATAGAGCAAAAGTAAAGTTATTATCATGTTTTAATAAGATGGCACAGAAGAGAGTTTTTCCAGGTAGTTGGAGGAATACAAGAGTAAGATTATTATTTAAAGAAAAGGTTAAGGATTATATAAAGTAAAATAATTATAGACTGATAGTGGTAACATCAGTATTGTATAAAGTTTTCTCATATATGGTGGCTGGAAGGGTTGCAAAATGGATGGAAGAGAATAATGTAGTGGGGAAAATGCAATGAGGTTTTAGGTCGGATAGGCATATAGGAGATAGTTTATTTGTAGTTACACAATTTATGGATATGAGTAAGAATTTAGGAAGACAGTTATATATGAGTTTTATAGATATAGAGAAGGTATATGATAGAGTAAATAGAAATAGATTATGGGTAAGTTTAGCAAATTTAGGAATCATTGAAACTTTAGTGAATATTATTAAGAAATTATATAAAAGTAATTACTATACATATTAATTAGGGAATATAGAATCAGTTAAAGTTAAAAATGGGATGAGACCAAGGCAAGAATGTTCTATATCACCTATTTTATTTTTGTTGTATTTGAGTGAAATGGAAAAGAGCAATAGAAAGACTAGGAAGAGGGATAACGATATCATTAATAGGTGGCAAAGGAGTATATACTTTGTCATGTCTTTTTTATGTGGAGGATGTCTTTTTGTGTGCAGAAAGAAGATATGGAAATTATGCCGAGGACATGTGCAAGAATGAGTAAAGAGATAGGGATTAAATTTAGTGAAGAAAAACCAAATATATTGATGGTTAATACTGGGAACAGAGAAGATCTAGAATTTTTATTGGGGGATATAAAGTAAATATGGTAAATAGATATAGTTATTTGGAAATCATCTTAAGTAATCAGAAAAATTGCTTGGATGAATGAGAGAAAAAATTGATAAGTGAAGCAAAGAAAAGAAAGGGATTGATAAAAAAATTAACAATGTTTTCATATAATAAATATGATGTAGCTAGAATTGTATGGGAGGGAGTTGCAGTAGCAGGGTTAACATATGATAATGGTGCATTACATATTAGTAAAGAGGTATTAGATTGCTTAGAAAAAGTACAAAGGGAAGTAGGAAGACATGCATTAGATGCAGATGTGTGGACAGCAAGAGAGGCAATTCAAGCAAAAATGACATGGTCAAGTTTTTATATGAGATGGAAAAAGTAAAATGAAAATGTTTGGTAAATTGCAGTTTATGGATAATAAAAAAATAGCCAAAATAGTATTTAATTGCATTACAAGTAAGGGCAGGCAACAAGATGGGTGAGAAAGGTAATGCGGTATGTAAAAGATTTGGATAAAGAATATATATTAGTATACTTGTACAAAAAGTGGGATGATTGTGTTAGGAGAATTGTTGAATGTTATGGTGGTAAAAAATGGGATAAAAGATTAGGTGCATTAATAAAGAATAGGGAGTTGGAGAGATGGAGAACTAGTATGGAGAGTAAAAAGAATTTAAATATATATAAAAGTAAAGGAACATTGGGTGCGAGTTAATTTATGATAATAGCAAGGATAGTAGTTTATTGTTTAAGGTTCGAAGATCAAGCGCAACAAGAGAATATAGAGGTAAATGGAAAAATATGGATGATTCAGTTCAAGGAAGACATAGAAAATATTAGGCATCTGTTACTTCAATGTAAATGCTTGAAAGCAGAAAGGGTGCAAATAATGAAGTTATCGAAGAATAAATATGAAACAGCGATTATATAGAAAGTAGGTTATTGGTTTATATACTGGGTTTGGGAAAAGGTAATGGGGATTTAGATATAAAGACCATAGAGTTGACAAAGATTATGTTGTGGAAGTAGGATGGAGCAGATTATGAAAACATTTAGGGTGGGGACTGCAAAGGAAGGTAAAGTGCCTAAGAGGTTTCTCTGGTTATAGTTGCTGAGAGATTCCTGACTCAGTTTAAGGAGAAGTCACAGTGCATCACATCATATCATCAGCAAGAGAATTAAAGAAGATACTTGAGAAATTTTCTTAAATTCCATTGCAATTCTAGCTTTATGTTTAGGAAAAGTATTATTATATATAGTACTGTACCATATCGTAATAAAAAAGTGACGAATAAAATTTATAGAATTTTAATGAACCTAAATAAATATGTAATTAACAAATACATGGTTATCAGAGATAATAAAAAAAAGCCTGTTGTTGGATCATAAAATTGCTTAAATTTATGAATTTTGCTGTTTTAATTTTTGTTTATTGATATGTAATTTTTGTTTATTCGTAGTTTTTGGTAAGACTATAAATGAAGTAGTGCATATTGTGGCTTCACGGTATATATATATATATTTGTGAGCTCTATATATAACATATATACACACATATTTGTGAGCTCTATATATAACATATACACACATATGTGTACTAAAATGAAAATTAAAGGTTTTACATTTAAGTAGGTAATATAATTATTTATTGTTTGTCACATCATTCATAGTTTAATTTAAACATGTATATTCTTGAAATATCATATATATATAAAACAGTTTTAAAATGAAGTTTCTTTTAGTAATTCAAATCTCGATAACAACTGACTGTCGGCTATTACCGTTTTAATACTCTAACTAGCTTTTATTTCCTTTTGATGTTATATTGCTTAATAATCAATTGCTATATCCATTAAAGTTTTCGCATGATTTCGTCTTTTTTTCAACAATTACAATATAGAAGAATATTTATTTATATTCTTTTGTTTTTATAATGATATAAATGATTTCAAGTTATTCTTTTATAATATGTGTATAATCAGAAGTCTTCGACAATAGAATTTCAAAATGTTTAACAAATTAACCATTATATAAACCTAACGCTATTTATAAATTAACAAAGAAAAATAAAAACGTATTTTTTTCACAAGTTTGCTTGAAGAATATGAATTATTTATAAAACGATTTGGGCAAATTATTAAATAACACGTTAATAACTTTATTATTATATTTAGTACAATGCTTTTTACTTTTAAAGTGTTTACGTTAAAAAAAAAAAAGGAAGTTATTTCGCACATTTACTACAACACTTTATTTTTAAGTGTTTACGTTAAAAAACAGTTATGTGGTTGTTAGAAGATTACCTGCATTACTTCCAGATTTGAATCCAAAGGCAAAGGCTAAAAACCAAACTGGAAATGGAAATCTAATGCACTAACATATGGTGATCTCTGATTACTTTAGTTTGCTATAGATAGTACTAGAATAGAAAGCTGATGTTGTGTAATCATTATAGTATATATTTATCTATTCATCATCACCATCACTTCCAACTTTTATCAGTTCATTGCAAACTGAAGGTTTTTCCTAGTTTAAATCAAGTTCCTTTGTTCCATAGCCTAACTTACTCCAAATTATATTAACCAACTTTCTAATTCTATCTATTTATCTCACATGTGGTATGCTTCCACTCTTTTACAATCTCTTAAAATCTGGTTTAAGACTTACGCTGTTCATCTACTATTATCCCTCCTAGAAATATCTCTAACCCACCTTGTTCATATTAGATCATCTTTAAATTATCTAAATTTTAATTTTTTACAAAACTATCTAAATCTTTAAAAAAGTAAGTCCTTAAAAATATTTAATTCTATACATAGAAACAATGCATAACACTTGCTGATATATATATACGCACCATTTGAAATGTCCTATTATTTCAACCATTCTCCCTCTTTAAATAAAGAATAATCGGAATTTTTGCAGCTCATTGATTTCGTTTTTAATGGGCTGAAAAATTGAGGCTATTCATTATTTAAAGAAGGAGTATTGCTGAAATAATATGGCCATGAGGCGTTCCAAATATTTAAATTAATATATAGCTATAATTCTCATGATAAAATGATTAGTTTCTGGTAACGATTCAGAGATATTGTGAATCTTCAACTTCTCTCTCATAAAAAAATGTCTGGTTTGATTTTATACTCATAAAATCTTGAATGTAGCATCAGAAGCAATTGCCCTTTAACTTAAAATAAAATCAGACAAATTTTATTGTTATCCACGTTATATGGCTTAACTTGGTCTACTACATTTAATTGATAATTGCCTCCTTCCATTAAAGCTGACAATTTATTCTAGTGGATTACATAGGAAATGTTCATTATAATGTCAAAGTTTACATTTCAAGTCCATGAAAATATTTAATTTAATATATCTGTTACTCAATTTGATTTCCAAGTACGAAACTTTCTGTAGTTTCATCGTTAATACTACCCATTTTAGATCAATATATTCATGATTTCAATTAATCATTTGTGAGACTAAACATCATATTCTTCAATGAGATGTGTTTTATATATTCTTCAATCAGATATGTTTTAAGAATTTGTGAAAAAAAATGGAAGTTGGAGTTACATGTATTTGTCAATCTTTATTTAATTACGCCAAAAACAAACAAACAAACAAAAAAAACAAATTGAAGGATATTTATAGTTGTAAATAATTGAAAAGTCTCAAAAAGATGATTAAGTGTAATGGGATTAGGCAGTCAACACACACACATATATATATATTCTATTAAATTGTTTCCTATTTGTAGAAGAATTTATATAGACACATATGTATTACAGCAGATTTAAAAAGTGTTAGAATCAGAACTCCTCACTATTTTAGTATGCCATTAAATACTGAATAGATACTATGTTAACATCTTTCTTTTTAAGCATAGATCCAAAATTTTAATTTATTCAGTACAATATTGGTCAGTAAATACATCATGGAATGACAATCAATTGTTATGTTTATACAATCATTTAAAACAGTCACAACATTCTTCTTACAATATTGCTACCAAATGTAAGCCAGTAATCAATGAATTCTGGAAGGTTAGTGCATCAAAATATTTATCTAGTGCCTAGTCATTCAATATCTTCAGACTAGTTTGTAGCTTGTGAATTTCATTATGAGTGCACCTAGATCTTAGGATCCAATGCAATCTTCTAGCAGTCATCTTTTAGCTATTCAGCATGAATCACGTTGCACTTATATACAAATATATAAATTATCATGTATAGGTTGCACATCTTCACATATTTAAGATTGGATTTACTATTTTAAGTTCTTCAAAAATACTCACACAACTGCACAAAATCATTTCTAATTATATATAATAAGTTAATGAAATATTTTTTTTTACTATAGAATAATACTTTGTTTAGTATTTCTTGTAAAATAAATAATATATATAAAAATAGTACACATTATTAAAAAGGATAAAAAATAATGATGAATAATTTTCAGATAACTTGTTCTATTATCAAATAAATGCCAGGATACTAAAAATGTTTTAAATAATTAAAATTAATCAGGATTTGATAAAGTTTAAATAGACCTCTTATCATTATTTTATTATTTAATATCATCATTTGGTTTCATCTTTAATTTTACCTTTTTACATTTATTTTGCACCATCTAATTCTGAGAAACATGGCAGTTTTCAAAATAGCCATCCTTTTTATAAGACCATATTTTCAAGTTTGTATGTTCTGCTTCCAATTGGTAGATTTCTTCCACAGTTTCATCCTATATTATTTTTGTAAATTGTATTCTTTACAAATTTCATTTTTTTCATAGAATAACTTTTATATCAATAAATTTTGATTTTTCTACAACTCTTTTGTTGATATACTAGATATAGACTCAGGGACACATTGTTGTGCAGTACAGATAGGGAGAGGCTATAAGAATTTTTAAAGCTATATATTCAATATTTCACTAACAGATATATTTCTAAATTGTAAACAATAATTCCTCAAAAATTTACATTCAGCACTCATTTTTATAATATATTGTAACGGAATATAATATCCCGTCACATTATTTTAAAATTAAAATAAAAGACCATAAATAAAAATTGATTTATTAAAAAGAAAAAAAACTTAATTTAAAAACTGTTTAACGTATATATAGATCACATGATGGACAACTTTAAAAACTTTTAAAAAATAAAAATATTTGAAAGTAATTTTTTTTGTAAAAAGTAAAGATATAAAGATTGATATTTTAAAAATAGAAATAATGTTGATTTCTATAGTCTTAGAAAATGGAAATGATTGTCTTATTAATTAAATGATTGTTCAAAAGCAAACTACCTCGTGAGGCATGTAAAATAAATTAAATGGTCAGATAAGAGAATACAAAGGAATTAAATGACCAATCCAAACACGAAAATGACAGCACGGACCATAACTGAAACACGAATGGATTAGTGACGTCTTGCTCGTTGAATCTCAAGATCTAATGATAAGAGACTAATAAAAATATAAAAGCCAAATTATTATTATAATTGTTATCTGAGAGCTGACTATGAATATGTCGTTATAACTAGCTATATTGCAGATTTTCACGATGTGGAAGTCTGCAATAAAATTAGATTTTTCGGACAACCAGCTGAGACCTCCCTATGCCAGTTAGGGACCAAAAAGGAATGGCAAGTGGCGGCTTCGTTTTTAAAAAGGAAGAACAAACAACCTATATAAGTGATCACAAAGATGGACCTCAGAATCTGTAAAGTATAAACTTTTGCCAATTGAACTTTCTTTTAAATAATTACCGTATAACGTCAATAAGTAATCAATCCAAAAAAAAAAAAAGTAATATAAATGAATGTACTCTTATCTGACCAAGAATAGAACTCTAAATCAATTATAAATATTTGTTTTTATATACGTTTGCTATTTCAATCATTTCCATTTTTTTAATTTAATTATTTATGTTTGTGTTTAACTAGGTTATTTATTTCTATCTGTTAAATAAAATGTATTAAATTAAAGTTGGGTGTAGATAGCTGCATGGATAAAGAGTAATAACAGTTTAAATTCGTTTATGTTTAATTTAAAGGATTTTAGTGTCGGGCTATTTGTTTCGTAGTTAGGGCAATGCTTGTGAAAGGATATATGGGTGTTTATATTAATGTAATGTGAAGCGTGTTTAGCATACAGGGCAACGTGCCCAACTGAATGCATGACCCCAAAGAGGCAGTCATATCGTTGAAATGGTGGCAGATGTATTTCCTGCGCCATTGACCCCTTCTAGCTCTATGGACAGGGATTTATAAGACGGCAGAAAGACCGCTTTCCCCCATACGTAGCACTCTTTAAAATAAAAAAAATTATATACATGATTCCTTAGTCTAACAGATGCCCTTTCCTGATCTAGACACGGATCATTTCCTTCAAATAATATCACGCCGTCAGATGCCCATTCCTGTCGGCGTGGTTTTATGCTAGCATCTTCATATTGCATTAGTTGCAAATATATATCTGGAAGCTGACATTGGGTTGGCTACGAGCTTTTAGTCTGAGACTGAATGAATGTTTTGATAAGTTTTAAGTGAAAAAAAAATCTATGTAGACTATCTATGCTCGACATGCTAAAGTAAAATATAATTTAAATATCCATCTGTGCGATCTATTTAAAATAGTAATTTAAATTTTAAAAAAAATATTAATGTTAAAATCTAAAAATAAATTTATTCCTCAATTTTAAATGTGCGTTAATAAAAATCTATTTGTGTGTTAATTACTGGCAGTGGCTTCTTTTATTTTATTGTTATAAATATTTAATATATACTTCGAGAGAATAGAAATCTATTGAAACTTATAAATGTTTAAAATCTCTGCTACTCTATGAGCTAGTGACCTTGGGCAAACGATCGGAATCCAAATATATAAATTAAAATAAAAAAAATTTTTTTTAAACTTAACGTACCTGCCTACTATATAAATTTTCTAGGTTCAAATGCCTAGTGGCGCTCTGTAGTGCAGATTACGTAAATCTTCTCCCCCGATCGTTAAAATATATATATAAATTACAAATAAATCATTGCTAGGTTTGACCTGGTATTTTAAATCTAATTCTTGAATATTCTAGCACCTCACTGAGGAAATGGTCTGAGATTAATGATATTTTAAAAAGCTTATTAATAGTTATTGGCACATTCATTAGTTAATATATATTAAAGGCCTTCATTCCTCAGGATATTTTTTTTAATAAATATTGGCAGGTCATCTCACCGGCCAATTGAACTGATTAGTAATGGACATTCAACTACAAGTACCTGATATTGATTACAGATTTTTTATATAACCAGCATCCTCCCATAAATTAATCTATGTCAGCCTAAAATCAAAAGCAACATTATATGCTTTTTTTTTTTTTTAAAAAGTGTTGATTGTTTATTGATGATTTATATTGTTTGTTTTCCCATCACTCTTTCTGAAAGACATAGTTGATTAACAAGATTGAACATAAAAAAAATACATTGAAATTATATTTTCTTTTGCATTTTATACTTATAACATTATGCCTTAAAAATTGAAATTTAATTATTTAAATAATTAGTTTTTAACATAAATTGATTATTAATATAAATAAAAAATAAATTCTTTATTTTACATTTTTAAAAATATGCCATAATATTCAATTTTTATCTCTTGAATATTTTTATAGTCTTATTTAACCTAAACTGTGTTTTATGTATGTAAGAATACTTGGATAATAACATTTTTATTTATCTACGGATCTAATGCTTTGACATTTATAGATTCCCTTGTATATAGTCCCAATGCGTGTGTAAATATACGTGTGTTGATACTACAGTTTTCATTTTAAAATATTTCTTAACTTTAATTCACTGTTCAAAATAAGTAATAATAATATGAAAGCCACAAATTTCCCTTCCCCATATTTACATAAGTTTTGATAAACTATGTGGCTTAGTGTCATATTACAACTTTGATACACACACTCAATCTTTTACTACATTTTATTTCATAATATTGTTACTACAATCTTAATGTTTTTTTTTATTTGAGTTGTTTAAGTGTGGAATTTTATCTTTATAAGTAAATTTTCGTCTTGCATTGGTGGTCAAGAGGTCAGCGCGACTGCCTTGCACTTGCAGGCAGTTGCCCGGGTTGCGGGTTTGCGTCCCGGCCGATGCTATGACACTTTAAAAAATAAGTAAATTTTCCCTTCACTTGACTATGTAATTCTTTTACATATTTCTCTATATTTAGTTAAAATTTAACACTAACATTAGAATATATATGATGATTATTATTATATATATATAAATAATTCCAATGCATAACTGCTATACTGAAATAAATATAGAAATAAAAAATCACACATTTTAAAAAAAATTAGCACTGCATTCTATGAAATATATATATATATGGCAGTTGAGGCAGGTTTAAGAAATTAACCGAAAGTAATTCTGAGGATTTAAGGATTGTTTGTAATAGTTTGTAAACCGTTAAATTTATTATTTCAATTATAATTATAATTATATATATATAATAGATTCCAACCAGTCACCACCTAAACATTCACAGTAAATATAGTAATCAATATTTCTCACTGTTGTCAAGGCAACCTTCTCACCTTTTTAATAGCAAGAATTTCAAAACGACCAGCTAAAAAAAACTTATTTAGCCTTAGGATTGGCAATGATTAATTAATTTGCTGAAAACATCAAATCTCTTTGTATTTTTTATCAATTTAAAAATCTATAAAAATATCTAATTAAACATATATGCATAAATATATGAAATCAGTCAAACAAAAGTTTAAATCCGTAGTCAAGGCAATGATCTTTTGAATAAAAGTGCATACTCATTTTTATCTATGGTCCAATATATTTATATAGACACTAAAGATTGCAACTTGATAAAAGAGAGTGAGCTTATTAATTCAAAGAACTTTAATTAAATCTCATTAACATGTAAATAGAACTTGTTCTGAAAGCAGACTAATAAATAGTCAATTATAACTATCAAATTCCACTGAAACTATGGGTTATTTAGATAAAAAAAACCTAATGAAATTGAAAGCTAGATATGTTTATAAATATAAATATATGAAAGCAATCAACATCTAAACAATCCAATCATAATAACAATCAGCAAGCACAATCATTTTATCCATTGTCAACCAAAGTAAAAAAAAAAGGTTCCTAAGTTTAATCCAACTTTTTTTTCACGTAACTTGTTTTTCACATCACAGTTTTTTTCATACTATTTATCCATAATATAATAGAAATCTTTTTTTAGATTTTGCTATTATTTTTAGAAATATGACTACCCAACTTCATTTTATGTTCTTAATTTTTTTCAATGAAATTAATAATATTTGTTGTTTGCTCATCATTTTTATTTTTTAAGATTTATTCATAATATGCATTTGTGTGATTGGATGCTATTATTATCATAGTATGAAAATGTTATCTGCATCTCATTTGGATAATAATAGTAGTGATGGAACTATTGCAAAAAACAGAAGTAACATTGTCCAGTTTCCTTTGCTATGTAGATGAAAGAAAATGAGTTCCAATTTAAACACTGGTGCTACACTTAGTTTCAAATCTATCTATCTATCTATCTATCTATCTATCTATCTATCTATCTATCTATCTATCTATCTATCTATCTATCTATCTATCTATCTATCTATCTATCTATCTATCTATCTATCTATCTATCTATCTATCTATCTATGTCTATCTGTCTGTCTGTCTGTCTGTCTGTCTGTCCGTCCGTCCGTCCATCTATCTATCTATCTATCTATCTATCTATCTATCTATCTATCTATCTATCTATCTATCTATCTATCTATCTATCTATCTATCTATCTATCTATCTATCTATCTATCTATCTATCTATCTATCTATCTATCTATCTATCTATCTATCTATCTATCTATCTATCTATCTATCTATCTATCTATCTATCTATCTATCTATCTATCTATCTATCTATCTATCTATCTATCTATCTATCTATCTATCTATCTATCTATCCATCTATCTATCTATCTATCTATCTATCTATCTATCTATCTATCTATCTATCTATCTATCTATCTATCTATCTATCTATCTATCTATCTATCTATCTATCTATCTACCTACCTACCTACCTACCTACCTACCTACCTACCTACCTACCTATCTATTTACATAAATATTTGAAATTTAAATAAAAAAATAAATTTTACTGTCAAAATATTGAAACTAAGTTTCTCCTTTATGAAATTAAAAATATATTACAGGTAATGCAATGTTCAACTGATTTTCTCAGAAGAAAGAATATTAAAAGTTTGCTACTACGATACTTTGAATTATTAATTAAGATGGAAAAATAATGCACATGATGTAATTAAATATTCATGTGGAAGTAGTTCAACTTCATTTCTCTTTTTGCATGTGTAATATTTTCATACATGTACTTAATAACCTCCATTTCACCACACATAAGAATAAAGATATCTTAAAGGACAAACGATTCCAAAGATGCATTTTATGTTGAACCAGCACTCACCAATTAGCCCAGATCATAAACTCTCACATATATGTTTATAAATAAGTTCAAATATTTATCAATAATAAATTGTTACATTTTGATTTAATGATTATCTCTTCCATTTATTAAACTAGATATTATCCCTATCCCAGATATAAATCTAAACATCAGTTCTTATTTCAATTACACAAATCCATATGAAGCAATTCAACTCCATTTTTCTTTTTCAATGTGTAATATATTTTATAAATATACTTAATATATAGATATATTAATCTTTAGTGTTGATTCAAAGTTGATATCTGGACTAGGCGAATTTAATAAATAATTAGGGGTAATCATTAATGTATTTATTTATAGTAGAATATGTCAAAGTTATGGGTAGTATTAGTGTGACATTTGTAAATCAAAACATAACAATTTACTATTGATAAATACTGCATTTATGATAAAGATATACGTGAGAGATTATGGTCTGGGTCAACTAGTAATTGCTCGTTCATCATAAAGTGTATCTTGGGGAATATTTGTCTTTTAAGATGCATGAGGTAGAGTGAGGCTATAAAAATGATTTAATATTAACAGGAAACATGCTTATGTGTTTGTAAAGGAAGATAGCAGTTCGTATTTATGGATCTCAGATTTGGATATTTAACAAGAGAGTAATACAGATACTTTAGATTACTTAGTGAAGTAACAAAATGTTTGTTACCATAAGAGTAACAAGAAGGGACTGAGAATGAAATATTTAAGTAAGTAGGCATGCAGACATTATTGAAAAAAATAAACTGAAATGGAATTAAAGAAAATTGTAATAGACAAACAGTTAAAATCTTAATCTGGATTCCAAGAGATTTTAAAAAACCGAGACAGAGACCATATGTCTGAGGAATGGATGAAATATTAAATTGTAAATTATCGATGGAGAAATTGGGTTAAATTGGAAGATACCATACTGCAGGGATGTTGGTATAATCATAAGTAGTTGCAGAACTTTTTACTTTAAAGATATAGACGGCCATTTATAGTATAAAATATTTTATCTGTATACAAATCAGTACAGTTTTATAATTAAGAGTTAATTTAACTCTTTTTCATTTTATTTATTAAGAGAACTTAAAAAAAAAAAAAACTAAATTGAAAATCAAGTAAGTCGCGTGAGTATTTGTCATTTAACAAGTAAAATAATAAGCGTTAAAAAAGTAAACTAAAACCTAATTATTTAAATTAAAATAACTACCCATTTGATTCACAGTATTCGTAACTATGATTCATTTTCCAGAAATGACTTTTAAAAAAGTGGGTGCTTGTTCAATGTAATCAAATTTAATTTATTTCGTTTAAACTGTCAAATGAGATTGCAACATTACGCATTCTTAATAAAAAATATTTTTATTAAAAATAATTATCCATCATTTTAAATACGAAGCGATGAAAAGAAAAGTGGATATTACGAAGCGTCAAAACATCACGCTAGTAAAATTTTCATTTTTTATTACTCCAAGTCTTAATAAAGAAACGAAAAAACATTTCATATTTTCCTTCTTTTTTTTCTGTCACTTTCTTAATTGTTTCATATTTGATTTGAATTATTATTATTTTTATTATTATTATTATTAAATTCAGCCAAACAGACGTCGACTCTTGCATCACATAATCGATTTTTTTTTTAAAAAAAAAAAAACTATATCTATTTAAATTTATACACAGATCAACAATTTATATATATGATGATAGAAGACAAATTCAGAGATTTTATGTCACAACGAAGTATAAAGAGATCCCTTGAAATTGTACAAGACAAAGAACAAGATCATATGAGAGATGATTGAATGGGATAAGAAATAAATAATAAAATATACAAATTTTCTTCATTTCTCTATCACATATTTAGTTGCTGCTTCTGTTTCTTCTTTTTTCTTCTTCTTCATCGTCGTCGTCGTTGTCTTCTTCTTCTTTTTCTTCTTCTTCTTCTTCTTCTTGTTGTTGTTGTTAAGCGCAATCAAAACCGTGATGTCGATTCCTAGTGATCACATGAGTTCAATTTTTTAAAAAAAAAACAAACTATATCTATTTAAATTTATAAATTGTTCAACACTATATATATACATTAAATACGCTTAGGTTATTAAACAGAAGCAGACAATCTCCGACAGTTAAGAATAATCGTGCTCAGGCGTCAGAAAACTATAGAAGAAATGAATGGGGTGTATTTAAGTTCGGCTTTGATATTATTTAATAAAAATATTTGTTAACTATGTTAGAAAAAAAATTCAATTTATTTCATAGCTATATTTTTGAATACAGCAGCATGTATCACTCCATAGTAAATTATTACAAGATAAAGAAATATTCTTAAAGTCTTTATAATATTAACTAATTTCATTGATATTATAAAGTCTTTAAGTGTATCTCTTCACCTTGTAATATGTAGCTAAGATTTCTGATTTATATATTCAGTTAAAAAATACGATTATTAAATAAATTGAAAGCTTTACTTCCAGCATGGTAAAGAAAAGTTTGTTTAAATAATATCAAAGCTTAAGTTAAGGACAACCCATGAAATATGTATATTGGTGATTATTTATCTTTTCAACATATGTGTGTTCGAGTGTATCAGTGTTATGAGATAGTGTGGAGAGTGATGGGTCATGTGAAAGTCTGTGCTCATATACCCTATATATTACGAACATATTAAAACATGAACAGGATTATTTTTAACTTTCAGAGGTTTTCTGCTTTCATTTAATATATATGCACGCACATAAAAAAATATTCTGACAGAAATCAAATACAGAGATGTCTTACCACACAAATGAAATATGGATACATGTATGTTAAAAGTAACAAATTAAGATATTGATTTAGAGCTTAGCTGGGTATATTGCATAAAAAATAATATAGTGATACACTCTCAAGAAATTGTACAAGACCTAGAAAGAGATCACGAGTGAGATGGATAAATGAAATAAGTAAGCTTTCTGACTTTCTAGAGTAATATGGAAAAGATAATCTATAAAAATAGAGAACTGGATATAAGAGCAATAATGTTAAAAATAGTGACGATAAAGAGAGTTTACCCATCTCATTTCTGATTGACTTATTCTTTCATTATCAAATTTTCTCACATTATAGTTCAGGGAGAGAGAGGAAAAAGTAAATGATAAAGTAAAATTTTAAGTTAATAACATTATTATTCAATATGTTTTATAAAATTTTATCAAAGGGACAATAGTTTCACAGAATCACTGGGAAAGGAGCTTTTTTTTCTATCACATTTTTGTTATTTAATATAAGTTTTAGTAATCGATAGATGCCAGATAGTAATGCTTAATAAATCCATATCTAATGCTGTCTATTCAGTATCCCCAGATTAGGTTCTAGCTCATGGCTATCTTAAATAAAAAGCTTTTGATATGAAGCATTGCATCTGGATCTTTTGAATCTGATTCATCTTTCCTGTAATACATTCTTTATTTTTTTAACCTAAATTGACAAAAGTGTTTTTAATCTGAGCCAATTTGCTTGTAAGGTTGTATAGATCCAATATCAGAACAGTATCCATATATTATGATGACCAAAAACCTAAGATAATGCATATATAATTTAGATTATATGTAATTAAAGAGGAACTAACTGAAGCTTCCAATGAGTTCTATAACATAAATAAACTCTATAAAGACAAATTTTACTATCTGTCTTCTAGCGTTTGTTGTTATTTATGCTTAGTTTATTTTTGGGTACTAAACTGGTTTCAGATCTAGTCAACTATACAAACAACTGGGTATGGATTAAAAACATGTTCATGTTTTTAATTTGGTCTAATAATGTGATAGTAAAACAAAGAAGTAAAAGTTGTTTGTAGAGGAAAAGTACATTAAATCAAAAAGAACTAGATGCACTACTCTTAGGCCCAAAAAGGTTCCACAGTGATGAAAACCATAAGTTAGATCCTTGAGATATTGGATAGGACAGCACTAGATGTGGATTTAATAAGCACTGCTATTTGGAATCTCTTGATGACTGAATCATATCCTAGATAAAAATATGGTGGCAAAAAAGAATTCCCATCTAAATAGTATGATGAAGCAGATTATAATATATCTTACTGTTACAGGACTTGATGTCAGTAAAATGTATTTTATGGAGATTATCAAAATGCAGCATGTTGTTAAATTGTTTATTCTTCTAGTAAAAATGTGAAAATGACTACTATCACTCACATAAAAGATGCATCTTTGATATTTTCAAAGGTTTGAATCTTAAGCCTCATTAATAAAATCACAGAACTGTGAATCTAAGGTTAGATTTAAAATCCAAACAAAATATTTTTTCTACACATTTAATTATATAAAAAGAGCACACATATTACAAAATTGAAAAGATCATAAGTATTTCTTTTTATATTTAGGAAATTCCTTTAAAAAATGTAAATTTATTACTAAGTTTAAAGTTTGTTTTGTTTTTCGAAATCGAATTCATTTGTATAATCCGTTTGTTACATTTTACATACTGTTTCATAGTAACACAGCAAATAATCTACATTTCCTTTTAAAAACTGTTTATTTCATGAATCAAATTATAAGTTTATAATGACATAATTTTCAACCGTATTACATTCTCATAATCAAGCGTTTATATGCAGTATATATGTAAGTCATAGAAAATTATATGGCATTAAATACTACCGAAATAACACAATTTATACTAAAAAAATTTCATGACCACGCTTTCATTTAGTCCACAAACACATCTTCTCAAATAAAAACCAACAACAACACACACACACACATATAAAACAGTACTCATTCTCATAACTCATATCAAATATCAAAGGGAATTTTCATAGGACTGATGCTCTCAGATTTCAATAAATTTATCATTAAAGACTTATCAATTTTATGAAAACTTTCAATGATATTAAAAGTAAGTTTTTGATAAGAATTATGGAGTTGAGTTAATTTATATATGTATGTTTTGTTGACTTACATTTGAGAAGATTTATAGATGAACCCATGATCGTGAAAGCATTTTAAAATACATTTATTAAATTTCTAGCATTTCATATCCTAAAAATATCATTTTATATTTAATTATATAAAACCATATATTTTTAGGATATAAATTCTTTATAATGATCACATAGTATAGTTGAAAGTTTTGATATTGGCAAATATAATTTGGTTCACGGAATTAAATTATTCTTTAACGAAAATGTCTATTACTTGATATATTACTATGATACAAATATTGCTGGATCAAATTTGAAAAATAAATTAAATAATAGATATACTATATAAGTATAATTTGCACTAAAGAGGCACACTGTCAACATTAGCACACAATTATGAAAAGAATATTCCAAAGAAATTTTCTTATTTTTTTTTCAATTAAATGTTTTATTGAGCATAGTCAAAGATGACATATTTTACATATAAGAAAATTTAGAAAATATACTTCTTTACAAATAGATAATTCATGTATATAAAATGGTTTACATGTATTAATAAAAAAAGTACACGTAACACACAAGGAAGAAAACAACTGTTTACAGAGGGAAAGGAAGAGAAACAATGCCACATGTGGCATGTGTGATATCTGAAGATGCTAATGCCCTGTCTCTATTTCTAATTTTAAGTACCTCATTGTAAAACATGGACTGCAATTTATTGGATGTGGGATTTAAACCAAAATGGCATCTCAAGAACCAAAGCATAAACATAATGAAAATAGTGATCCTAATTGAGGGAAAGAGACCACGTTTTATACTGTCAATGAAAGTGTTGATAAATGGAGCTATGATCTGGTGATTGACTTAATAATATTTCTATAGATAAGATGGAGCAGAACATTGTAAAAAAAAATGATGCATTGTCTCTTCAAACTTGTGACAGAATGGACAAGTAAAATTAATGTTAGCATTCACCATTGTGATTGGTCATTTTAGCATATTCATATTATTTTCAATTTAGATTATAGTTTTATTTAAAATTTTATTTATTTATTTAGTTTCTTATCTATATAATTTTAAAAACTTATTAAAAGTGTATACTTTTTACTTTATTAGCATTCTTTATAAGAATTAGAGAGAGAGTGGGGGTGTGTGTGCATCTTTTTCTAACAATGATCTTATTATTGATTTGATTAAAAGGAAACCCATGATACTTTTATTTTACAAAATAATAAAACTGTGGATCTTCATAATAAATATAGAGATTTAAAGATGGAAGTTCATCACCTGACAAAAAGACTTAAAAATAATTGTGGATTAAAACTGCAAAGGATATACAGACCCAGTGTAGTTGTTATTGATCTTTCTTAGATGTACGAAAAGGAACATATGAACTTAAGAAACAATATCATAATTCTATTAAATCCAATAATGGTTTTTCTCATATGTCATAGCATCGGCCAGGAGGCGAATCCACAACCGTCTGCAACCAACTACTTACTTGCAAGGCGGCTGTGATGACCTCTCAGCTAACAATGCTTGACAAATCCAAAAATGGTTTTCTCTTATGATGATAATATTTTTGAGGAAAGGGGAAGGATGTGTTCTAATTATATTTTTTTGAAAAGTTATTTAAGATTTGATTTTCGTGCTAATTTGTCCATTGTACCATTGAGAAAATATTTATTGCTAATTCATAGTATTAATCAAATGGTTTGTTGTTCGGGAGTCCCCGTAACGTTCACGAATGAGAGAAGTGACTGATATTGGCTCCAATTCGCCACACTATCATTGCGTTATGCCATAAAACACATAATATTAATAGACATACATTAATTAAAAAAAAAAGTCATTTGCTAAAGACTGAATTTGTAATTAACTTTTTTTAAAAATATTTTTAACCGGGAGAAAATTAAAAGCTAATATTGCAAAGTTTTTCTTTAATTACTTGGTAACAGAAAATAATATAAATATGGTTAAGTATGTATATATTATATAAGTTGTTACATATTACAAAATCTTTATACTGTTTTAAAGCCCATTTATTGTAAGCTTGAGTAATCAATGAGAATTAGATAGGATATTACTACAAAACCCTCATTTCCAGACCGGCCTCTGGCTTATGTCTTATTCAACGAAGATTAAGATTCAAAGTTGAAAACAATAAACTTGTATGATATATACAAACATAATAAATATTAACATTGTTTTATATTGAAACTATATACAGTATATAAGTAGCCATTCTGAATTCAGAGGAATGACAAAATAAAGATGAAAATAAAGTTATCCAGATGATGAGAGAAAGTGAATATATATAAGAAATATATTTAAAAAAAAAAAATTAATATATATATATTTAATAAAAGAGAAGAAGAACGCGATTAAGTAAGTAACCGAATGGTTTATTTTTCTGGAGATCGTATGAGATAATAGAACATCGAAGTAATACCGTCGAGCGACAATATGTAGAACCATACAGCACTACATTAATTAAGTCACAGGGGACAATTAATGATGTACAATAAATACACCCATATATATTTGTTTACCCTTGCAACATATTAAAAATAATAAATTTTAAAAGGAATAATAAATTCAGGCAATTATTTCAATCTTCAAATTAAATTATACACTTGTAAATTTCATTCCTCAAATTAAATCAAAATTAATAGAATAAAATGTAAAAAATAAATGCATTACATAAATGAAAAATTTATAGGCTGTTGAAAGAATGTTAGGAATAACGTAATGGTAAAACTCTGCTCATCGAAACGTAAATTTGAATGCAGGTAGTTTTAATACTATTTATTCCGCCTCAGAGCGACTTCAAAGAAAATTTGATTTTTTTCTTCTTATTCACTGAATACTTGGTAATATGGAAAGCAAAAGAAAAACAATTGTCTTGTGGAAAACCTTAACCCAACGAAGAATTATTTTTAAAAAGTAGAAAGAAAAAATTATAAAAAAATAAATTTAAAATTTCTTTGTTCAACAAAAAGGTAGTTAAAGCTATTTAAAAATACTAATTAAAAAGGATGATTTGGTAATAATAATAGTAAATATTTAAATGTCATGTAATTGTTATTATTATTTTATACTTTTATTTTTTCTTTAAAAAACTTCTTATTTTATATCTAATTACTCTATAAATATAGAAATATTTTTAATGAGGTACTATTTTTTTTTTACCTGTCCCCCCAAAAAAAAAAAAATCATATAAAGTTTTAATTATCTTATTTTTCGAGAACAACTTACTTTAAGTAACATTAGACAATAAAAACAGACATTAAAGACCCTTTAAAAACAAATAATTAATTAGAATATAGTGCGGTTTATCCTAGCCAGGATCGAATTCGGAATTCTGAATTAAGCAAACGATTTGCAAACAATGAGACAGAATTAGAGTTTCGTAATCATTTTATTTTTGTGAGATAAAATGCATTAGTGTCAAGCGTTGTTAGTCGAGAGGTCAGCGCAACTGCCTTGCAAGCAAGCAGTTGGTTGCAGACGGTTGTTGCAGGTTCGCCTCCCAGCCTATGCTATGCCATATAAAAAAAAAGAAAAAAAAAGAAAAAAAATGCATTAGTGTTTAATATATGCTATGCACCCCCCCCCCACACATATATAACTGAACACTACATACATACGTAGTTCGCGATATGTATAGAAATTTTTACGATGGTTGTTTTTTTTTAAATCAAACATTGCCGCTAAAAAAATTACTATAGAGGTCATAAAGAAAAATTAATATTAATGTTATATATGATAACTAAAAATTGTATTGAAAGTATATATAAACAATCAGATATCGAATTTGTATCTCTCAATTATAAAGGCCCCAGATCACCGTCTTTTACTGAGCAATCCTGAAAACCTTTGCTAAATGTTTGAAATATCTGGATTTAAACATCTACATTGATATTTGTCTAAAGGTTTATGATGTTCGCATTTTAGTAGTAATTATATGTTAGACTATTTCCAACATTTAATATTAAATATTGAATGTCTTTCGACAAAGTAAGTTCTAAAGGCATCAATGTTTAATATTAGATCATGGTAATAGTCTAATATATAATTACTATCTATATTGATAGTTTAATATATATGTGTACATAATAAAAACAACCCATTTCTGTAGAGGTTACTAGCTTAGGGAGTAAAATAGAAGATACTGTAGAAGGTATACTGAAATTTTAATATCATTACAATTTATTTTATATTTGTAGAATTAATTATTTATTACATATTTGGATATTTATTTCTCCAAGTTTTACCTTAAGATCCACTAAGTCTTACCTACTCTTTCTTGTGTTTAATAAGCCATTATAAATAAAACTTATCAATCAACCCTACTAGTTTACATGTTTAATATTTGTCTTGAAATAGATATAATAACAGAGCTTATATAAGTACAATATATACTGATGTGTTTATATATCTCAGCTTACATTCAACTAAAGGAGCAGTTCAGATACCAGTTCATCTCAATCGAATTCAGCAATCCACTTCCACAGATCAATGGATATATGAATAGATAATATATATCCACTAGGAGAAACAGGCCAATGAGTAATGCTATTTAGTGAATCCAATTGTTATTATTATGATATAGGACTGGGCTAGTCTATTAGTTGTCAATATAATTATTGTCAATATAACACATCCAAATATGTGTTAATGTGTTTATCAACCAAAGTCTTAATTCATATCTCAAGAGATGATTAAAGATCTAAAAAAATATATAAAAGATAGTCAAGATAAGATTTTCCAGAATAACATGGAAAAAACGTGGGTTAAAAATATGAATTAAATTTGGAATTATCTTCATTTGCAGTGGAATAATATTAATATTTTTTCATATTTAAACTAGAGCACTATTGGTTTGACAAAAATTTGAAAGTGAAAAATCTTGATGACTACAGTCGCTATATAGCTTTGTTTTTTATTTATAATTTCTTGTTATCTCATACCCTTTGTGGATTAATTCAATGATGAGCAATAATTTCACGAAGTAAAAATTTAGGATTGAATGTCACATGACCTCTTGAGTATTATCATTATTGTCAATGTTTTGTTTATAAGATTACTTGTTGTAACAAAGAACAAGACAATGTAAGCTACCGAGAGTGGTTATCTTCATTCTATGGTAGAGTCATCTATCATCAGGATGATTTATCAATGGACAACAAATGGTGTAGTGTTATAAACTCCCTCCTCCAGACCACTTTTTGGCTTTTGTTTACATGTCTCCATGTTATTCTTAGAATTCAGTGCTTGAATAATGCCATCTAGTAGTCAGCTTTTGTTTCTTTGTATTATTTTAAATAAAAAATCTGGGTTTTCAAACCAGACTTAGTGTATATAATTCCCCTTTGGAAGCATATAAATAAGCATATGAGAAAATTATGAAGATTTTAATATAGACTATTGATTTTTTTCTTACAAATCCCCCCTCCCCATGTTTTTGTACTCCCTCCCCACCCTCCACCCCCCCCCCCCGAAAAAATCGGTCAATTTTCTCCAGTAAGAATATTCTTAACTTCCATATTTTGTTGAGTAAATATAGTGATCTAAATGTCTAAAAACTTTTAACAAATAGTTAAATTAGATAAAAGTCACAAAAAAATTAAAAAATTAAATAATATAACATTCAGATAATATTGATAGAATAAAGTTTTTAAGTTACATCTATATTTAAATCCCATTTTTGACCACAACAACTAAACACATCTATTGTCGATGCTGAAGATCTTTTTTTCTTTTTCTATTGATATTAATTGAAAACATGTATCAAATTAAGATATATCTTGAATAATTGAATAAAATAATAAAATATTTAAGTAATACTATTAATAAAAGCATAATAATCTTAATAATAATAAGTAAGCTATAGATTAAATCATATTCTAGATACTAATAAATTTTATTCGTACTACCAATAATAATAGAATTGCTTTATTTCTTATGAATTCATAAAAAAGTTTGAGCGTTAGAAGTAACAGACTTGAGTTTGAACCCTAAATCTTGAATTCCAGAAACTGCTATTCTATCTTTTTCTAAACCATAATGTTACGATAGATAATTATAGAACTATAAAAAATGTAAACCCATTAATCCTTATGTTCTTACAAAACGGTTTACATTAGTATTTATATTCTGAGGAATATAAATTCTTTTGCCACAAAAGAAAAACCATGGGAATAATGATATCAGAAGTGTGACATCTCTCACTAGTGGGGAAGCTGAATCTTATAATCCACATTCTGATTTAAACATTTATGGTGTCAACATTCGACTGACAAAAGAATTTAGTGGTTTTATCCTTCAGCTAAAAATAGCTAGATATCTATTTACAAATAATTAACTAGAATTGTTCTCATCATTAAAAAAATATATATACTATGCTTGCCTTATTATAGTTTTGTAAGCTCCACCAATGACATTTAAAGTCAAGGTTTAGGTATAACAAGTAAACTCACCTCATTATGCCAAAGTCTTTATGTATTTCAAAATATTACTATTATTATTAATTTGAAAGTTGTGTTATGAGCAATAGAATTAAATTGTATAATATTTAGATACAGTTATTGGTATAATTAGAGGAGTTTGAACTCAGACTCTCAAACTCCTTTCAATCATCCAATCCACCTTATACAACCAATACACATGACAACATACAGGTGGAAAAAGACAAATGATTTCCAATATAGTATTTTGTGACCGAAGGGAGCTTGAAAATCTAGGTTCAAATTCTCTCTAATTACATCTAGCTTAAATATATATACTATATTTGTATTTTAAAAACTACTGGTATAATAATTATCTTGTTTTCTCTAAGATATCATTTATCTCCAACATGACATCAAAGAAATGTAAATATGTGTTCTTCAATAAATTTAGGGAAACTTAAAGTAGAGATTAGATTCATGCATCTGCAGATATTTATATGGTTATTTGGAGTTTGTTTTCTTTCTCAAAACTACGGCAGATGTTTGATTGTATGTTTTACTTTAATTTACGATCAAAATTTAATATGTGATTTTTTTTTCCTGAGCGTTCCATCATCGGATTTTCAATGAAATGGACGGTTGAAGAGTTGTGGGGTGGAGTGAATTGAAGCTTGTCTATTAAAGTCTGAAGAATGGCTATCTTAATATAAGCTGAGCATTGACTGTATATATGTGTGGAGATGATAATCTGGACCAACAGACGAGTACTGGTTTAGCACGAAATACATGTATTGGTGATTATTTATCCTCAACATATGTGTGCTCAAGGGTGTCAGCAGTATAATATAGCGTGGATAGTTGAGAATCGTGTAAAAGTCTGAGTTCAACTCCCCTATATATTAGATCAAAATTTAGTAAATTTTAAAATTGATTATCAATGTTTATTATTTTACATTGTAATAAGCCTAAGTTTCTTTTTTTTATTATATTTTTTTTTGTGATATATGGAATTATGCATTAAGCTACAATATCCAATTTTGGAATAGAGAATATTGACATTTACAAATATTGTTTTTTGATCAATAAATGCTACTTTGGAAATAATAATAATAAACTACAAACTGAATTCAATACTTTAAATGCTTTTGATTGGATGAATTAAACTTTTTTTTTTCGTTTATATTAATATTGTAATACATTTTTTGTTAAAAAATCTTCTGGCAATAAAATTTTAAAAATTAATAAACCTGAGTTAATTGTAGTGTAAAATTTATTTTATGTTAATAAGGGATTATTTAAAATGAATAATTAACACGTATATTTTCATTTACATCGTAATTATTTTAAAAAAAGTCATATATCTATCTATCTTGTTATATAAAATCGTTAAAAACATTTACGATAAAATAATTAAATGCATTAATAAGTAAAGACCACCCACTCTAATAAAAATGACGTTAGCGATATATATATATATATATAAGCGTGCGGTGTGTTTGTGCGCGCATGTGAGTGTTTAATTGCCCAACAGCAGATTAAAGGCCTATCCAACAATCTTAAATAGAAAAATAAGAAAATAGAAGGCGATGCTTACCAAATTAGATGCTCTCTAATTGGTGAGAGTTTGATCAGTTTCTTATTTTTATTTTATACTCTATCTATGAATAATTAAATGCTTGTTCAATGAATAATAATAGAAAGATATCTGGATTGGTTCAAAATCAACATTCTGGGGTAAAAATCACTTATTGATGAGTAAATGAAAAAACAATTGCTTTATTCAGATGAGATTCAAACCCAGGTTGTGAACAAGATAGCAAAATATATTCAGGTTTCATTCAGTTGGGATTCAAATCCATGTTGCGAACAAAGCATACATAAATTATTAATATAAATATATATACACACACACATGCTGCAGAAAAAAATCTGCTAACTGAAAAGAGACCTTTGATTATTTTTGGAGGTCTTAAAGAAACCGAGCAGGGCAAATTCCTACTGACTCATCATATATTCTTGTTGTTGCATCTTGTGATTATTCATATAGTATACAAACATGGATAGACTGCTCATCAACACGCATTAGACAGCATGGTGAGTTTATTGACTTTTTACCTCTGAATTTAATATCAAGAAACATCGTGTTTTTCTTCTCAGTTGCATAGATGGCTCTCAATTGAAATATCAGTTTGAGTTTTCTTGAAGACAGAATGAATGTGGGTGTGTGTGAATAATTTTTTTTAATATTCTGAGAGATTGTAAAATACCTAGAAAGAGACCACATATGAGATGTATGGATGAGACCATATAAGATGAATGGATGAAATAAGAAAGTGTGCTAGAGTGATATGGGAAAGAGAGGCTAGAGATCAGAGATGGATTGAACTTAGACAGCTCTTCATGCTGCAATGGATCTAAAATGAGTAAAAATGATGATGCTATACACATATTGTTTAATAAGTCACATCATACTGAAACCACTAAACATCACATGATCACCATTTCTGCAGTGCTCTCAGATCCAATATTCCTCACTGTTGAAAGTCACAAGCTAGAAATCAGTTTGAGGATATTGAAAGAGTAGGCACTGGATAGGGATTTTATGCACAAGCCCTCTGGCATCCATTGATTACTCTAGAGCTTGCACTGAGTGGCACTATTATATGGAGAGATTTTCCTGTTTTAATAATCATACTAAAACATAGGTTTAATGGTGGAAATTTTTAATTTGAAGTGATTAAAGACAAAATCAAGAATTTTATCTATAGCTATGGTACACTTATGATTGGCCTTTTGCCAATTCAAAAGTTAATCTACAGAATTTACTTACAGGTTTGAACACTGCAGCTAAAGTCTTTGGTATAATAACTAACATTAAAAACATTAATGAACTACTTCCTATAAATCCTCAACAACTTTGGCTTGAGTTGTTATCAACTTGAGAATTTAAGTCAATTTAAATATCTTGGTAGCTTTTTGAATAAAAAATGGATATAGAGTTTGAGATGAAACACAAACTCTAAAATACTTCTGGGACTTTTAACAAGTTAAAATAGGATATTTCACAGCAGTGAATAACTGTTGCAATTAAATTAGCAGTGTATAGAATTGTTATTTTATCTAATTCACTTGTATATATTATTGATGTAACACCAGGTTTGAGTCTCATGCTGGCAGGGTCACTAGCCATATCTTCATCACCCAGAGAAGAGACAAAAATATTACGACTCAAAACACTATAAAAAGATGAGGACATTGAAATTTGAAACATAATATTAAATTCAATGTGTGGGAAATTATTAACAATTGAATGTGTTTGAACAGTTTAAATAAAGTTTAGACTTTTTTTAAAATAGAAAACATTTAATTCTATATAAAAACCAACATATAATTACAAATTATAACTATATGAATGGTTATAAGTCAGTTGTGCATAAAATCAAGCAATAGAAATGACAGAATTATAACTGTATCAATGGACTTTGAGCTCTAAATTACACCACTGTACCATTGCTTTCAACCGTATAATCTAAATAATAATAATAATAATAATAATTATCATTATCATCATCATCATCATAATCAAGTATTTTTATTGTTCAGAAAATCATAAAAAGTTCAACCATCATAGGTGACAGAGACAGGTTCAAATCCATGATACGTAATTTACAAAGTACCCACTTGGTCACTGTATTATATCACACAATATGATATAGGTAATTATAATAATTATTATTAACATCATGATACAAAGTAGCATAAGCGACAGCCAGGTTCAAATCTATGATTCTTGAGCTTCAAAGTACATCAAATAGAATATAAATAACAATAATAGTAATTTTTATCATCATTTATCATAATCAAATGTTTTTAGAAGATCATAAGAAATTCAAGAAACAGAGGTGACACAGCTAGGTTCAAATCCATGATCCTTAAACTCCAAAGTTTGTTATTCTCCCCCTTCATTAAACCCCACATTCAATATTAATAATGTTCATCATCATCATTAAATATTTTATTGCTCAGGGATTTATAAAAGTTTAAATCCAGGTACTTTGAGCTCCAGACTCTAACACTCTGCCATTGCAGCAAAACACACAAAGCAAAAAAAAAATATGCAAATGATTTATTGCTATGGAGTTTATAAGATGTTTGAGCAGGGAAAAAGTAAAGTTGAGCTGAGATCCATAGTCCTTAAGCTCTAGAGTCCACCAGTCTATCACTGTGTTAACCACAGGATAATATAAATAGTAGCTGTAGTAGTAGTAATAATAACAGAAACAACAACAATAACAATAATAATAATCACTAAAACAACATATGATCACCATTTCTTAAGCTTGTACATGTTATTAAAATAGCAGTAACTTTAAACAGTAGTGCCACCTAGTGCAAGTTATAGTATTTTAATAAAATACATCCAAAGGGCATTAATGACTATGATTATTAGAAAAAGCCAAAGACATCAAAATATATAGATACCGAACTGAGTTTAGATCTGTGTTATTATATAGTCAAAAACTTGGGTTGGAAATACTATTGTGTTTTCAATTTGGCACACTGCTTTATAGTTAATTAAAAAGATAAAATGTGGTTAGTGGAAGAGTGCTTTAGATCCAAAGGTCTGGGTGCATTGATTTCAGATCCAAGGTTCCTTATTGATGATGACAATTAATGCAGTAGCAGAATGGGCACTTTGGAAGTTAAGGATCATGGACTTAAACCCAGCTCTGTTACTTTTGATACTAATGAGGATAATTATTATCATAATTATGATAATTAAATGGTTCGTAATTCAGATCATAAGAACTTCAAGCACTAGAAGTGACTGAACCAGGTTCAAATTCATGATCATTGACCTCGTGGTACATTACTCTACTATTACATTAAACCCAATAGCATAATATAAATAACAATAATAGTAATTTTTGGCACTGGATAGGGATTTAAATGCACAAACTTTCTGGCATTGATTGATTACTATAGCTTGCAATAAATGGCATTATTATGTGGAGAAAGTTGCTACTGTTTTGACAAATTTTGTAAGTATAAGAACTGTTGGTAATGCAATATTTTAGTGGTTTAATACCAATCCAAGTCAAAGGATGGTGGTCTCTATGCTTATTAAAAAAGTAAAGACACTAAAATATATGAATACTGAAGTAGTTTCAGATGTGTATGACAGTACAAGTAAATAAGTTTGGATTAAAAACATTATAGTATTTTAAATTTGGGCTTATACCTTTATAGTTAACAAAAGAGGAACAAAATGGCTTCTGGAAGAGTGCATTAGATCAAAAGTCTAGGTAATGGGCTCTCAGATCCATGACACATTATTGATGACAGCCAAAAGCTAGAAATTAGTCTGGGAATATTGAATTAGTAACACTAGATAGGGATTTAAATGCATAAAATTTCTAACCACTATTAATTACTATAGTAGTGATGGAGAAATAATCATAGATATAAAGGCCATAGAGTTGACAAAGATTATGTTATGGAAATGGGATGGAGCAGAATATGGGAAAACTTAGTGGGGAATGGAAGGTAAAGTGGCTAACAGGTTTTTCTAGGTATAGTTGCTGAGAGATTCCTGACTCCGTTTAAGGAGAGGTCACAGTACATCACATCACATCACATCACATAATCACTCAGGAATACATAAGAACTTCAAGCATTGGAAGTGATAGAGAATTTGTGATCCACGGTCCTTGGGCTACAGAGACTGCTACTCTACAATAGGACAGAATTATTCAGGCAGGTAAATATTATTTAAAAAATGTATTTATATCTTTATTTTCATTACTTTCTTTTTAAAGTTTTTTTTTCTAATTATGTTAAACTTTACAAAATATTGGCTATCATTTTATTAAATGTAATCGTAGGTATTAAGTAGTTATAACTATAAAAAGCGATATGCATTTATATTTTAAATAACTCTAGCGAGATGTAAAACAAAATTATTACAACATCTGCTTCAAGTACCCTGTGAAATGAGATTAATGATGATTGGATTATTTTATTAATTTAATCTCCTGGAAAAAGTGTAAGAGCTACTTAGTTTTTTTTTTAGTTTTCGTTAATAAAAGGATTATAGAACAAAATTCCTACAGGCTATATGAAATAGTTTTGAATGTATAACAATTTTATGTTAAACTTTTACCAACTAAACTGAAGAATTATTAGTTGATTTTTAGACGTTTATTTTGTCAAAAAGTACTTTTTTAAAAGCTAATATCAATTACTTTTGCAATTATGTGGTTTAAAAGCTAATTTGTGTATGCTGAAAAAATAAACTATTATTTGCTTTGGAGGTCATGTGATGTTTGAACATCAAATATCATATTGATCAGGTGCTATGTACTAAACTACTGACGGACTCAACAGATGGTAGATAATTGAATAATCTTCATTAGAAGCATTAACTGCTTATAACAGAGAATGCCAAAAATCAAGGTACGTATTGATGCTTGTCAAAGGGTAGGTATTATTTTTGATTCATGCTGTCTGTTCATCCATATTCAAGCACTTACGTTTTTGCTGAACTTGGTTATCATAAACTTTACATGCTCTTAGTTATTTTCTATATTAAGTGTAATGATTGGATTAGGTGTTTGTGCAATCACATTTCTAGTCTTTACCTACATAAGCAGCCCTCAGTAATTAAGAAAGCCATACCTCTGGCAGTATTTGTGATTCTTTTTTGAAACAGTACAATGACTATCAAGTCAGATTTAAAACTATATTTACAGAGAATGCATGTTGAGGCAGTATTATTCTGGAAACACCCTATATATTATGGGAGATGTAAAAAAACATCAAAAATGGTCTGCCTCATGTAAGTTGACTGGATTGACATGGTGGATAGATTACTCATTATATCAATACAACAGTAATATTACTGATAGTAAAGAAGGAATAGGGATAGTAATAAGACAATTATACATCTATTTTTTTCTAAATATTGGCACATAGAATGTGTAACTTTATTTGATATAAAACACTTCAAAACTATAACTGAAGACAAAATTTGTGGCTAAGGAACTGTCAAAATTTAAGATTGATATAAATTGTTTTTAATAGAACTCATCTCCAGAGGAAAGAAGTTTAATAGATCAGATAAAATTATAAGATTTTTAGAATGGGAATATCAATCAATGAAAGGATAATGCATGGTTTGGAATTCCTAGCTGTATCAGTGAAATAAAAATGATTGAAATTGGACTTACAAACTAAAATAATGATTTAATTCCTTTCTGGACAGCATCATTACAGCAATACCATTAAAAATCACAAGTAATAAATAGTAGACTTTGGCCAAACACTGTGGTAACTATTATATCTGCTCTTGACTTCAGATGAAAGGATAATTCAGATTCCATCTTATCTTGAACAAATGGAGCATTCATCACCACAAAACAATGTACATACAAATAGATAATATATGTCCAATAGCAAGAATGGTCCAATAGGTGATGATTCTCACTGATTTTGGTTGTTCTTATTATGGATGGGGATTTGATCCTAAATAGTCAATCCATTTGGATGTAAGATCAAATAACTACAGTCAAAGATGAATGACAGTACATCGGCTGTCCACTAAATAGTTAACATAGTGAGTCAACATTCAAGACTGGAAGCTTCTAGAATTTAAATTAGATATGAAACAAGCTATCATAGCACAGTCAGAAGTATCACCAAACGTACTCATGAGGCAGGTTGTCACAGTACAGTTGGAAATGGTAAGTAAGCTAGAATAGTATCTCCAGTCTCTTCCTTCTATAGGTACATGGCAATTAAAGGCTATAACAAGATAACAGTATCAGGTGAAGATATAACATGGTATATAATGCAAGTATAATTGTATATTGATTTTATTAATAAATCTTATAACTGTATTTCACGAGTTTGTGTTTGTATATAAATCACCAATAAACACAGCAGAAACCATGAAATTTGTGCACAGTAATGATAATGAATTTTTGCATAACACATTCATTGATTATCATAAACACATTGTTATTTTAAAATATGTCACTGTAATACTGTGGATGCATTCATGCCTAAAACAATGGTATTTAATAGATTACATTTTTGTTAGGAATCAACCTATGAGATAAATTCAAATTAAAATAGCACATTGTTGGTTGGATTCTAGATTAGTATTCTCGAAGATTATATTTTGATCATAATCACACACAAAAAAACTAATGTTGTTGTTTAAAAATATTTATTACAAGTAATAAGTTTCAACAGTTATTAAACATTAAAATTGCTAATTTGGAATTTCAGGATTGTTATATTGGTGAATAAAGGAATTCTTATAAGAAATGTATAGTACTATGAATATATTAAATCGATTCTTGTGTTCATTAAAGAAAGAATCATGACTAGATTTCTGACCATGATCATAATATTAGTGATTTAATTAAAAAAATATGAGTCATTCTCTTATCAGAATAATCAATTAGCTTCATATGGAATATAGAAATATGAGGTCAGAAGTTGATTGACTGACAAAAGGGTTTACAAATTATTGATGTATTAAAACTGCAAAGAAGATATAGATAAACCAACTGATTAAAATTCCTCTAGGTCAATATTTGATGCACTGAGAGCAACATATGGACTTGTGAAGCAGTAAAAGAATGCTACTAAATTCGGTAATAACACTTTCTTCTATGATGATTATAATATTTTGAAGAGGTGGAAGGATATATTGATCATCTTAAGAAAGGTGATTCAAGAATTGAGATGATGCATTTTAATGATGCATAAATTTTACACCTACTTATTTAAATTTGGACAAAGATACCTTAGTAAAATCAAAACAGCTTATTGTAATATTAAAAAAATGTCAAGGTTACAGATCGTGATGAAATACCTGAAGATTTTAATATATGATCATGACGTATCAGCTTCAAAATTGGAAGTATTTTAGGAATATAAAGACCATGAAATTCTGACGCCTGATCTCGAGAATCTATTGTTTCAATTTCAAAAATAAAGAAAAAAGATAATATTGCAGTAATTGTCATGAAATATCACTATTATCCATTGTACTTTAAAAAGTCTTATTTGAACGCAATAATTCCAGTCATAGATGAATAATGGCCCAGAAGTCAATATAATTTAAAAGAGCGAAGGAACTCTACAGATATGGCTTTGGTTCCCAGGTAAATGTAAAAAAAGTAAGTAAAAGAGATATTTATATTCTCTATTTGTTTACTAACAAAATCATTTATATAGCTTATTGGACAATTGTCTAAAAACATCATATTGTTAATTGACGTTAAATCAACTTCCAGAATTACCCAGCTTAGATTCGAACTGCAGATCGTAGATTTAGCAGAAGAATGGGTTACTATTTTACTGACATCTTCATTATATATATATGTGTAGGCATAAATAGTTAACCTTAGTGGTTAAAATATTGTTTACATAAATGATCAAGATTTTACTATTTACATTAGTAAACGATTCCGAGCACGAAATGAAAAAATATATACAAAATTGTATCTCAGTTTATTTAGGCAGTAGAGTATTGACCGACAACTTTCACCAGATTTATATCTTAGTAGGTAAGATATATATATATGAAGTGAAAAGTATTATAAATATAAAAAAATGAGAAGTATTGATTTTGATATCTGTGCGAATTATATAAGTACAAATTTGTGATTTTGCGCTAAAACGTTCGATATAATTCCATTCGTTACCATAGCAACAATTCAAAATATTAAAAATGACTTCTAATACAAATAATATTATTGCTAATATTAGTTTTATTAATATAACAGACACCTAGTGTTTTGATGACAGTCTTTGACACTGTAGGACTTAGTTTAATACAAACAAAACAAAAAAAACTATCAACATTTCAAAATTTTGAAATGTGCTATAGACACTGTGTACATAAAGTCAATATATATATATTATGTAGAATGTATGTACCCTTAAGATTTATTGTAGTGCTAAATTTAAAATATAATATATGTTGAACACATTAATGATATTAGTCTTAATATTTTCTCAATTTTTTTAAAAATATTTATCAGTGTATCTCTCAGCTGAACTCCATTACATCACAATCCTCAACTACGACAGACACTCATATTACCTTGTCTCTCCACATACGAATATTACAAACACTCCTTGCTCATTAAATGGTTTAGTGTCATCAAATACAAGAATATCCATGTATTGGAACCTCATTATCTTTTTTATATCACTATTCAGCTGTCAACACAAGCAGAAAGATTCAGATATTTGTGGTTTAGGGTTCACCTGATGAATTTGATTACAGTGTCTTTGCATGGTTTCAAGGATGTTTATGCAATGGTGGACCTTTGCTATATGGAGAAGTTAGAAGAGGAATGCACCGATAAAAATACTAGAAAATTAGTACTTTGTATAATTATAATTTGTGATTAACATTTTTCAAACATTAAAATACATAATTAAAAGAGTATCCTAAGTCAAGAAATATAATAACTCTTCAATTACTGATTATTAGATAATCTTTTAGGTCCAGCATGACTGATGAGGAGATGAGGATTTTAAAACCTTAATTATTTAAGATTGGGTTTACTTTTGAACTTTTTTAAGTAGTCATATAAGAACATAGATAATGTAACACTGAGATCGCTGCAGTGGTAAATTCCAAGAATTGTGCTCAAACTTCCTATGAATTCTCAAGTAATACAGTTATTTGATTATTTACTTAGATGATAATAGATGGACAATTGAAATCTTAAACTGGATTTCAAGAGATTGTAAAAGACCCAGAAAGAGACCACATGTGCAATGGATGGATAAAATAAAAAAGTATGCAGGGGTGATGTGGAGAAGAGAAGCTAAAGATCAGAGAAGATGGATTAAACTTGGAGAGACCTTCATCCTGCAGTGGATTGATAATGGTCGATGATATATATATATATATAGATAGATAGATAGATAGATAGATAAATTATAAGTTTTTGGGATATACCATGTCTTATTTTCCATTGACCACTGATATTTCGATGGGATAGCAACCGCCATTTTCAAGGTTAACTTTTGAAAGAAAAACCGTTAGATCTTAACAAATAACGTGACTGTGTGTGAGATGAAAAATGAGATTCCAGTTCAGCATTCACAATATGAGGCTTATCAAAATGTTTATTTTCCTCAGTATTTTTACCTGTTAATTTTAAGTTAATATTGGATAAAAAGAGAGGTTTCCACATAGCTGGAATACGTTGTGCTTCATCAGTTCTATTTAAACCAGTAGGTCTCTTTAATATTTCAATTGACTCTCTCATGGTTCTTAAATCATATCTTTCCAAATTAGCAAGTAGTTTTGTATTGTGACAAATTAGGTTTGTGACCAGTTTCTAAATAATGGGAAGTAAAAACTGATGTGCTAATTTTTTGTTGAAAAGCATTTTTATGTTCCTTAATTCTGACATTAATTCATCTATTAGACTGACCCACATAGCCTCTTGATCACTGGAAATACGGAATTTCATAAACTCCTTGGTGTTCCAAAAGTATTCTGTCTTTAGGTTTATACAAAAAATCACCAATTTTTTTGCCAGTAGAAAAAGTAGTCTTTATATTAAAACAAGATAGTCTTCTACTGATTTTATCAGTAACCCCCCTAATGTAAGGCAAAATTACTCTATTAAAAGAGGAATTATCAATTCTATCCTCTTTTTTCTTTTTAGTATTAATGTTATATAAAGCCTTACATATGATCTTTTTATTATAATTATTAGAAAGCAGAATACTTTTTGTAAGTTTTATTTCTTGAGAAAGATGTTCTTTATCAGATAAATTATAAGCTCTAGTGAAAAGATTTTTAGCTACAAAAAAAATTTGTGCAGGATGATGATGAGAATTAAAATTAAGATATCTGTTTGTATGAGTGGATTTTCTGTAAACTGATATTGACAATGTTTCATCACATTTTCTTGCAATGAAAACATCCAGAAAAGAAAGTGATCTGTTATTTTCCACTTCCATAGTAAATTTAATATTTGGATGCCAATTATTTATAAAAGCAAGAAAAGAATTTAAAGAATCAATTCCATGAGACCATATGACAAAAGTATCATCCACATATCTAAGCCAAATAGAAGGTTTTTTAGTAGCTGCACATAATACTTGACTTTCAAAATTGTCCATGAAAAGATCAGCAATGACAGGTGACAGTGTGGTTCCCATAGAAAGTCCTTTAATTTGTTTAAACAATATATATATATATATATATATATATATATATATAAATTTCTCTAATTATATATATATATATATATATACAATTAGAGAAATTTGAACTTGGGATTTTTCAGTCTATTCATCCCCCATCATCTCAAGCAGCTGATCACATGACAATGCACCTGAGAATAATATAAATGATCCCCAATGTATTTATTTTGCACAGAACTGGCACTCATTATGTGGGCCAGATTATAATCTCCCACACATATATACAATAAGTGCTTGGTTTATATCAAAATAGCAATTCCTCAAACTTTAATGGATAGATTTTAATCTTACACTCTTCGAACAATTCAACCATCCATTTCATTGAAACACCTATGACGGAATTCTCAAAGACTTGATGGATTTGGCATTGTAGTCATATACATGTAAACATTATCTAATCATTCATATTATCAGACCAGTACATATTTATATTAATAGGAAAGAAATGGGTTGGACTTGTACTATGATGAACCTATTTCCAAGGCAATATGTAATTAACCTATTCATTATACTGAATGATTACTACAGTAAATAGAGAGATTTGAATTTTCATTCTATATTCATCTCCACTTCATCTCAAACAAATGATCATATATATGTAGAAACAGTGAATGACCCCCAATACATGTATTTCATGCAGAACCAGCACTCATTAGTTGGGCCTGACCATAATCTCCCACACACA
>JAQFVV010006364.1:2250683-2310683 GCA_028023455.1 Epiperipatus broadwayi | reverse complement strand
TTTATAATATAAACATTTACCCACTACAATATTTGTATATTTTAAAACTACAATATTTGTATATTTTAAAACTATATATTTGTATATACAGTTAACTTTTCAGAAGTGGTATTCAAGTATCCTGATGTAAGGCTGAGAAGTAAGAGTATCATTTGTTCATTTATATATATTGCAATCTTGGGTTTTAAGCCAATAAACATCACATGACCACCACCTCTTATGCTTGTGTATAACTGATGTTAAAACAGGCAGAACTCACTATATATATTGCCACACACAGCAAGCGAGAATAATCAATGGATGCCAAAGGCTTGTGCATAAAATCTCCATCTAGTGCCTGCTCATCCAATATCCCCAGACTAGTTTCTGGCTTATGGCCTTCATCAGTGGGGAACCTTGGATCTGAGAGCCTAAGATCTAGGTGCAGGGTTCTCAGATCCAAGGTTCCTCACTGACAAAGGCCATAAGCCAGAAACTAGTTTGGAGATATTGGATGAGTAGGCACTAGATGGGGATTTTATGCACAAGCCTTCTGGCATCCATTGATTAATCTAGCTTGCTGTGTGTGGCAATATATATAGTGAGTTTTGCCTGCTTTAATCTTGGGTTTTGTCATTGAAGCTAGACTTTCAGCCTTTTAATATATTCAAATATATATAAACAATTATTATAAAGAAAAAAATTTTATTATTATAATTTTATTATAAGTTAATTTATTAAATCATTATAAACATATGCCAATTTAAATTATAAATTATTTAGAGTATGTTATAAGCACTGTATATAATTGAAGTGTATTTTAATATTTTTACTATATTAATTTAAACTTATCCATGATTAAAGTAGTTTTAAGTGTTTAACCTAGAGATGTAGTTTTCTATTTAGCAAGATATTAATATTAAAGAGTTAAGATTGCTTTAATATAATCTTTTAGTATCTCAAATTTAGTGTTTAAATAAGCAGTAATAATAATTAGGTCTAAAATTTTTATATCAGATGTTAATGTTGAATTTGCTTTCTTATAACAAAGCAGTTAGTTTAAATTGACTATTAGCAATAATATATTGATAAGCTAATTTCATTAAGATGAATAGATAAAGTGAGATTAATCAACTTAAAAGATAGAAAATTGGTTTATTACTATTTAAACGATATTAATTTTCAAGTGAAATAACTTCAGTGTAATTTGTGTGTGTGTTCTTATATTTACTAATTTTAGTTTACAATTTTTTATTTTATAATATTAGATATCATTTCTCAATACCCGTGATTTAATTAAAAGTAAACTTAGGAACAGTTAAAAAATGATGTAATATTTTTTTTGTAAAAAACAACATTTTCTTTTGTGGTATTTTATTTTACCATACTAATAATTTTTGTTTTATAATTATTTCAGACAGCATGTATTAATTAAAATGTCTGAAAATTATGTAAATAAGTTTCTATTTTTAGATCAACTTTATAGATACAAAATTGACCTTTTGAAGTATAGGGTGAGAAGGTCAAAGCAAGCAGTAAAATGGGGTTCCATCAATCAAAAAGGGTTACATGACTAAGTATGCAAAAGATTGACACACACACACACACACACATTAAATCTGAACTACATTGTCTGAACCACTGCAGTTTTTGAAAAAAAAAACAGACATTCATAGAAGAAAGAAATTTCAAAGTTTATCAGCTATAGAATTAATTACAAGTTATGATTTTTTAAAATTATTTATTTTTAAAGTAACATGTATCCTAAACATTTAAGTTCAGGTACAATAGTTTTAAAGTAAAGTCACTGGAAAATCTAAAGCTTAACTCTATTTAAAATCAAGAAAAGCAAAGAAAGAAAATGTCAAACAATTGTTGAATCTTAATTGCTAAAATATATCACTTTATCATGGAAATTACACATGGCTTCTACTGCTCACATAGACGTTCTTCATTATTTTATATTTCATAATTGCAATGAACTTTATGATAAATATCATTCTCCTCATATCCTAGAAATAGAATTATTGAAAGCTCATATTTTGAAAATATTTATAATAGCATGTTAATGTCTAAAAAAGCATATTTCTTTTACTAACTTATTTGAGAGAATAATAATTATCCACAACTTTCAAAATGTTTTATTTTGATATACTTTAAAATATTGTTGCAATAAACGGTTTCTCTTGGATAGATTTATTTGTAATAAATGAATTATGAATTTTAGAAGAATACACTGTTTATTTTAAAATTAACATGACATTTTTATTGCTCTTAATAATTTGCTGATGAAAAGAAAAAAATCACTTGTTTTATAAGTCAACTTTATAATTAAAATAAACTGAATGAGAGTGAATACATTATAATTAAAAATTTAAATGACAGTAATTTAATAAGAATTATTTATATGCTTTATGACTATTCTTAATGCTTAAATGTTAATATATAAACTTGTTCTCTTTTTTCTCTCTGGAAGGAACTAAGGTTCAGAAAGAAATACTTGCTTTCAGACTTCTGTATTTGAATATAATTCTTAAAATGTGTAAATGGAAAACCATATTAACACTATGGTATAAATTATTGAAACCTGATTTACTTACTTATATGTTTAAATGTATCATGAAATTAAATGGCCATTATTAATATTCTTGAGGGTGTTGATTTTTAAGGAAATTTTTTAAAATAATTTTCAATGCTATGCATCTATTTTAGATTGCCTTATTGCCAACAAATGGAGAAATATTATCTGCTTGTAAAATTGTCATCTAGCAATTTATGAAATCTTCAAGATAAAGAACTTTAATACTTTGGAATTTTTTGGTAAACTGGTTATAATTTAGAGTTAAAATTTTATGTATTTATAATTTATCATTTATTTGTTTATGCATTTTTGCATAGTATATTTTATGCATTATGGTTCATGATGGTAGTCAGAAGTTCATATAATATTGATTGTTCTATTAATTCTATATTATGATTGTTGTATTATATCATTTTAAGAGTATTGCTTTGTTTCCTGTTGTGAGTAATTTATCTATTTTAGTGAACATTTATAAATAAACCATGAAAATATTGTATATTCTTATTTTATTAATTATTTAATGTGATATTTTATTAAGTCAGATTTGACAAACATAATTATCTTATCTGCTTTATGCAACAATTAATTATTATTATGTTTATTAAGAGATTACTATTAGTTTTTTCCTTGTGTATTGATATAAACTTATCTTGGAAATTTGCTTCCAAGGGATAGGAGCATGTCTTTCTCTTAATGATATTAATTTAGATAGCCCATATATTTTATTAAGAGATGTTAGTCTTGTCTTTCTATTATCAATGATACTTTACATTAGTGGTAGATGTTATTTATTATATTTCATGTTTAGATAAATGCTTTGTTTGAAGTAACTCTTATTGTTTCTAGTATTTGTGATGGTCCATTCCTAATTTTCTCATATCTTTAGAGACAAAGTTCTAGTATTTTATTTAACCTCATAATGTAGGTGCATACTCTGAGTTCATGCCATTACTAGGTTCATTGCATTTATTTATCTTTTCCCCTCAAAAGTATCACATTTTTGTATTTAACTATGTATGGTGTATTACATATCTTTATTGTTGTGGCAATTGATGTGCTTGTTTGTTTTTGAAGTGTGTCATTTTTTCTTCAGGTGCACTTTTGACTACTCTTAGTGTAGACATAGATAGTCCTGATGTATAAATCTGTTCTGCAGATTTAAAATTTCAAAAGATTTAAAATTTCAAAAGATTTAAAATTTCAAAATTGTATTACTTAACCTAAATAAAAAATATACATCATCATAAAATAGCAAGTCTTTGCTAGATTGGTAAAACATAAATAATATTTATATTTAGTCATTGTTTAGGACAATATTATGGTGAGTGTATGCAAATGTGGAACTTCTTAAAATAATTCATAGGTTAAATAAAAGCTTCCTCAGTTAGAAAGCTGTATAATTATTAAAATAATGCATAGATTAGTAGAAATTTACATAAGCTAAGAAAGTATAGACTTTTTGAAATAATGTTCATATTAATGAAAGACTTATCATGCAGGAGATATACAAGTTTTGTAATAATAATGTTAATAATAATTTAAATTTTAGCAGTTAAGAAAAGTGAAACTTCTTGTAACAATATCTGTGTTCATGAGGTACACATTGATCCATGGAATTAAACAATAGTTAATGAACATTTAATTTATTAATTAAATTTTTTTAATATAAATTTGAGCTACAAACTTTGAAAGTATAATATTTTAATGGGGCAATATGCATTATATTATAATTAAACAGTGCTCTTAAATTTTGTAGATTTCCTATAGTGATATTGTTGTTAAATTGTTTTATTGCAAATAAATGTTATATTTTATTGTTAAGTCTTGTTTTAAAGTTTCAATTGTATGTATTTACACATCATTTATGCAGAAATCTAAAAATTGTATAATTTATTGTGTCAATTATATTTCATTCTGAAATTAAAGATAATAAATAACATAGTTATAGTGGTTTACAGATGTTGAGAAAGCATCTAAGAAATAAAATATTTATTCTTTTCTTAAGATTTTACTGATCATTATAATTTAACTGTAATTATTTAAAATCAGACTTCTCTTATAATAGAATATTAGCTGCTTCATTTAAGAAATATTGGTTTAGGTTGTTAATGAAATAGACCATCAAATCCCTTTTTCACTCTAGGTCTTCGAAGGTTATCCTACCTAGGAGATTATTATATTAGTCAAAATTAAAAGTTTTTATGAATTTTATTATAATTAAAATAGTTTTTTAATAAAATTCATCATCATCATTTATTATTATTATTAATCAGCCATTAAATTAATGCACATGTGCTTTGTGGAATTTTAACTATAAATGAATACTCTCATTTCCAAACACAAGATAAAGTCTTTGTGAAAAGATAGAATGAATTCATCTATATTTTTGATCCAAATATTTATCTATGGGAAAATCTTAAGCATTTGGAAATGACAGCATGAAGATGTTAAGCAATCACTTTAAATTATTTTTACTATGCTTGAATGAATGATGCAAAATTTTCTAGAATTTACTATACATCATTCTTATTTGAAATTAAATATATGTAAATGAGATATTTATTTTATATAGTGCTATGTTTTATAAACTGTAATATTAATAATCAGCCATTAATATAATGCACATGTGCTTTGTGGATTTCTAACTATATATGAATACTCTCACTTTCAAACACAAAATAAAGTCTTTGTAAAAAGATAGAATGAATCCATCTATCTTTTTGACCCAAATGTTTATCTATGTGAAAATCTTAAGCATTGGAAATGAGAGCATGAAGATGTTAATCAACCGCATGAAGATGTTAATCAACCACTTTGAATTACTTTTACTGCACTTGAATAAATGACGCTAGCAAAATTTTCTAGAATTTACAATACGTCGTTCTTATTTGAAATTAAATATATGTAAATGAGTTATTTATTTTATATAGTGCTATGTTTTTATAAACTGTAATATTAATAATCATCCATTAAGCTAATGCACTTTGTGGATTTTTAACTATAAATGAATATTTTCACTTTAAAACACAAGGTAAAATCTTTGTGAAAAGATAGAATTCATTTATAGTTAAAAATCCTCAACACACATATGTATTAGCTTAATGGCTGATTATTAATATTAAGTTTATAAAAACATAGTGCTATATAAAATAAATATACCATTTACATATTATTTCTATTATTATTATTATAATCATCATCACCATCATTATTATTGTATAGTAATTAGACATTATCTTTGGAATAAGTGTGTTTCTTCCTATACCTTTCACTAGGATACTATTTATTTGATTAACAACTTATAAGTAAAATAAAGGACTGAGAAATTTAATATTAAGAATATTTATAATGAATCCTAAGATTTTAATTCCATAATTCAGTACTAAAAAGAAACTATATTTTATGTAAAAGAAATTATTGTGAAAAGAAAAGCAAGGTGGAATAAATAGACAAATAAGATTTAAAGAATGTGATTATTTTATCTAAATCTTGAATTGTGGATCTGATCATGGCAATAAGATGCTGGAATAGTAGCTGTGAGGAGGAATAAATTAAATTTTATTATGAGAAAAAAATTATATTATAATCTAACTATTATGGTATATGCTGTAAATATTGAGTTTTTGTAGTTTGTAAGAGTGTGTTGAGAATTTTTCTTCTCTTACAATTTCTTTTTTAATTATAATTAAAATATTTATAATGTTTAATAATTATTACCATTGCAATTATTATCCATATGGCTTTTTTTATTATTGGCATAGATCACACTAATAGAGAATCCTGAGCTTAGCATGATGTGATACCATTTTTTGGTTATATATATATATATATGATAACAGATGGCGTTCTACCAAAAATACCGTCAAGCGTAGTTTTCTGTTTACATAAACGTTTGAGCGAGCATTCACTATCTCTAACCTTAATTCCACTTTCAGATCATGATTTCAAGCTATTTGCTATTGTCAGTGAAAGACAGGAATAAGAAACTAGATCTAAACACAAACTCTGAGCAATTATGAAACAGTTTCTATTCAGCTTGCAAGCGTGAATCTTTTAGACACATTAATGTCTTCAAACTCAGCATAGCAAGCCAGATAGCTACATGGGTCTGATCTTTGTTCAGCATCACCACATAGGAGAAGCCTCTGCAATATACATCATTGCAAGAAATATCTCAAAGTTGCATTTATGAAAAACAAAAAAACACAAGTTAAAAAACTTGCTAATGCTTGCATTTATGATAACAGATGGCGTTCTACCAAAAACACCTTCAAGCGTAGTTTTCTGTTTACATAAATGTCAGAGCGAGCATTCACTATCTCTAACTTTTATTCCACTTTCAGATCATGATTTCAAGCTATTTGCTATCATCAGTGAAAGACAGGAATAAGAAACTAGATCTAAACACAAACTCTGAGCATTTATGAAACAGTTTCTATTCAGCTTGCAAGTGTGAATCTTTTAGACACGTTAATGTCTTCAAACTCAGCATAGCAAGCCAGATAGCTACATGGGTCTGATCTCAGTTCAGCATCACCACATAGTAGAAGCCTCTGCAATATACATCATTGCAAGAAAGACCTCAAAGGTACATTTATGAAAAACAAAAAACCACAAGTTAAAAAACTTGCTAATGCTTGTATTTATGATAACAGATGGCGTTCTACCAAAAACACAGTCAAGCGTAGTTTTCTGTTTACATAAACATTAGAGCGAGCATTCACTATCTCTAACCTTAATTCCACTTTCAGATCATGATTTCAAGCTATTTGCTATCATCAGTGAAAGACAGGAATAAGAAACTAGATCTAAACACAATCTCTGAGCATTTATGAAACAGTTTCTATTCAGCTTGCAAGCGTGAATCTTTTAGACACATTAATGTCTTCAAACTCAGCATAGCAAGCCAGATAGCTACATGGGTCTGATCTCAGTTCAGCATCACCACATAGTAGAAGCCTCTGCAATATACATCATTGCAAGAAAGACCTCAAAGGTACATTTATGAAAAACAAAAAAACACAAGTTAAAAAACTTGCTAACGCTTGTATTTATGATAACAGATGGCGTTTTACCAAAAATACAATCAGCATAGTTTTCTGTTTACATAAATGTCAGAGTGAGCATTCACTATCTCTAACCTTAATTCCACTTTTAGATCATGATTTCAAGCTATTTGCTATCATCAGTGAAAGACAGGAATAAGAAACTAGATCTAAACACAAACTCTGACCATTTATGAAACAGTTTCTATTCAGCTTGCAAGCGTGAATCTTTTAGACATGTTAATGTCTTCAAACTCAGCATAGCAAAGCCAGATAGCTACATGGGTCTGATCTCAGTTCAGCATCACCACATAGTAGAAGCCTCTGCAATATACATCACTGCAAGAAAGACCTCAAAGGTACATTTATGAAAAACAAAAAAACACAAGTTAAAAAACTTGCTAATGCTTGTATTTATGATAACAGATGACGTTCTACCAAAAACAAGCATTAGCAAGTTTTTTGTGTTTTTTTTTGTTTTTCATAAATGTACATTTGAGGTCTTTCTTCCAATGATGTATATTGCAGAGGTTTCACTATGTGGTGATGCTGAACTGAGATTAGACCCATGTAGCTATATGGCTTGCTATGCTGAGTTTGAAGACATTAACATGTCTATAAGATTAACACTTGCAAGCTGAATAGAAACTGTTTCATAAATGCTCAGAGTTTGTGTTTAGATCTAGTTTCTTTTTCAAGCTTTCACTGACGATAGCAAATAACTTGAAATCATGATCTGAAAGTGGAATTAAGGTTAGATATAGTAAATGCTCGCTCTGATGTTTATGTAAACAGAAAACTACGCTTGACGGTGTTTTTGGTTGAACGCCATCTGTTATCATAAATAGAAGCATTAGCAAGTTTTTTAACTTGTGTTTTTTTGTTTTTCATAAATGTACCTTTGAGGTCTTTCTTGCAATGATGTATATTGCAGAGGCTTCTACTATGTGGTGATGCTGAACTGAGATCAGACCCATGTAGCTATCTGGCTTGCTATGCTGAGTGTGAAGACATTAATGTGTCTAAAAGACTCATGCTTGCAAGCTGAATAGAAACTGTTTCATAATTGCTCAGAGTTTGTGTTTAGATCTAGTTTCTTATTCCTGTCTTTCACTGACAATAGTAAATAGCTTGAAATCATGATCTGAAAGTGGAATTAAGGTAAGAGATAGTGAATGCTCGCTCTGACGTTTATGTAAACAGAAAACTACGCTTGATGGTGTTTTTGGTAGAACACCATCTGTTATCATAAATACCAGCGTTAGCAAGTTTTTTAACTTGTGTTTTTTTGTTTTTCATAAATGTACCTTTGAGGTCTTTCTTGCAATGATGTATATTGCTGAGGCTTCTACTATGTGGTGATGCTGAACTGAGATCAGACCCATGTAGCTATCTGGCTTGCTATGCTGAGTTTGAAGACATTAACATGTCTAAAAGATTCACGCTTGCAAGCTGAATAGAAACTGTTTCATAAATTCTCAGAGTTTGTATTTAGATCTAGTTTCTTATTCCTATCTTTCACTGACGATAGCAAATAGCTTGAAATCATGATCTGAAAGTGGAATTAAGGTTAGAGATAGTGAATGCTCACTCTGACGTTTATGTAAACAGAAAACTACGCTTGATGGTGTTTTTGGTAGAATGCCATCTGTTATCATAAATACAAGCGTTAGCAAGTTTTTTAACTTGTTGTTTTGTTTTTCATATATATATATAATAGAAATTATTATATATATATTTATATATATAAACTCTGTCACAAAAGTAAATGTAAACCCAAGAAATATTAATTCCAAAAATATAGAGATAAATAGTAGCTAATGAATAGCAGTATAATCTAAAAGCATTTTTCGTGCTGAGTACCCATATCAAAGATAAAAGACATAAAATTAAAAAAACAAAAAAAAGAAAAAAACTGTTCCACCTATAAAACCTCAACACAGAACTTATATAGTTTTCAGACTAATTGTACATACTGAACATTATTAGATATTACAAAGATACCACTAGAAACAGACCAGGCTTCTTTAATTTTACTTTTCTTATTATTGCATTTACTATAAACCATTTTTATTTCAGTAGGTTTGTAAACATGACCAAGTAAATACTTATGGTCCAAAAATATTGATGACATCTAAAAATACAATTTAGTTTTATTGTAACAGTGCATATGCTAATTAGCCTTATATAAATGTTTGTTCCAGATTCACCATAAATGCCATATGTGTATTATGGTGAATCCAGAGCAAACATTAATATAAGACTTAAATAGCATGTGTGATGTTACAATAAAGCTAAATGGGATTCTTCATTGTCAACAGTATTTGGGTGTCATGAATGTTTGATTGGTCACATTTTCAATGCTAGTAAAATAAAAATGGTTTACAATGAAGGCAATAATAGGAAACATAAAGTCACTTGGTTTATTTTTTATGGTAACTTTATAATGAACAGAAAGACTAATAGTGTTCAGCTGTGTATGGTATGGAATATGCACAATTAGACTGATGGCTCCATAACTTCCATGTTGAGGTTTTACATATTTAACTTTTTTTTGTTAAATATGTCCGTTGCCTTTAATAAGAGGGCTCAGCACTGAAAATGCATTTAGGTTATCTATTAATTACTATTTATCACTATATTTTTGGAAATTAAATCATTGTATAACAGCTAATGCTATATATGTTTTATAATTTTAATACAAAAAGTTTTTTTTTGGCAATTATATTTTTGCTCTCCTGAGTAGTGATAATCTCCTGCTGTAGATACCATTTTGGGCAGTACACACACTATAGCTTCTCTACATTGCTTTAAGTTTATATATAATCTTATATTACCATGGACAGTTTCTTTGATTCTGCAGTTAAAATTTTAAAGTATTAGGTAAAAAATCTGAAGATAATAGCATTTTATTCACCTTTTAGGGAATGACAAACCTTTTCTATGATTAACAGTAGCCTAGTTGCATGATAATATTCTGACGAATGTGGCCTAAATATCATTAGAAATGGAAATTTGTGATTTTCCAAGTGTTGGGACAAAATGAAAAAAAATCACTGAACAAATGGAAAAATTATAATTATCAGTATTTTGCTTATAAATTAAAGATTATTTGTACAACATTTTTGTAAAATACTTATTTTACATCAATAACATACATCACCAAAAAAAACCAATTACTTTGATATCATTTATTTATAAAAAAGACAACTATTAAAAGATTTGTTGCAGCAAAGTGGAAGAATTTTTTACTTGCAAAACTAAAATTGCCTTTATCCAAAAATAAAGAAAATATTGTTTAGAATTTTAATAACAATAAATAATATATTAATTTTTTAAGATTTTCTTTCTTTCTTTGATGATAACTAACTGTAAATATATCCTTTATTTAATAATATAAAATTTACACATGTAATATTTCATTCTACTAACTTTTTGAATAGATAAATTACATACCAAATGGCATTGTCATAGATAAGAACTCTATTTAGAAATTTATATTCATGTTCTGAAAATGTCAAATGTTAACCTTTGAAATGTCTAGTGCTTGAAAGCTTACATTTGTAATAAATAATGTTAAGATTATAATATGAGAAGTACTTTCAATTATTTTCATAACCTTCTTCATTTGGAAATTATTTAATGATAAAAATTGATATCTAGTCCATATTTTTCAAATGCTGAAACTAAATTTATTTTAAAAAATATATAGTTGTATAATGTTTTGTGTGTGTCCTACCTAAAATTAATAGACTGGTGAATAATTAAAAAATATTATACTTTTGAAACAAAAAAAAATAATATTGTATGTCAAATTTTATATAAATACAAAGCTTTGGATATAGATGAATTAATCATAATCAAAGGATACTATTGAGAAATAATTACAAGAGCATCAGTATAAATATATAAAAATTAGAATAATATTAATTTTTTTTATTATAAACAAATATGTGAATTTAATTTCAATTTTCAAATGGAAAGTAATAAAATTATTTATTAGGGAAGAAGACCTAAATTTAAATTATTATTATTATTATTATTATTATTATTATTATTATTATTATTATTATTATTATTATTATTATTATTATTATTATTATTATTATTATTATTATTATTATTATTATTATTATTATTATTATTATTATTATTATTATTATTATTATTATTATTATTATTATTATTATTATTATTATTATTATTATTATTATTATTATTATTATTATTATTATTATTATTATTATTATTATTATTATTATTATTATTATTATTATTATTATTAATTTATAGTGGATATTTTAGTTGATATCCATCTTTATTGTTAAAAGAAGGTTGGCTTGACACCAGTTTGAAATTACTGATTGTTATTGATACTGAGATTATCTAAGTATAGACTGGCTACTGTTTTTTAAATATAATTAAATAATCCCTCCCCACAGTTCTAACAACAAATGATAATACATTTTTAAAGTTACAAAGATATTTCATTCACTTTATATATTCCTTCATTTATCAGGAGAATTGTCTACAACGCTTTTATTAGAAGGAATGCATTTTATTAATTAATCAGAGATTTATCGCTAAATATTTTTAAACCTGATTGACACATATATTTCTGGCAAGTATAAGTTTTTTCCCATTTTTAACCAATGATGATTTACATTGTAATACTATGCAAAAATAATAATTTACAGTGCTGAATATATATATGTAATGTTTTGAGATTAACTCATTGCAATTGCTTTTTAAATGCAATTCATCCCTTCTAGAAAAGATCATAGTACACTCATGATATATAAAGGTCAAAGTTAAAAAGATATATTTTTTAGTTTAAAAATGTATTACCATTTTCTGAATCTGTTGGATTATGTAATTATATTTTAAGTTAAAACAGTTGCAATTGAGTTAAAATTATACATTACTTTTAAATATTTAGCACTGTAAATTATATATATATTATTTCTGGTTTAAATATATGTAATTAACAATAATATTCTTCTTATAGTTCAGCTAAATTATATTTACCATTATCAGAATAAAAATTTAATTATTGTAAGAGTTTTTTTAAAATAACATTTCTTATCCAGTCAGTATCAGGTTCAATAAAGTCTAACTGTTAATACAATAAATAGTACTATTAATTAAGCACAAACAAATTCAAATATCTCATGACAGTTATCTGTATTAATCTTTGTTTTAAGATATGTTGCCAAATTTTCTGACAATGAATTTCATATATATATATATATATGTTATACTTAATGTTTTCACGGTTATATGATGTAGATAAATTGTAAGTTTTTGGGATATACCGTGTCTTATTTTCCATTGAGCACCGATATTTCGATGGAATAGCAACTGCCATTTTCAAGGTTAACTTTTGAAAGAAAAACCGTTAAATCTTAACAAATAACGTGACTGTGTGCGAGATGAGAAATGAGATTCTAGTTCAGATTCACAATATGAGACTTATCAAAATGTTTATTTTCCTCAGTATTTTTACCTGTTAATTTTAAGTTAATATTGGTAAAAAGAGAGGTTTCCACATAGCTGGAATACATTGTGCTTCATCAGTTCTATTTAAACTAGTAGGTCTCTTTAATATTTCAATTGACTCTCTCATGGTTCTTAAATCATATCTTTCCAAATTAGCAAGTAGTTTTGTATTGTCAAAATTAGGTTTCTCATTTCGCACACAGTCACGTTATTTGTTAAGATCTAACGGTTTTTCTTTCAAAAGTTAACTTTGAAAATGGCGGTTGCTATTCCGTCGAAATATCGGTGCTCAATGAAAAATAAGACACGGTATATCCCAAAAACTTATAATTTATATATATATATATTTCACAATGATGGCATTACATATATATATATATTTACACAGCTATTTAGTGATAAAATATTTAGATAAAATTATTTTCCAATATTCTGCTCAATATTCTTCTTCTTCAAATGAATGGAAACATCAGATACAACTTAATTATTTTCCTATTTTATATGCAACATATGTTAAATAGGAGTTTCCTAAAGTGTTTTAATTGAAATCCTAATTTAAACCATGTTTATCACATTTCAGTCATGTTATTGCCTACTGAGCTTATGACAGTTTAGTAGCTATTTGTGGTGACCATGTTTTAAGTACTGCAATTTTGAGATAAGCATTGTTTTTATTTTAAAGTAATGGCAGCAGACATTTTATTCACCTATGTGGAATGTTACATATAATTTTATTCTTTTATAATTCCATTGCAATTTTTAAAAAAAATATCAGTTTATCTTTTATGTGATTTTGCATAATATCTGATCCAAAACTGTTAAAAGATAAGAATGAGAAATCGTTAGCATTTTTCACTAGTTCAAATAAGGTTAAATTTTTAAACGTAAATGACTAAATAGGATTTTATTTTAGGTATCTTTCACTCTTTATTTTGATCAAATTAATAATTAGGTATTGATAAATATAAGTGCTGATTTTTTCTAAAATAGTCATTTCAACATTGCAAATATTTTAAATGATGGATATCAATATCTTGGATAATGAATCTTTTTTTAAATTCATAATTCTAATATTCATTGAGAATCATTGGATGTTTTTTCAACCATCATTATTCCACTATTTTAGATCACTGTTTACTGTTATTGTAACTCATTTTACCATATGACTTTTAATTATAAATTTTATTAAACGCCCATTATTATATTAAGTAATAATTTACTAAGGCTGTAACCTTAGAAATAAGCGTCTGAAAAATACGAAGGTAGGGACCTTTATAGGTCTTCTTTTCTTCATAGCGTAAGCTTGGGTTTTAAGACCTATAGAGGTCCCTACCTTCATATTTTTCAGACGCTTATTTCTAAGGTTACAGCCTTAGTAAATTATTACATATGACTTTTAATAATGTAGATTTATTTGTACTGCCTTATTAATTTTTTAATTGAAAAAAAAAATTGAACAGATCAGTATCATACAAACTGACAGTAAGTATCAATTGTCTTTACTCTATAGTTCTAAAAGAAATATATTTTAAGGATATTTCTGCATTCTTAATCAAGGTTCATGTGAAACTCAATGTGTAACTTCATAATCTGTCAAAATTAACATAATGATACATTTTTTTCAAATATTTTAATAATTACAAAACAAATATCAGATTTTAAAACAGAATTTATGAGATTAGCACAAATTCACATTTGTTTGTTCACATAAAAAAATAAAAACTTAAACAAACAGATTGTTCATTTTCTGAACGAGTGTTCACACTAACATTTTTACATTGTGATTTTTTGTTTACAGATTAGTTTTTAAATATTTATAAGCTCGAATATGATTTTTTAGAATATTATTTATTTATAAAATTTAAAATAAATCAAGTCCAACTTAATGAGGTTTAGTATAAAATAAGGATTTTTATACATAAGTGAAAGGGTGAGCATTTTCAAAAACATCCACCAGGTGGAACAATAGAAAATGCCAGAATTTGAAAGGGTAAATTAAGCAAATGACACTTTCTGCTGGAAAGCCATCTTCATTAGCCAATATTGTTATTTTGTTTTAATTATTCTGAATTAATTCTATTTATTATTCTTTTTATTATTTCATTTAAAAAAATGATTAATTGATTGGGGGGAAAGGGTTCTATAAAATTTGAGCAGATATTGCAGAATTGAGTCTTGAGAAAGGGATTTTTATTCTTTTAATTTTTTTCAATAGGAATAGCTTATTATCAGGGAAATGGAGATTCATTTAAAGTTCACACACATGCACACAAGATGAAAGAATTGATTCTCAGCGAATGTACAAAGCTTGAGCACAGAAGGTGGAAAGATGAATCTTGGGATATGCTATTTATTATTTTGATTTTTAATAAATTATGAGTAATTTTTTCATATAGAATTTGAGCACAGGAAATGAGAAAGTGAAGCAACAATTACCTGGATGTTGTATTTTCGATTTCATCTATATTGCATAAGATTTGGGCATTGTATCATCAGATTTTCAATGGTATAGGTGGCTAAAGAGATGGACATTGGAGTAGATTGATGCCTGTCCATTAAAGTATGAAGATTTGTTATCTTAATATAGACTGAGCACTGATTATATATATATATATATATATATATATATATATCAGTGCTCAGTCTATATTAAGATAACAAATATATATATATATATATATATATCATCAACCATTATCAATCCACTGCAGGATGAAGGTCTCTCCAAGTTTAATCCATCTTCTCCGATCTTTAGCTTCTCTTCTCCACAACAAACCTGCACATTTTCTTATTTCATCCATCCATCTCACATGTGGCCTCTTTCTGGGTCTTTTACAATCTCTTGGAATCCAGTTTAAAATTTCATTTGTCCATCTATTATCATCTCTTCTAGTAATATGTCCAGCCCAACTCCATTTCAATCTTTTAATTTTTTCAATAAGGTCAGTAACACCTGCTTGCTGTCTTACCCATACATTGCATTTTCAATCTCTTCTTGTTACTCCCAACATATATCTCTCCATACTCCTTTGAGTGGTCTGAAGTCTCTGTATTGCTTTTCTATTAAGTGTCCAAGTCTCAGATCCATAAGTAAGAACTGATAAAACACATTTGTTAAAAACCATCCTTTTCAAACACATAGGCATATTTCCTTTTAGTATCAAGTTATTTCTACCAAAAGCACTCCAACCAAGTTTAATTCTATGATTAATTTCCTCCATTATGTTTCCATATGTATTAATAATCTGACCAAGGTATTTGTAACTGTGAACTTCTTCTAATTCTTCATAATCAATCTTTATTTTCATATTTTGAGCAAATTGATTAAACATTACTTTAGTCTTTTTAACATTTATCTTTAGTCCTACTTTTCTACTTTCATCTGCTAACTCCTGCAACATTTCCTGCAGCTCTGAAGCATTATTTGCAAAACCAACTACATCATCTGCGAAATCTAAATGACTTAAATACTCTCCATTTACTTTCACTCCTTTAGTTTCCCATTTTAATCCACAAAATACTTCTTGCAGCACTGCTGTAAAGAGTTTTGGAGATATGGAGTCACCTTGTCTTACACCTTTCTCAATGTTGATTTTTCCAGTATCATTATGTAATCTAATTGTTGCTGTTGCATTTTTATAAATATTCTTTAAAATATGACAATATCCTGGATCTATACCTTGATGATCCAATGCTTTAATCACTGAAGAAATGTGTATAGAATCGAATGCCTTTTCATAATCTACAAATCCAAAACATAATGACAACTCATATTCGTTTGTCCTTTCTATGACTTCTCTCAATACCTGGATATGATCTATTGTACTAAAACCACTTTTAAATCCAACTTGTTCTCTTGGTTGGTGGAAATCCAAAGTTCTCTGTAGACGAGTTGTAATTATCTTGGTAAAATTTTTATATAAAACTGATAAAAGGCTGATAGGTCTGTAATTTCTAATATCTTCTTTATCACCTTTTTTAAATATTAATATTATTATTGCATTCTTCCAATCTTCCGGTACATCTTTATCATTTAGACATTTGGTATATAACTTTGCTAAAATTGTTTCTGTTTCTTCACCTGTTTCTTTTAATATATCAATTATAATTCCATCATTTCCTGGAGCCTTTCCTTTCTTCATACACTTAATTGCATGTCTCACTTCTTCATTTAAAATTCTGGGCAATTCGGAAGATGTAATAGATATAGGAGGTACTTGTTCTTTATTACTATATAATTCTTGATAAAAATCTTCTACCAATTTCATGATGTCATCTCTCTTTTTAGTAATAATTCCATCTTTTTTTCTTATTGCAGATATAAATTTCCTACCAATACCAAAATGTTGTTTTACACTCTTGAGACTTTTATTTTCGTCTACAGCTTTCCTTGCTAGTTCACAGTTATACTTTTTAATATCATTTTCAACTCTTTTCCACACCATTTTACACAATTCGAGATATTCAATCCTTTTTAATATATCATTTTTATATATCTTCATATTCCTTCTTTTTTTCATAAATTCTTTAGTCTCAGTAGCAATTTTATTGGTCACTTGCTGCTTCTTTCTACCAGCTATCTTTGTTGGAGTTTTTAAAAGTGTATCAGTTATTTTCATATTAATTTAATTTAAATATAAATCATGTTCAAAATCGACTAATGCTTGAAACCGATTTGTAAGTTTTAATTTAAATTCATTGGAATGTTTCTGAAGATTAGAAATATCAACTGTAAATAATGTTTTTAGTAATAATTTTTGTCTCTCTAGTTTTGCATTAACATGTATCTTACATCTTATTAATCCATGATCACTTCCTGTGTTAAATTTATTAAGAACATTACAATCTTGAAATATGTATTTTCTGTTAGTCAAAATATAATCCAATTCTGCTGTACCTTCATTTGGATGCTTCCATGTCCATTTCCTTTTAACATTTTTCTCAAAAAATGAATTCATAATATAAAGTTTTTCTTTTTCTGCTAACTCCACAAGTCTATGTCCTCTCTCATTTCTATTACCATAACCAAAATTACCTACAGCAATTTCATCTTTCATTTGTCTACCAATTCTAGCATTAAAGTCTCCCATAACAATTTTAAAATGTTGTTTACTCTGATCAAAAACCTTTTGTACATCCATATAAAAATCTTCTACTACTTCATCACTATGAGAACTTGTTGGGGCATAAACCTAAATTGTCTGCATTTGATATCTGCTATTAAGTTGTATAACTAATCTTGCCACTCTGTCCGATACACCATCAATCTCCACAATATTGTTCTTCCACTTTTTATTTATAATCAATCCTACTTCACTTGTATTTCCAATATGTGTGCCTTTATAATAGAGTATATGTCCACTTTTTAAATCAATTGTTTCTTCTCCTTTTCTTCTAGCTTCACAAAGTCCAATAATGTCCCATTTAATATAAGACAGTTCTTCTTCTAATTCTTGCAATCTTCCTTCACTTGAAAGTGATCTGCAGTTGTAAGTACCTAAATAAAAAGTCATCATCAAATGGCAGCCTGGGTCCGCAATCAGGGGATTCTTAGCACCCTTCACCTTCGTCCACCAACCGCTGCCTTGGTTGGTGACTTTACAGCCTCCTGGGAATAAGGGCCATGCTTTATTTTTGTCTGTCATAGTTGTATATATGTATTGGAAAAATATTTATCATTTACACAAACCTTCATTCTGCCTTATCAAGCACTGAGAAGAAAGACCATGGTGTTTCTTGGTCTTAAACTCAGAGGTAAAAAGCCAATAAACTCACCATGCTGGCTAAAATGTTGGGGGGCACCCCCCCCTTTTCCCATATTTTGTGAAAAATCACATAGAAAAAATAATTCCAAAAGAAAAAAACATGTGGGGGGGGATTTGGGATTTTGCCCTGCTCGGTTCCTTTAAGGCCTCCAAGAGGAATCAAAGGGTCTCCTTTCAGTTAATAGCAAACTCCTTTCTGCACCCATATATATATATATATATATATGGAAGATGATAATCTGAACCAAGTGATGAGTGCTGGTTCAGCATGAAATAGTATATTGGTGATTATTTATCTTTTCTACACGTGTGTGGTCATGTATATCAGTAATATGAGATAGTGTGAATAATGTGGATAGTTGAAGGTTGCTTGAAAGTCTGAGTTCAAATCTCCTATATTTTCAATTAAGTTCCAGGTATAAGAATGTCTGTATTTCAAATCTTGAACTATAAATGGAATTTTACTTGAATGCAGGTTTATTACTTCACAATGAAAAATTTTAAAACAGAACTTGATCTTGACATTGTTTTACAACTATTTATTATTTCCATATTACTGACATCACATTGTTTTTTAGATGAGTTTTTTAATTATCTCTATTTTATAATCATATTTAATTGCATTTCAATATCTATTCATTGTTTAATTTGAATAACATCTAACATTTTACTACCATCATAACTCATTATTATCTTTAATTTATTATAATTTTTATTGTAAGAATAATAAAAATGTAGACTTCTCAAATAAACATGTAATATGTCTAAATGCACTAAAAATGCAGATAATAGAGAAGTGAAGTACAAACTGTAACATTACTTGGCTGAACGTTTTCAAGAAGTCTTATTTTGTCATAATTGTAGCAAGTGGGTTGTATGAACATGATAGAAAATATATGCAACAAATATTTAAATATAGAAAGTCCACTTTTTGCAGAGAGAGAAGTATGCTTTCTTCTGGTTTATGGCATAGGTGTTGTTAGCTATATGCCATGCTTCTTTGATTTTACATTTAGAATCATGGAATGCATAGACACCATATCTACAACATAAAATGAAAGAATCATTAGCTACAACTAACAACATTTACACCATAAACTGGAAGAAAGCTTGCTTCTCTCTCTCTCCACAAAGTGTATTTTCTAATCTACTTTACATATATTTAAATATTTGTTACATATGTTTTATTGTGCTCTTACAACCCACTTGCTATTATTATGAGAAGATAAAACTTCTCAAAAATGCTCAGAAAATTAATATTACAGGTTGTACTTAGCTCCACAAATGCCTGCATTTTAGATATACAATCTTTATTATTTTGTCTTTTAAATGATGCAGCAAAAGACAAATTCTTTATTATCATTATTAAAAAGATTTTTATTACTGTTTATATATTTTACCTAATTCATCATAATTCAATGTAATTAATATTTCTGTAGTGTAATTTTTACTACAACAATCTCTCACAAGGTAAAGACTTGTTTTTATTCACATATAAACATATGGGGTGTGTGTGTAATTCTCCCAATATACATTTCATGAACCAGTACTCATGAGTTGGCGCAGATCACAATATTTTACACAGATCTTAATCCTTGTTCAGTATTTATAAATAACTGGTTACTACAGTTTAATAGTTATGTCAAACTTTAGTCATGTTTTTATTATTACACCTCTCCACAAGGAGTTAAAAGTGGACAGAAACCAATCCCTACCTTATGTAAAAATGGTGCAGTGAAAATTACATTACAAAAATATTATTTATGAAGTGGATAATCTCGAGAATAATAAAAGATTAATAAAAATTATTAATATACTTTCATTAAGTGGAATGTGTCAAAGTTGTGAAGGCAATGAGTTTGTCACTTCTGAATTATCTATATATACTGAACAATTATTATAATATGTATAAGGATTATGATCTGAATCAAGTGATGAGTGTTGGTTTAGCATAAGATATGCTTCCTGGGGATCATACATCCTTTTCACTTATCTTTAGTCATATATTTATGATTACATTCATCCACAAGGTGCTAAATGTGGATAGAAACCAGTCCACTTGACAGTGGTATAGTGAAAATTACACTACAGAAATATTATTCATTAAGTGAATAAAAATATTAAGTGTAAGTAAGTTTTTTCTAATCAGCCAATCCTAGATTATAAAATAATTAATCACTTTTTTTATACAGAATGAATTTTAAAAAAGTTAAAAACTACAAAAAATTCTTATTAGAGTATTAATGGTGATAAATAGTTGATGAAATTAATCACAGAATTAAATTTAGATAGAATTTTTTTGGTAGAAATAACTGAATATTAAAGAAAATATGTTTATGTGTTGAAAAGAAAGAGTTTTCAAAGATATATCTTACCATATCTTACTTATTTAACTGAGACTTTGACATGTAACAAAAAAGCAATTGTGAGACTTCAGACCATTCAATAAAATTTGGAGAGACGTATGTTAAAAATAACCAAGAAGAGTTCAAATTGAAAATACATGAATGAATGAAGAAATAAGATATTTGTGTTATATTTAGAATGTAAATAATTTCACTAAATGTGAAATGTATGCTAAATAAATAAATGAACTAAATTATTATGAAGCAAAAAATAAAAAGAAAGTTATATAAGTATTAATTAAAGTAAATATTACCAAAATCACACTTTTCTTTATGTCCAAAACTCCCTCCTTCCCCCCCCCCCCCCACCAAAAAAAAAAAAAAAAAATAAAAAAAAAAAAAAAAAAAAAATAAAAAAACACAAAAAAAAAAAAATAAAAAAAAAAAAAAAAAATAAAAAAATAAAAAAAAAAAAAATAAACAAAATAAAAAAAATAATATAAATAAAATAAAATAATAAATAAAAAAAAAAAAAAAAAAAATATAAATTATATATATTTTTTATTTATATATATATTATATAAATTCAAAAATTATAATAATTATATTTTTAATTTTAATAATAATTTATTTTATATTATTAAAATAAAAAATATTATTATTATTTTTATTATTATTTTAATTTTTATATTAATTAAAATAAAAAAATTAAAAAATATAATTTATTTATTTTTATTTTTTATTTATTTTTTTATTATATATATTTTTTTTTTTTTTTTTTTTTTTTTTTTTTTTTTTTTTTTTAATTTTTTTATATATTTTTTATATTTTTTTTTTTTTTTTTTATAATATTTTTTTATTTTTTTTTTATTAATTTATTTTTTTTTTTTTTTTTTTTTTTTTTATATTATTTTTTTAAAAAGGGAGTTGAAATAAAGGTTTTTTTAAAAAAAAATTTTTTTAAAAAAATTTTTGAAATTTGGAAAAATTTTATTTATTAATAAAATAAAAATATCTTGATAAGATAAGAATTTTGTAGTAAATAATATTTGACTAAAAGAATAGACCAGACTAGACATTAATTAAAACGATAATTAAACAATAGTTTTTGTTACAGAAATAAAATAGCACTAATTAGTGTTCTAGACTGTCCATGATCTGAGTGTTGCTATCTGCAGTTGGACTAAAAAAGAATAAAAAATCACTTGTAAGAAGAATCCAGATTGTCACACACACACAATCATATCAGCTGAACTGATCATGTTGAAAAACAGCCAGATTAAGTGGACTATGACTGACTTGATGAATTCCATCATTGAAGTTCAAAAGTGGACCTATGGACTTATACAAGCCATACTGGCTTATTTATGATTTTGTAGAACTCGATGGTCTATAATCACATATTGTAAGTGACTTTTTAATATTAATCTATGTAAGCATTATTAAGTTTAACTTGTTATATATGAAACATTGTTAATTTTACTTTACAGTTATCTTGTTGGCAATAAACATCAAACTACAGTTATAAATTTTTTTGTTATAATTATTTCTGCTTGTCTTACCACCTTCATGATGACTGCAGAAATCATGGTACTATACACAACAGAAATAATTATAAAATTAAAATGGAATTGGGTGAAGACATATTGTTGAAAAAGACGACAATAGACGATCTATTAAAGAATTAAACAGACCCCAAGGGATTGTTAAAAAACTTAGAAAAAAGACTACATGAGAGATGAGTAGATGAAATAAGGAAACTTATTGTAAAGTGGGGAAGAGAAATTGAAGAAACTGAATTAAACATTAAGATGCATTCATCTTATAGTGGATCATTGTTGAAAATGATTTTTTTTCCTACAAATTTGTGTACTAGAATTAACCTACTTTATTTTCATAGATTTGATGTTTATCATCATCATCATCAACAACCATTATCAATCCAATGCATGACGAAGACCTCTCTAAGTTTAATCCATCTTCTCTGATCTTTAGCTTCTCTTCTCAACATCACTCCTGCACACACTTTCTTATTTCATCCATCCATCTTACATGTGGTCTCTTTCAGGGTCTTTTACAATCTCTTGGTATACAGTTTAAGATTTCAATTGTCCATCTATTATCATCTCTTCTAGCAATATGTCCAGCCCACCACCATTTCAATCTTTTAATTTTTCAATGAGGTCAGTAACACCTGTTTGTTCTCTTACCCATACATTGCGTTTTCAATCTCTTCTTGTTACTCCCAACATGCATCTCCCCATACTTCTTTGAGTGGTCTGGAGTCTCTGTATTGCACTTCTATTAAGTATCCAAGTCTCAGATCCATAAGTAAGAACTGGTAAAACACATTTGTTAAAAACCTTCCTTTTCAAACACATAGGCATATTTCCTTTTAGTATCAAGTTATTTCTACCAAAAGACTCCAACCAAGTTTAATTCTATGATTAATTTCATCCATTATGTTTCCACCTGTATTAATAATCTGACTAAGGTATTTGTAACTGTTAACTTCTTCTAATTCATCATAATCAATCTTTATTTTCATATTTTGAGCAAATCGATTAAACATTACTTTTGTCTTTTTAACATTTATCTTTAGTCCTACTTTCCTACTTTCATCTGATAACTTCTGCAACATTTCCTGCAGCTTTGAAACATTATTTGCAAAAAGAACTATATCATCTGCAAAATCTAAATGACTTAAATAATCTCCATTTACTTTCACTCCTTTAGTTTCCCATTTTAATCTACAAAATACTTCTTGCAACACTGCTGTAAAAAGTTTTGGAGATATGGAGTCACCTTGTCTTACACCTTTCTAAATGTTGACTTTCCCAGTATCATTATGCAATCTAATTGTTGTTGTTGCATTTTTATAAATATTCTTTAAAATATGACAATATCCTGGATCTATTCCTTGATGTTACTTTTAGTTATTTTCAATTAAAGAACACAATTATATAAAAATAATAGCAGTATTTTGAAAATTATTTAACTTTGTGATTATAGGATTTTTTTTTAAAACGTTAATTTGAAAAAAAAAAAAGATGCAGTTTTCAACTTAATATTTTAATTAAAACAAATTAAAATAATTTAATACGATAATTTTCAAAATATAAACTATTTCATTTTTTAAAATATTCATAAAATATATTTAAAAAATGAAACAGTTTCTAATAATTTTAAAATTACAACTTTAAACAAAATTTTATCTTATAATAACAATTACTGTTATAAACTTCAAAAATTGAATTTGTAGTCAATTTAGAATAATGGTTTATAAAAGTTTTTCAAATTTAAATTGCAAAGCGAACTATTTTTTGTTTGCTTTTCTTTATATATATTTCTTCATCAATCTAAATTTATTTTTAATTTTTAAAACGATGGCTTTTAAATATTTTTTAGAATACTTAAAATCTCTTTTTCATGGATTGAATAATTTATTTTAAACCAATTGTTATTTTATTTTCTGCTATATTAGGGAGAGGGGGATATTGCTACAGGAATAACATTAATAATATGTTTTATTTACAATCTAAAACCATTAACATTGTATTTAAGTTATCAAAGAGTTTGGATACATATATAAAAAAATAACTATAACAAAATAAACATACTAATTATATTTAATTTTTTTTTAAATCAGTGAATACCATTATATTCCATTATAAGGCATTTCATCAGCTACATCTTTAAAAGTAAGCCACCTATGTAGAGGTTATATCCCAGTGGATAGGTATCAACAAAACATATCCCAGTGAAAAGATAACTTGTTGTTTTTCCAAGCTGCTTGCAGTGCCATCTATGAATCAATGTGTGTATTATATTGTGATATTGTTTATATATTCACAAAAACTTTAAGACACCGTGGCTGAATTATGACTTATCACAATATAATATTGTATTTCATATCTTTAAAAATTATCCTCAATACTTTCCCTATCATCACAAATTTTTGAAAACCATTTGAAAGTATTTTTATGACTCATGGCCTCACTGTTGTATATAGTTGCAATAATTCTAATTCTAGTAGTTATGCAATTGCTTATTGTGATATGTTTTGACATTATCCTGGTCTGCAATTGCTATGGCTTTTCTTCATTATTTTGCAGCTAATTATAATGTTAGAATAGAATATGAAAATTTTGTTTTCTAAAGAAATCATTTTAAAATTATTAGTTCAAAAAAATCTGAAAATATCAGCATAAATTAGAATATATAGTTTGCATACAAAAGAAACTAGACCTGCGTCATTTTGATCTTAATAGAAATGACAATTTCTGATTGATATAATGCTTAACTGAAAACAAAATTTTTAAAATTTTATTTTAAATGAAGAAATTGTAATTTTTAATAATTTAGTTACATATTTAAGATTATTTATGAATTATTTTTGCAAAATATTTACTTTAAATCAAAAACTTAGGTGACTATAATTAAATTTTATATGAAAATATTTATTTTTAAAAAGAAAAGTTGTAAAAAGTTTATTACAAATCAGAAACAGTTTTATTAGACAAGAAAAAAGACTTATCTCAATACTAGTAAAAAATTATTTAAAATTTTTAATAATAATAAATTTAATTATTAATTTTAAAATATATATTTTTTCTTTAACAATGTCTAATCTAAATTTATTTGGATATTCAAAAATAGATTTCAAATAAGAAATATTTCATCTTACTAACATTTTGAATAGACAAAATTACATCCAATATGAAAGACACCATAGTTATAGTTAAGAACTTCATTTAATAATTTATTTTCCTATTTTGCAAAGTTGAAATATTAATTTTTTGAAGGTCCACCATTTGAAATCTTACACTTGTAATAAATAATATAAAAATGATTAATAACTGATATAGAATAAAGGTTTAATTGCAAAAATAAAATCTTGCAAATATGGACAAAGTTCACACTAGGATTTGTCTGAAAGTTAATGATGGTGGTATATTAGATGTGATAATATAATGGACTATTTTTAACATCTATTATTAAATGTTGAATGTATAGAAAATTTTAACTAAATTTTCAGAAAAAACACCTTGTTATTAATAACACACAAATAGACAACACAGGTTAATAGTTACACAATGTTTTGAGTAGTAGACTTCTCCACTCTTCTTCAGTTGTTACTGGTCAGACCAGTGACAATATTAGCATAAGAGTTGAACTTACACCTTTAGAATCTCAAAAAAAAAAAGAATTTTAAGGCAACACTCTAGCCAACTGAAGCCTTTGTCAGAATATCTCAGTTGATTAGAGCACTTGTCTTGAAATTCAATATGTGAAAACCTAAAACTGTAAGTTCAATTCTTATGCTAATATTGTCACTGGTGAGGTGAGCAACACCTGAAGAAGAGTGAAGAATAATACTACTGAAAACATTATATATTTACTAACATGTGTTGTTTATTTGTATGTTATTATTAACAAGTTGTTTGTATTGGAAACGTTTTAATAAAGTTTAAAATTTTGCATACATTCAACTTTTACTAATAGATAGTGGAAATAGTTTAATATATTATCACTTCTCACTAAACGTTTTTAAATAAAAAAAAGTAGAAGTTAGATTCTCAAAGATTTAAACTACACCTGGGTCTCGTTTTAGGCAGATTTATTTAATGCGATTTTGAAGTTATGCGATTCATGTTTCTTCTTAATATTTTTGTATGCGGTTTTCTTTTATGCATTAACACTGTATTAGATCAGAAGTTGAACTTCAATAATGCGCTATTACTTTAAATAATAAATTTCATGCACTTACACCATATTTAAAGTAATAGCACATTATTGGAATTCGACTTTCATCTTAATAATTTCAATATTTTCAGTGCTTTATAATAGTAATATTTTATGCAATAATAAAATTAAAATCATGATTTCCACATCTTATGTATACACATATTAAATTTTAGAAGATTATGATGTAAATTTGTTCAAACATTGTGTGTTAATTTTGCATTTTAAATCACATTCTGTTTTTGCTTTTTAAAAAAGAACATAATCAATTATTAATCATTTAGTGTCCACAAGTTTATTTTTAAAAGGTGAGTAATAGCAGTGGGCACAATTAAATTTGACAATTAAAAATTAAAATCTGATTTTTAATTGTAATTAACAATTTAAAAATTAGTTAAGGTGATCTGAAATTAATGTGATATAAAACGAAATTTGATTTTTAAATGGAATTGAAAATTAAAAAATTAAAGACAAAAATAAGAATTTAATTTTTAGTTGTTAGTTTTAATTAAATTTTTCCCAGCAGTGTAAAAAAAGATAATGAAACAGAAGGGGAACCTGTTCCTTCACTGCAAAAATGATTAGAGAAGGTCTTCAACTTTCTAATCAGTTGGCAAATTATTTTCTTGTTAATGACACTAATCACGAATGTGCTCTTAAATTCCAACAAGAGCTAAATGGTTGTACAGTATGTCTGGATATCGCGAGCTTCATAAACAATTAATAAAATCATCATCTCAAAGATTAATTACTAATTATGTTGTCAGCAGAAAACCATTAACACAACATGAGAGTGAAGTTGGTGCTAATTGTATTTCCTCTTGTGAAGAATCTGATTTTTTACCAGTTTGCAAACGAACATGTTTATCGGCAAATAGCGATAATGATTAAAATGTGTATAAAAATGTAAATTACTGTACTGTAAATTATGCATAAAAATATATTGTTTTGAATAAAATTAAATATTATAGTTAAAAAAAGTTTGTCTTGTATCAATTTTTTTCAAATTTGAAATTTTTTATTAGTCATATTTTATTTCCTTATTTTTTTATGCACGAATTTTAAAGTAATTTTATGTTGGGGCTTTGCTTTTATGCGATTTTTAAAAAATCACAGTCCATATCCCTCTTTTTCAAGGTAAGTTATATCTATTTTTGTGTGATTTCTTTTGCGCGCATTTTCTGAGGAACCTATCTATCGCATAAAATGAGACCCAGGTGTATTTTAAACATTTCAGTAGTTTTGTCATAATTCTTGTCATAACATTTGATACAAACAGCTTAGTAATTTGAAGATTTATAGTGAATTGCTACAATATGTGGCTGCATGTAATGTGCATTAAGTCTGAGGGGAAGTACAGGCAGCTTGGAAAGAGAGTCAATCATCTTTTGATTGCGACAGTCTATCTGTTACCAAGACCAAATACTTATAAATGAGTAAGCTATTTTAATTTGAAAAATGAAAATCAAAAATCAAAATGATTATCATAACAATATTTTAAGTTAATTTCTAATAAAAAAATAATATAATTTGTATTAGAAGAAGAGTGAATTGAAATGGTTTAAACTGTATTACCTGCATTTGTTTTAATATTTATTACTATCCCATAATTGAAGGTGTCCATGTAGAGACTTTATGAAATTGAATTTTATTTCTATGTATTTAGAAATGATGAGTTATCAGAAGGTAAATTTTATCTCCTTGATGTTGACAATTGTTCAATTTTATCTTATTCAACCAAATGTAGTTTTTAATTAGAATGGCTGATGTGTTACATTCTTGAGTTGTGCCATCATTAGGAGTAAACATTTCTGGTGTTTTTAGTCAGTTAAATCAGATTATTTTATATTCTGTTTTGATTAATGTTCTGATATTTGTGGAGCTAATCATAAGTTTATGCCGAATTGGGTTATAAATAGCTATTATAATTTATAAAAAATAAATATATCAAATTGAAAATGAACTCCTGAGATATGTTTATTACATTAAATGCTAATAATATGTATGAGAATTTTAGTAGTGTGAATATATTGTAACCTTTAGCTTTGTCAGTAAAGCTAAATTTCCAACCATCAAATTGTTTATATATATATATATATATATATATGATAAACAAAAATGCAAGTTAAAAAACTTGCTAATGCTTGTATTTATGTCCACAGATGGCGTTCTACCAAAAACACCGATCAAGCATATGTTTCGTTTACATAAACGTCAGAGTAGTTAGTATTCACTATCTCTAACTATAATTCCACTTTCAGATCATGATTTCAAGCTATTTGCTATCGTCAGTGAAAGACAGGAATAAAGAAACTAGATCTAAATACAAACTCTGAGCGTTTATGAAACAATTTCTATTCAGCTTGCAAGCGTGAATTTTTTAGACACGTAATGTCTTCAAACTCAGCATAGCAAACCAGATAGCTATATGGGTCTGATCTCAGTTCAGCATCACCACATAGTAGAAGCCTCTGCAATCTATAGCTATCTGGTTTGCTATGCTGAGTTTGAAGACATTACGTGTCTAAAAAATTCACGCTTGCAAGCTGAATAGAAATTGTTTCATAAACGCTCAGAGTTTGTATTTAGATCTAGTTTCTTTATTCCTGTCTTTCCCTGATGATAGCAAATAGCTTGAAATCATGATCTGAAAGTGGAATTATAGTTAGAGATAGTGAATACTAACTACTCTGACGTTTATGTAAACGAAACATACGCTTGATCGGTGTTTTTGGTAGAACGCCATCTGTGGACATAAATACAAGTGTTAGCAAGTTTTTTAACTTGCATTTTTGTTTATCATAAATGTACCTTTGAGGTCTTTCTTGCAATGATATAGATTGCAGAGGCTTCTACTATGTGGTGATGCTGAACTGAGATTAGACCCATATAGCTATCTGGTTTGCTATGCTGAGTTTGAAGACATTAGCGTGTCTAAAAAATTCACGCTTGCAAGCTGAATAGAAATTGTTTCATAAATGCTCAGAGTTTGTATTTAGATCTAGTTTCTTTATTCCTGTCTTTCACTGATGATAGCAAATAGCTTGAAATCATGATCTGAAAGTGGAATTATAGTTAGAGATAGTGAATACTAACTACTCTGATGTTTATGTAAACGAAACATACGCTTGATCGGTGTTTTTGGTAGAACGCCATCTGTGGACATATATATATATATATAATTCAATAAGTTAATTTCTACTGCAAGCAATTAATCAGTGCTTGATAGTTAAATGTTAGTTCATCTCTTAAGTTATTTTTGAAAATATTTACAAGTCTTAATTATTTTTAAAAAGTCATTTAATATTTTACTGTGGTGATTGAAATGCATTTGTGATTATAAATGACTTCCAATTGTTTAAATTAGATATATTTTATTCTGTGCAATAATAAGTTAAAGCTATTAAAAGCTAAAATTATTTTAATATAACTCCTAGTAAATTAATATTCAATGTTGAATTCTAATAACTATGTTTAAATCTTTAAAGTTAAATATTAGTATTTAATTTACTTGCTTATAAGAAAACATTTTTATTAAATTATTTGTTAATAAAAGTATATTTTTCTTAATGCTAATTATAATAATATTAAGTCAGTAAAAATAAAGTTAAGACATATTAATTAAAAGAAAATAAAGAGTTAATTTATTGATATTAAAAGCTATCAATTTTAAATAAAGAAAGCATTAATGAACATATATGAGTGTGCTTGTGAAATTAATTTTCAAGTTTAATTTTTTGTTTGGAATATTTATTTGTTCTTAAATTTCTTTAATTAAATACCATGAATAATATTCTGAGAAACTTCATCTTTATTAAATATAATATGACTGTTTGACAGAGTAATGTAAATTAATGTTTCTAAAAAATAATGTAATTTATTATATATTTTATTTTATTGTAATAATTTTATAAATAATTGCCCTAAAATGTAATATTTTAGTTAAACAGTCTAGACAGTTATGTAAATAAGTTTATTTTTAGCCTTGTTTTTTATGTAATTAATTAATATTTGAATTGTATTGAATTAGGTCAAGCAGGAGATGATCTAAAATGTCAGGTTTAATTATCAAAATCAATCACATGATCAAGAGTATAAAAAAGGAAAACCTTGCATACACTTGCTTATTATTACTATTATTATTACTTTTATTTTTTCTTTAATTAATTATCTAGTTGCAGAATTAATTATTTTTAATAATTGTGAGTTTAATTATTTTTAATACATTTTATTTTGTTAAAATAATATATATTTTTAAATAAGTTTTAATCCAGGTACTAAGGCTTTAAACTAAAGTTTACTAAGAAATGTAAAATCTTCATCAATATTAAACATGATGAAAAGTTTGAATAATTATTCTTCAACAATTATTAAATTATTTTTATGCAGAATTAGTACTTCCAGGGAATTTTCTATGGATCTTCACACTTATGTAAGAACTTTTATGGACTACTAATTTTTTTAAGAGTAACCTTTATTATTGGTGTAATATTCTTTGAGCCATAATATTGATAATGTTAAAAACTTTATGCTTATACAGTATTTTTAGCCATTCTTCATATTTTAATGTGGTTTTGCTTAATTATTGGAATATGTTGAAAAAAGTAAGAAATTTATTAAAAGGCTTTAAAGTGTTTATTTCAATATTATCTTATATTTACACAATTATTTTTTTCACAATAATTCATTGTTTTAATGAATGGACTATTAAAATTTCAGATGACAGAACCTACTTATTAGTTTTGAGATGGCATTTTAATTACTTATATGTTATCTTAATGGCTGACTAAAAGCATTCACTTGCAAAACTTTTAACTTATATGCAATATAGACTAGTGAGAGAAAAATATATTTCAAGCCTGTTTAATAACAATTATTAACTTTTGTTATTTAAAATGTATTGCTGGGCTACTTATATTTAAAAATTAATATTCTACTATTGTAATGAAACATGTTCATAAAAGTTACTATTATTGTTGTCTAACTGCAGACTGTACTGAATAACTGAAACAGTCATGTGTTATAAAAATATAAAATGTATTTAAGTGGTTTATTTTTCAAGCTTATTATGTAATTAACTTTTTATTACAAATCTGCTTTACTATATATCACACTATTATCCTTATGATTATATATCTATAATAAAACATGCATTATCCAAAGAATATATATGCTTCTGTACCTCATCATTGTTATATATTTTCCATGAATGAATGAAAATCTAATATTATATTATACCAGACATTGCCATCATTGTATTTAAATATCTTTTAACAAAAAGTTGAATGATCATTGATACATTGTGCTTACTAGGAAATCTATTACTTATAGGAGACATTTTGAATGCTGACATATAATTTTAAATTTGCTGTATTTTCAACATTAGGAGAAAATTTTTTATGTTTACAGAATGATAATTGCAGAAATATATCCTGTTGGAATGGCAGAATCTCCTGGATGAAGAACATTTAAATATTTATTTTTAGTCAACTTGGTATAATTTTAAATTATAATTTTATGCTCTGGTAATTTACCATGTATTTTACTTATTTATATTATGAATTTTTTGTCTGATATATTCTTATGCATTATTTGTAAACTGCAATGTCCAGAAGTTTACAGAATATTAGCTATTTTTGATTACTATATAATTTTAAAGTGTTATTTGTTTCCTGTCATGAATAAATCATGTATTTATTTGAATGTATATGTTTATGCGGAATCGGTGATAATACTGTATATTATTATTGTTTATATCAGCCCATGCTTTTATTACACCAGATTTGGCAAATAATTTTATTGGCAGTTTTACACAATTATTATATTTGTTTAGGAGATGAAAGCATTAATCTCTCTCTTGTTTTACTGTTCTTGCTTATCTTGCCATTATATTTTATCCACGAGATCACAACTGTGTCTCCCTCTTGTGGATCTTTATTTTGCAAGCACATGTATTTTATAAAAAGATTATAACTGTTCTCTTTCTCTCTTATTGCAATATATTCTGTGAGTTATATTTTCATGTTTTATATTTAGCATAAATACTTTATTCAAGGAAGTTAGTATTGTTCCTAATACTTTTGATGATTCATCTTCACTTTTCTTATGTTCACAGGCAAACTTCTATCATAATTTTGCATTCAAAATGTAGATGCTCCATTCGAGTTAATGCCATCATTTAGGTTTATTGCCTTATTTATCTTTTCCTTTTGAATGTATTATATTATGTACATCTTGTATAGAACTATGTGTGGTGTATCACAATGACTTTATTATTTTTGGAAATTGATATTATTTTGTTCTGAAAAACATCATCTTTTATTTTGTTGCACCCTTGAATACTCTGAATACAGGTTATGGATGACTTTGATGTGTAAGACTGTTTTTGCTGTGTTTGCCGATATTGCAGGATGTAAAGCTGATAAATGTTTATTTAGAAATTAAAATTGTATTTATATGCTTCAATAAGTAATATATATCATTTCTAGCATAGATTTCATCACTGAATTGGTATGCACTCATTGTTGGGACCATAATAGTATAAATGTTGCATCAATGTACACACTTTGGATGATAATGCTCATTAAAAAAATATTTTATCAATCAAACAAAGTTAATAACAGTCAATTATCACTTCATTTGCAATTATTTATTACTATTATATTCTGTAAATTCCTTAAAAGTGTTTCACCCATGCAATGAATTGTATAACCTAGTGGAACAGCTTGCACGAAAGATTGTAGATTTCCAAAGTTGTTATTGATTTAAGTTTCCTTATTGTTACAATTATATTTTATGTTGGTAATTAAGAGTACATACACATAAAAATTGAATACAATAATTACTTTGTTAAAATGGTCTTGATATGTTTAGAAAGTATCTAAGAAATAGATCGATTATTCATTCATTTTCTTAATTTTAAATGATCATTTTAATCCGATTCCATTTATTAGAAAAAATACTACTTTTGTGACAAAATTATTATTTGCATTATTCATAAAATTACAGATGATTCATCATAAATTTAAATGCTAAAATTATTCATCTTAAATTCACAAGAAAGATTGGTATGAGTTATTAATAGGATATCCTGAGTGACCATAAAATCACTTATTCACTCATGGTATTCGAATGCTATCCTAGTAGATTATTATTTATTTGAAATTAATTTTTTTTATATCATTATTATTGTAGATAATATTTTATTTAAAAAGATTATTATTATTATTATTATTATTATTATTATTATTATTATTATTATTATTATTATTATTATTATTATTATTATTATTATTATTATTATTATTATTATTATTATTATTATTATTATTATTATTATTATTATTATTATTATTATTATTATTATTATTATTATTATTATTATTATTATTATTATTATTATTATTATTATTATTACTACTACTACTACTACTACTACTACTACTACTACTACTACTACTACTACTACTACTACTACTACTACTACTATTATTATTATTATTGTAAATAATGTATCCATTATCTTATGGGGTATGAGTATGCCTCCTCAAAGTTTTACTAGGATTATCTTCATTGCCTAATAATTCTCAAATAAAATAAAAGAGTGAAATTTTAATATTATAAATATTTAATTAAAGAACCCTGCAATCTTAATATTATAATTGATGACGAAAAGAAATTGTTTTGCAAAAGAAATTTTTTTAAGAAACAAGATGGCACAAAATATAAGAAACATATAATTCTTTATTAAAAGATTTTGAAATATGGATCTGATCATGAGAAAGAATCTAATATAACCTAATTACCCTATGGTATATGCTTTCAATTTTAAGAATATCTATGTAAATTGTAAGAGTGAGTTGAGAGTTCTCCTTTATTAAATGTTAATTATTATGTTGATAATATTTATTTGTTATTGTTACCCATATGGATTTTTTATTATAGCATATATTATGAGAACCCTGACCTTAGGTTACATCATCATACTGTTTAAGTCAAGTCATGTTATTTTCTGATTGTGATTTTATCTCATATTATCTTTCTTTATTTATAGGTGTAAAAATCTTTAATTAGCTATAATTCTCCTTAACAACTGGATCTCAAAACTACATTCCCAAATATTAGGTTACAATTTTATTTACTTGAAATATGATGGCTGACCATGGACAAGCTGGCATAATCTATAAAACTGCAAGTCATTAAAAGGTGAATATGGGCAGTTTAATAAAGATAGTAATAAATCTAATCAGCTTCATAACATGCTTGACTATAGCTCATATATCCTCATGCTCAAAGTACAGAAATGTTCTGTAAGATAATGCTTAGCAATGGAAGGTGAGCAATATGAATTTTAAGTCATTTCTTCATTAACTCAAATATCAAATCAAATCAATAGCAATGAACCTCTTAGTGAAATAGATAAAATACCTGTTATAGTATTAGAGAATAGGTTGAATTGTTATACTGGTTAGCACATTTATTATTAATTTAAGTATTAATGTTGCAAATATCAATAGAGGTAATAGATTCTGAATTATCTTCCAGAATTAACAAAGCAAAGTGGAGGTGATGTAGAAGGTAAATGCACCTTTATTATATCTTATACATCACAAATTACCCAAAACAAAAGCATTAAAATGTTCTCTGAATGTTTCAGTAGACCTTGTATACATCATCAGGACATTATGTGCTCTAATATTTATTATCTATTTACTATGATGGATATCTGACTCTATGTGTGACAAATAGCAATGGCACAGATAAGGTAAATTATAAAATCAACATTTATTTATGATTCAATAAACATTAGGATATTAATTGGTTAACACAATATTCATAAAATTAAATAAACAAAAATAAATTACATAAAATAACATCACATGTAATTGTTTTTACATGAGTAATGATAATACAATCTAAGATTTTATTACCAATGGGTTTAATTTAAACCCTATAGGGACAAGGATAGATTCAAATACCCAATCGATGCCATCTCCAATATGTCAATACCAGAACGAATGCACCTATACTTCAAAATTTTTATAATAATACCAACAATTGGTATTAATAAACCCATGGAAATTGGTCATAATGAGTTAATAAATCAAAAGGGGAATTTGAACTGCAACTCATTTGGAATATCATATAATTGATCTATAATAAATCATGACAATAATTCATATGAATGCCCTTTTATGGCTGATGACAAAACATGGGAGGCAAACATTAAGATGATGGAAACAATGCATGCATAATGATGCATGGAGACTCTGCTCAAACATACCTTTATATAACAAAGTGCAATGCTATAACTGTGGATGTACTCATCTGCACAAAGGAATAATGAGTAAGTACCCTGTGGGTTTTCTAACCATCATCAGAACAACTAACGTAATTGCAGAATGTTCAGCAGATTAACCACCAAAACTGAAACAAACTTAAAGGATATACAAAATAATGGCAAATGATTATTCTGCAGATTAGACTACCAGTGCAAAAAAACATATAATATTAAAATAGTATTAACAATCACTTCCTTAATAAAATAGAAATAAAATTGCCTCATCAGTCTGCTAAATTGAAAAACACATGCAGTTTAGAAGCATAAACTAAGCCCAAAAGATGTAAGAAAACTCTACTACAGGAAACATTTGAGATAAAGGCCAGCCATAGATCAGATGATATGAAAGAATATTACCTAGTATTATAATATGAGTACAAGCACATAACTTTGGAAAGACGTACAGGATGAAGCCATGCGGTGATGATGCATTATAGATATGTTGGATTAACCATTAAATCTTTACACAAGTGCTGTTCACTGAATTGACTCTCTTTAATCCTATATCTAAGAGAACCAGTAGTTATTTGATAGACAAAAGATTATATACACTGTGAAGGTAACATACTTATAAGGAAATATAGAATACAAATAAAACATAAAATACATATTCTTTAAATTACTACACTGGATTCAAAAACATATTATTTAAATGTGTACTATCAGTCAATAAATTAATAGCACATTTCTTAAACTAAATAATATATTTTTTATATAACATAGAATCTTAAAAGTTGTTTGTATATTTCTTCTTTTTCATATATAAGGAATATTTATAAATCAGTTGATTTACATGTAGGTTCTGAATATCTAAGATATTTCAAGAGATAGGGTATATATAATTTTAATCAAATTATCCTTAAAAGTTAATGAAATTTTATTATATATTAAGGCTATGACCTTAAGACTATGTGCCTAGATGCAACAGTAGGGACCTCTACAAATCTTAACACAAGATTAAAAAAGACAAGTGGTCATTCCTATCTTCAACCTACTTTTTAATTATGTAGGTGAATCTAAAGCATTTTGATTTGAGATTGTGAAGCTATTAACTACTTCACTTATTAAGTCCACAATTTCTATACAAGCTAATGTACACAAAATCTTTCAATTCACAGTGAGTCAGTGTGAAGCTCTTATAGTTAGAAATCTTTTAAGACAATTTAAAATTGTTATTAATAATTTAAGCGCATACTCATTACCTAAGTAATATATATATATATATATATATATATATTACTTAGGTAATAATTTAAGCGCATACTCATTACCTAAGTAATATATATATATATATATATATATATATATTAAGGCTATAATGTTAAGACTATGCACCTAGATGTGACAGTAAGGACTTCTACAAATCTTAACACAAGATTAATGACTGTAAAAGACAAGATCAGCCACTCTTCAATCTACATTTTACATATATAGGCAAATCAAATCAAAATGTTTTAGATTCACCTATATAATTAAAAAGTAGGTTGAAGATAAGAGTGGCTGTTCTTGTGTTAAGATTTGTAGATGTCCCTACTGTCACATCTAGGTGCATAGTCTTAAAGTTATAGCCTTAATATATATTACTTAGGTAATGAGAATGCAATTAACAAATTATTAATTACAACTTAATTCCAAAATTGAAATCTTTTACTACTTTTAATTTATCAGTATTGAAGACTAAGAATGGTTGGTTGCTCAAAGAATTATCCCAGAAGTGATATAACAGTCAAAATAGTTTCTATCTGTTATTTGTTTCCATGATTAGATTGTAATTTTAATAATAAGATATCTCACAATATTGTTTCTAATATAAGTTCAAAGTAGTATTATGCTTAGTTCATTGTCTTTTTGACACCGTCACACAAAAATATTAAAACAGTATTTCATTCTACACATATGTAAAACTATTATATGCATTAAAGTTCATGAAAGTAAAACTTTATTCAAAGTTAAATATAATATTTCATTCCACACGTACATAACACTTCTATATGTGTTAAAGTTATGGAAGCAAACATTTTATCCAAGGTTAATTATAATATTTTATTTTGCACATACATAACAATACTATATGTGTTAAAATTATGAAAATAGAACATTTTATCCAAGGTTAAAATATAGTCTGTAAGCAATATTAAATTTTCAAGTAAACTAACCTTTAACACTGCCATTCCTGTTATTGCTATTAACAATAATTCCAGCATATTTCAGTTGCAGACATTTGGAAGATTATTAGTGGCTGGACTCGTGGTTGGAAGACTTGAATAGATTTAGCTATACATTTTGCTATTAACAACTTCATTATTTGTGCCCTTTCTACTTGCAAGCATTTACATTCAATTAACAGCTACCTAATTTTTTCTATGCTTTCCTAACACAATTTGAAAACTAAATCACCACATTTTTCCATTTATATGTGTATATTTCCTTGTTGCTAACAATCCTGTTCAAGCCTTAAACAATAACCTACTTTCTTTACTATTATCATAAATTAACTTGCACTCAATATTTTGCTTACTTTTATGTATATTTATAACTCTTTTTACTCTTCACATTAGTTCACCATCTCTCCAATTCTCTATTCTTTATTAATACATCTATTCTTCTATCTCATTTCTTGCAACTATTATACTCAAACAATTCTTCATCACAATCATCCACCTTTTTTTACAAATATACTGACATAAATTCTTTATCCAAATCTTCTGCATACAGTACCACTTTTCTCACCCATCTTTGTTGCCTGTCTTTTACTCATAATCCAATTAAATACTATTTTGGCTATTCTCTTATTATCCATAAACTGAAATTTACCGAACATTTTGCTTTTTGCATCTCTCATATAAAAACTTGATCATCCCATCTTGTGATTACTGCTTACCGTAAATGATTAAAATAAACAGATTAATGTGCTAATTCTAATGCAATGTGATCATATGCTTGAATGTTTGATATATTTACATTGCTTTGTACTATGAATAAGCAAAGTCATATTTATGGCAAATAATACATTCATTTGTTTCTAAAATAAATATATTTAGAAGTAGAAAATTATTTTACTCAATGAATGATCTAGAATTCGAATGTATTAACTTAATAAAATTAGTTTTTTAAAAAGGAATAATTTTATGTTAAATTTCGTTTTAACATAATGCAATCTGATGAAATTCAAAATTGTAAAACGTTAGTTTTAGAATTCACAAAACAAAGACAAGCGTCGGTGATCGAGTGGTCAGCACAGCTGCCTTACAAGCAGTTGTCCCGGGTTTGCGGGTTCGCTTTCCGGCCGATGTTTTGACACATGAAAAAAAAAAAAAAACGAAACATACCCACAAACACACTAACGTATATACATCAACACTTCACATTTATAGGATGAATGTTAAATATTCGGTCTATTTATTTTGGGAGAAAAATTTGAACTCGGAGATGAAATGATTATATAATGAAATGCAAAAATTAAATTGATAATATTTTATGTTTTTTAAAACAGCTGCAAAATAAATTGTTGTCTCTGAAAATTTCATATAGCTGAAATAAAAGCACCTGTAATAATCTAATTTTTTTTAAAAAAAAATGAATATTAATAACATAAATTATTGAAAGTAAAAATTATATGTAAAATTAATAATGTGGGCGTTTTATTTTAAAAATTTTAATTTAAAGCAAAAAAAATTTTGTTTATTTTTCCAATATTCAGAATGACAAATAAATTAGTTCTTGTCAAGGTAATAAATGATGTAGACATAATTTAATACATCATCATCATCATCATCATCATCATAATAATAATAATAATAATAACAACAACAACAACAACAACATCAACAGGTCAAGCTGCTCTCATTTTCACTACCATTGTAAATTCAATTCGAGAGCTGAAAAGTGTGCTCCAATGGCTGTTCAAATTGACATTGAAGCTGGTTTTGACTCGGTTTCTATTGAAATTTTAATTCTAACATTTGCAAACACAAAATACCTCATTCGCTCTTATACCTACTAACCAACCTACTTCTTAGTTATGAAATCCATATTACAATTAATGGTAGAACATCAGCATCATTCTCTCCCCACCAATCCATGCTTCAAGGATCTCCACTCAGTTTTTTATTATTCATGTTTTGCATTAACCCTTTCATAAACAAGATACAACAAAAATTTACAAGGAATTCAAATTCCACACACTGGACTATGTATACCATGTGTTGCATACATGGATGACCTTACTGTTTTTCTTACTTCCAAAAACAATTACCTAATCTGGAAAAAAATACTTAATTAATGCACCTTCAAATATAAACTCAAGATCAACATTGATAAAACATCAGTTTTTTTTTTTTTTACATTGGCAAGATACATACACAAATTTATCATGGTAAACCAAACAATTTCCTTAGATTTCCTTTCTACCTAGGATCCTCTGGAATAAGACAAAAGACACAGAAAATAATTGAAAAGTGATTCTGAATGCATAACCAATTCTCTCTCTAAAACCTACCTCTTGTTATATGCAAAAGTATGCCTTTTCTATCAGGTTGTAAGTACAAAAATAATCTAATATTCACCAATCAATAAACAATAAATCTTTCACTTAATCCATTTACTCACTCTGTATCAAGCTAGTCTCTGTCTCTGTAAAATGATTTAGTCTTCCACCAACTAGAAATGGATTAGTTCTCTAGATTAACATTTTTCATAAACAAAAAAGTATTAAATCTCCTGGATGCACTGATAAGAAGTTTTCCAGCTCTCAAATGCATCCTTCAATTAACACCCACAGACTAAAACCACCTTCACATGGATATTTGTCTTTTCTTGTAAACCAACTCCAAAGCATTTAAGATCAGGTGTCTTTTTGGGGTGTTGGTAGATATATCTATTGGGAGCATTTATAATATGCTCTACCCAGACCTAACTACTGATCGCCAGTCACCAGTGCTACATATAAACAATAGTCACTTGATGTAGTGATTCAAAAAATGGTCATTGAAATTCAATTTTTTTGACTTTCTCTTAAGGTTAAATCTTCCTGCTCTACCTACCTCCTATTTCCTTAAATACCACAGATTTTACACCAAAATTGATGCTTTTTATTCCTTGTGTCACAGGAAAGAAGAAATGCAACAGCACCTATTCTGAACCTGCATAGCTCTGACACATATCTTTATCATTGCATAGAACATATAGAGAGCCAATTACTAAAGTTTAATTGATGTGTCAAAATTACTGCCCTCACATCGTTGACACAAACCACTTGATGACAATATATTATTTTATTAGTCATTCATTAGACTAGAGATTATCCATTTAATGAATAATATTTTGTAGTGTAAGTTTTACTACACCACTTTTATGCAAGCTAGGAACCAGTTTCATTCCACTTTTCACATATCTTTGTTCATATGTTTATAATTATATCCCTCCATAAGGTGTTAAAAGCAGTTAGAAACTAGTTTCTATCTTGTGTGTGTTGTGTAATGAAAATAACATTACAGAAATGTTATTCATTTAATGGATCCCTGCTCTGTAAAATGAAATAATTTTTGATTATTGACTTTTAACACAATACATGATTTGATCAACACCAGTTTTTACTAAACTGAAAAATCTCTTTAAAAAATTTGGATGCTTCATAGATAAAAAATAATTGTAGATAATGAATTAGGTTATAGTTAGGAATCAAAATATAATTAAAGTTCATGTTATGATATATTGGACTATTTCCACAATCTATCATTAAATGTTGAATGTCCAGAAAAATTTTAAACCATATTTAAACTTTTCAAATAGAAACAACTATTAGTAATTAAACATATATAGATAGCACAAATTAGTAGATTAATCACCCTGTTGAACAGCGATTAAATTAATTCAAACCAGTGATTATAAAAGAAAAAAAACAGCATGTGTCTACATTAACAGACCATGCATCTATTAATGAACATAAGTCCAATTGGGAAAATACAAAAGTATTGGATAGAGAGAAAAAGATGCAAAGAAGAAAATTCAAAGAAGTTTTTCATGCAACAATGGCAAACAACCCTATAAATAAGCCCAGTGTGGCACTGCAACCTCATGCTTAGGAATATGCATTAAAATAAATTTGAGGAATCAGAAAGATTTAAACCAACCCTCATAGTTAAGTATATACAATATATACTGTTACATTTGACAGAATAGCTCAGTCAGTTAAGCATTGCCTTAAAATTCAATATTCAAAATCTAAAGCTGCAAGTTCAACTTCTCTGCTAGTATTATTACTAGTCTGGCCAGTAATACCTGAAAAAGAGTAGAGAATAATACCAATTGTAATGTTGTGTAATCTACTAACCATTGTCTATTTGTATGTTATTACAAACAGTTGTTTGTATTTGAAAAGTTTAAATAAGGTTTAAAATTTTCTAGACATTCAACATCTAATGATAGATGATGGAAATAGTCCAACATATAACATTTAAAATACCATCATCACAAACCTTCAGGAAATTATTAAATAGGGGTAATAGTCCAACATATAACATCTAAAATACTATCATCACAAACCTTCAGGCAATTAGTAAATGGAGATAACATTATATAGTACTCAAAATGAATATCATTGGAAGATCATAGATAAGTACATTCCAATCATAAAATAATAGTGCATTTGAAAAATAGATTCTATTACAATCACATTAATAAAAAAATTGTATTGTTATTAATTACTTGCGATATATTTTTATTAAATAGTGAAAGTGCTAATTTGGATTTTAAAATTGCCATGTTATTGAGAAGTGAAATTCTGTTAATAAGTTTGTTGTGCACAAGTAAATATATCCTTGAGTTTATATAAAAAATTCCTGACTATTCTCTTAATAATATTTCTATTATTAATGACTTTATTAAAATATCTATTTGTGCAGCAAAATAATACACTGAACAAAGAGATTCACATTTAATATTGAGATTTAATAACAGGAGTTTCAATCTTTGATTGGTGGATTAAAATTGCAAAAAAAAAAATACGAATATTTGCCGATTAACAGATCTATTTATCAGCCATTAACAATAACAAAAGGGATTTTATAATCCTATCAAATTATTGTTGACATTCGATGACTATTAGATTTCAAGTAGGAGGTGAGAATATTTTGATAACTTTTTGAATAGTGGTACAAAAATTTGAGATGATAGTTACCAATGGTAAAATCATTTTAAATATACTCATTTAAATTTGTATTCAGAGACAGTTTAATAAAATTAAAGCATTGTAAATTTTAAAAATGAAATGTTGGATTCTGATTATGTGATAAAGATTATTTCAAAAAGATTTTAAAGAAGGTCCATATTACATTTTCAATATTTAATATGCTTACACATACTGTTAATAAGAGTATCAAACTCTCCATACGATAATGCCACCAAGTGCAAGCCTTCATAATCAATGGATATAGGAAGGTTTGTGGATAAAATCCCTATCTAGTGCCTAATCCTCCAACATTCCCAGACTAGTTTCTAGCTTGCGGCTTTCATCAGTAAAGATCCTTGAATTTGAGGGACTGTATCTAGATCTTATAATCTAATGCAACCTCCAGCAGGCATCTTTATGTACAAACCTTTCTGGTTCTATTGATTACAAAGGCTAGCACTTGGTGGCAGTACTGTATGATGAGTTTGAAATTCTTATAAACAGCATGTGCAAGCATATGAAATGACAATCATGTGATGCTTTTATTGTTTTATACCTATCCTGCCCATAGAATAATGGTGACTGTGGTTTTGGAAAAACCAATGACACCAACATGTATAGTGCTGAACTGAGTTCAGATATATATGACTATACAAGTGAATGCATTTGGTTGGAAACATTGTAGTGCTTTCATCTTGGATTTGTATCTTTATAGTTAACAAACAGGTAAAAAGTGGCTGCTGGAGGGTTGCATTGGATTCTAAGGTCTAGCTGCAGTAATCTAAAATCCAAGGCTTCTCACTGATGAAAGCCACAAGCTAGAAACTAGTCTGGGAATATTAGATAAGTAGGGACAAGATAGGGATTATATGCATAAACCTATCTGCATTCATTGATTATGGATGCTTGCATTTGGTGATGCTACTCTATGGACAGTTTGGAAGATCAATATTTTTTCCTCTGGGATGATATGGCAGAGAATGGAATACATTGGAGAGCTATAGTTTAACATGACATTAAAATATTTCAGAAAGAAAAATTTTCTACTGAAGAAGTTAAAAGATGGCATTACAAAATATCAAATGAACAAAAAAATGGACCATCTTGCTATGTATGTGAACATATTTATGGTTCACAGATTGGTGCGTATTGTCATTGAAAAGTTATATATCTAGAGCAGTGTTTTCTTTTTCTTTTTTTTGTTTCCTTAGAGTTGGAATGACATTATATTTTTTTAGGAATATATAGACTACGCAGTGGCTCCATCTGATTTTAAAAATGCTTCTACTATTTTTATTATTAAGAAGAAAGTGATAGAAAAAAACATAATAGCATGTTATGTAATTATAAATTATTACAGGAAGAATATTCTCAATAATTTAATTGAATAGGTGGCTTCCAGTCATAAATAAATGGTTATAAGAGATGTGGTGTGATTTTGGAAGAAATGCTATAGATATGATTTTGATGCCTGAAAAGTACAAGAAAAATATAAACAAAAAAAGAGTGATTTAAACAACATGTTTACTGATTGGTAACTATAAAGACCATAGTCAAATTATTAATACACATGGAAACATAATGGATGAAATTAGTAATAGGATTAAACTTGGATAAATTGTTTTTGTAAAAATAATTTAATATTAAAACAAACTATGATATATGTTGGAAAAGAAAGGTTTTGAATAAGATGTGTTCTCACAGTTTTTACTTATGGTTCTGAGATTTGAACATTTAACAGAAAAGCAATAAATTTCAGACTATTCAATGATGTATAAACAGATTTCTATTAGAAATAACAAAAAGGAATAAAAAGTAACCAATATATACCAGAAAGAAGCAGCTTCATAAATTATTATCCAAAGCTATTTAATTCAAATTTATTTACATTAGTTTTTAAGTTATGGCTTTCATCATTAAGAAAGTTTTGAACTTTTGACCAATGGATTGGACCTTTTGAGTCTAATATTTCTTTCCTTTAGGATCCATATCTTATGTTTTTTCTGTATTAAGAGGCTAAAAATAATTGAATATAGGTTCAGCTACATGTAGGGTTATGTTCTTGGTAAATTAGAAGCATAGGATATTTATTTAAAGGCAAGTGGAACTTGATTCTATAAATGCATATATTTTATGTTGGAATTATATAGTTATAGTTTTAAACTGATCAATAATAAAGCTTGTAAATTTTAAAGGCTATATGATTAATTTATATATCTCATATTTGTCTTTCCATATGTGCTTATGAAGCATCAGATAAAAGAGAATTTATAATTGGGACTATAATAACATTGAAACATATGTAAATGTTTTCAATCCAAAACAATTTTCTTGCATAATTATATAGATCTGAATCCAGTTTGTTTTTCAATAAAATTAGACAACTTAATAGAGTCTGAACTGAATTCGAATATATATAACTATGAAATACAAACTTTTCCTAGTGATTAATATTATATAATAATTCAATGAACAACTCAATGATGATTTTCTAAAATTGAACAAAAATTACATATTTGTCAGTTTGTGGTGGTAGCTTGAAATTATAACAAAACATTAAAAATGGTTGCTAAAGGAAAGTTGTATAAGATCCAAAAATTTAAGTGCATGATTCAAAAATTCTTAAAATCTCTTCACTAATGAATCCATAAGCTAGAAATTAATCAGAATATATTGGATAGAATGGTACTGTATAAGGATTTATTTAGACCACCATCTAGCATCTAATGATTTGTAAAGCTTACACTATGGCACTACAAGAGGAAAGTGATGGTCGAGAGGTCAGCAATGGCTGCTTTACAAGAAATTGTTCCGGATTAGTGGGCTTACTTCCTGGAGGATGCTATCACACATGAGGGAAAAAAAATCCAAAAATTTCCTCATTGATGAATTCACAGGCTAAAAACTAGTCAGTCAATAATGGTTAAAATCATCCTTTATAGAGATTTATATAGCACTACAATCTAGCATCTGTTAATTAGTAAAGTTTACTCTAGATTGTGCTTTTAGAGAGCAGTTCTGTAGAAACAATTAAAAAAACAATCCAAACATTTTACTGATGAATCGATACACTAGAAATAAGTCAGGGTACATTGAATCGAACAGTACTAGATGGGGATTTATTTAGCACTACTGTCTGCTATCTATTGAGCAATAAAGCTGACACTAGATGGCATAAATGTAGTATATAATCAAAGGATATGCAAGGTGATAAATATTTTTTTGCATTGACTATTTCTGGTGTAAATTTAAATTTCATTCTGAAAGATTTTACTTATAAAAAGCTACCTCTGATATATGAAGTGGCATAAATAAACCAAGGATTGCGACAAAGAGGGGTCATTATAATCATATTGATACCCCATGGAAACGAAAATTATTTTCATCGTCTTATATTTAATTTGTAAGTATGTATCTATTAATCATTGCATACATAAATCTATTTCAAATCAATTTTTTGAAAAAAATAATGCAAATTTCAAATGGTAAAATTTTGGAAGTTAATTAAGAATGAAACAATTAAAAAATTATATAAAAAATTGGCTTAAAATGTTATACAAATTTTCATATTGTAATTTATTTAAAAGTTAGTGTTATATTAATTTAAAATAGCGAAAAATATTGATTTCATTTAAATTTTTAATTTTAAAAAATTCTAATAGGTCGTTTTTTAAAAATATGTATTGATTAAACATATATAAATAAAAAGGAAAAAAAAAAATGAAAAAAAATCTATTTTTTTATTTTTAAATTAATGTTAAACTATTTTTTAGTTTAAAAAAACATTTTGAAATTAAATATATGTTGGTTCTTGAAACCAAATGTACCAGATTGGTTTTTGAACTTACTAAAATACAATATTGTATATATACAAAAGGTTATTGTTTTTTTGGTATGATAAACATCATATAAATCAGTTCAAAAATACAATATTTTATATATACAAAAGGTTATTGTTTTTTTGGTATGATAAACATCATATAAATCTACCCTTACCTTCTAATATGACTTTAAGTAATTTTTGAACTGAGTTTTTGAAATAAAAAAAAGAGTAATCAAAATATTTTGAAGTCAATTAAATTTATGCATATTTATACATTTTGATCTATGAGTATTAAATGTCCTTTATTCTCATCTTTGATATTATGGGCCAACTGAAGAGTATTGGTTAAACAAGAAATGCATCTTAAGGCTCATTTAATCTTTTTCAAGTGACATTATTTATATATTTCAGGAATGTATGAGGGAATAAACGTTTTCCATATACATAGTGTGTCCAAATGGAAAGTTGACTAATTCTATCCTCTAACTGATTGTAGTAACACTATCTTTAAATTAATTCACTGTTATAGAGTACATACTTACAGTTATTAATCATAAAATATTATGTTGCTAATATTTTTTAATTATGAATTACCAAAGAAATGTGGCAATTGGTGGTGGCTGATCCATAAGCACTGCAGTACTACAGCACCCCCAGAAAAAAATAATTATTAAATTTGTGCTTGAAAATAACAATATAACAATTATCCAATATTTTGCATAATTATTATGTAATTATGACTGATTAAACCATTTTTAAAAAGAATTAAGTGCTGCTAATTATAGCAGTGTCAGAAGCATCATATTCAATGAACTTCATCAAGTTGCTCTGAAATCCACTTGCCTTTATCAACATGTGCGACCAGCAACATTGGAGCTGCTTACTACCACAGAACATGGTTTGTTTATCTATTCTGGTTTCTCTTCAGAATGAATATATTTTTATTTTCATTTAGGTTGAGCAATAAAATATAGTTTTTTTATAATTAGCATTTACAAATTAACATATACACATTTATTACAGATATAACAAATTATTAAAAGAAATATTATTTTAAATAGTTATCATAATGGATGTTAGCATTGAATGTAAAATATATACATACTTTTGTCTAATTGTCATTACATGAAAAAAATGAAATAAAAATAAAAGTCAATCTACTCCAGATATTATTTGTTAAACAACAATTATATTTGAATGCAAGTACAATGTATATATGTAACTTTAGATGTAATTAGAGGGGTTTGAACACAGACTTTCAAGCTCTCTTCAGCTATCCTCTTCACCTATATATATATATATATATATATATATATATATATATATATATGATACACATGAAATACATCAGAGATTATGATCTGGACCAACTGATGAGTGCTGGTTCATTACAAAATACATAATATTGGAGATCACTTATTTTTATGTGTATGTAGTCATGTGTACTGGTTATATAGAATGGAGTGGATAGCTAAAGAGAGCTTGGAAGTTTGTATTCAAATCTCTTTTAGCAGTTAGTAAAAATAAAATATATATATATATTAGATCTTTTAACGATGATTGGTATGGAAAAATAAAATGGTTGTGTGATTGCAAAATTAGAAATGCTCTGTTAGGTTTCTTGCTCACTTTTTTTGTGAGATACTATAATAAAGCACCCCTGCTTAAAAATTTGATGGGTCACCACTGTTATTAATGTGTTTTATATCTTAGCTCATGATAGAATAAAACACTAACATTAAATTTTACTTTAGGTAAAGCTGCTACGGAAATATTTGGAATAAATCAAACTATGCAACTATAGGTTGCAAAGATACTACATATTAAAAAATAGACTAATTCAGTATTTAATATCTTTGCAGCTATAGTTCAAAAAAGTACCTTTTTAAATGATGTTTTGAGATGTGGACTCTAAATGTTTATTTCATAAAGGGTGTAGCTAAAAATATTTTATCATTGGGGGGATTTTGATGTTTGATTGTTTATTTTAATTAATAGTATGCACTGGAAATATTTCCATAAAATATATATATATATATATATTGTATTGGCACAAGTTGATGTGCACGTAACTTACATGATCATTAATGGCCACCACCAGATCAAAACCTGGAACCAAATTCAGGGAATAGTCTCATTAACCATTTTAAAAGAGTTGGTCTTAATTTATTTTTACTTGCAATCATTTATGTTATAATATACCTATTGTTTATGTACATGAATACCTACCACACACAATGATTTTTATGAATTCCTTTTAAATGGAATGAACTACTAGTCATAGAAGGATAATGCTATGTTGTTGATTAATAATTTGAAATAATATTTTACTTTAAATAATATGTCAGTATTACTTAAAAAATACTTTTTATTAATTCTAATTTTTAATACAATCCAATGGAGTTATTCATCCAAATTTCAAATCCCTACACAAATTATTCCCTTTGTTCACTTAAAACTTCTTGCAATCAATTATTATATAAGTCCAATTCTAAATAAATATTATATGTAGCTTGACATATTATAATGTTCCCAAGACATTGAATCAGCAATAAAAAAAAATCAGATACCGATCAATGTAAGACAACACCAGAACATGTGTTAGTAAAACTATTTTAATCTATATGAAGAGATTAAATGACTTAAGCCTGCTAACAATCCCCATCCCTACTGGGGAAAAAGATGACCTGGATGCACATATCAAAATGATATTAACTAATAATAACAATTTTCTCTCCAACAGAGCTTATTTAGAAAACTAGCAAACCTATGAGAGATCATTAATACTCACAGTATTATAAAATAACTATCTTCTAATCTGTCTTGAGGGGTAGATAGAATCTAACTCCATTGAACTATATAATGATTAAATAATAATAAAAACAAGTCCATGATAAATATAAAAAGAATAAACAAACTATATAAGAGTGGATTATATAATACATATAAGGTAAAACTTATTTAAATAATACACTTCATTGTTTCTAAACTATTGCACTGATAATATTATTTAAATAAATAATGAGTTTAATTGCACATTATAGATAGTTAATATTTACCCAGTCCTAAAATTGAGTTCTTGTTCTTTTGGTGAAGTCTGACACACACAATGAGCACTGTATGTCATGAGCGCATGCATTTATTTGTCTGGCTTTCAAATTATTCACTAAAATGGGGTTATGCTTTTAATGGTAATCGATTGTGATGTGCTAGTTATTAATTTTAAAAGTCTGCACTGCACCTTAACACAATTCTCTGACTAGCTCACTGATGGATCTTCATCCCTTTGGGTACTGGATATGGTATTATGCTCCGCAGATGTAGAGACAGCCATGGGAAAAGGATTCTCGGAGGGTAATCATGGGTGACCTAGTCAGAAAACATGATGATGCTCTTTACTCAAATAAGGTAAAAACAATAATCATAATAACTTTTGAAAGCACTGTTTCTTTTTATATCATTCCAAATACCCTCCCTCCTTCTTTCGCTTGGCATTTTCTTATTAAAACTTATACACTTTAGATCTAATTTTAGGAACATTTATAGTAACAATCCAACTAGAAAATATTTTTTACTATTATTTGGCTCCAGGTCTAATTTTCTTGTCTGGGTTTTATCAAATTATAGACACATTTTTGGTGCAATTAACTCATTAAATTTTATAAAATTTCTTACATTCTTTACTTAAATTATGTTTTTACAAAAAAGTATATCGTATTCTCCCCCCACCCCAACCATTAACATGCCAAAAGTATAATTAAAACTTTCAAATAGATATTGATAACTAGATATATGTCTTTAGCATTACCCATCTATTTTCAACATTTTATTTATTAATTAAATAAACTTTACCTCTAAACATAATAAAACTAGATATAAATAAAAATATCTACCATTCTATTATGAGGTGAAAATTCTTAAAAAAATGTAATATCATTAGGAATACATATGTCTACAATATTTCAACTAGATTGAAGATGGGAAAATGATTGACAATTGAGTTTCAAGATACATCAGATAGACAGACAGACAAGAAAGAGAGTAAGGCTATATAGAAATTTAAAAAAGTTACCTTTTGTTTTATCTATAACAAAAATTTCTTAACCGAAAAGCTTTGTGAGAATGTTAAAATGATTATAATTCGCTGTCTCTTTTGATACATCAAACTGTTCTTTTTGTCCACTTATTCTCGAGGTTATAGCCTCAGTAAATATTACTTAAGTAATCAATGTGCGTTTAATAAATTTATATTTCCACTTATTAAAGTAATTGATAAATCATAAAATAGTAATAAAAGTTTCCTAAAAAGAACTATTAGGGAGTATAAAGGAAATTTTAAATAAGTTTTTAAAAATTTGTCAATTTGTAATATGAAAAGAGTTTTATGAAAAATATTTCGGAATAATTATTTTAAATGTAAAAAGAATATTACAAAAAATTAATATTATGATTTAAAATAACATAATTCTAGAATATTTTTTTAACCCTGTTTTTCTGCAATAATTATAATGGTTCAAAAAATGTTAAAACATTTTCAACAACATAACAGGTTTGAATTTGTAATAAAGAAAATTTATTTAAAGCTAAATGCTTTCAATACTGAGTAGTATTATAATCATAGCATTATGTAACTAAATGAAGTTGAAATCTAGACTTAAAGTTATTTTTGAAGATTAAATAATGGATTATCATAAATTTGAATTCTTAGGAGTAGATTTACATAGTAAATAAGTGCCATTTTTTTTAGAAATAAGGGTGCTAGAATCCTTTTTATTGATGGTCTGATAATCTTTACCTATTTAAAATATTGATTATTTTTAACAATATTAATAATATATATTTCAGTGTGCATTGATATATAACATATTAGTATTTAAAGATGAATAATACCAGATGCACAGACCTAAATAGGCTGTAGTTTTTTTTAATTGATTGGTTTAACATTTTTTTTTAAGATTTAATGTAAACAAAAGATTTTAATATTATCTTTTAAACATGAGAAATGTAGCCAGTCTGAAATGCCATGATTTCAACTTCAATTATACACTACCCAAAACATTTTAAAATTTAATGTAAATCAAACAAAATATTTTAATATTACATATTAAATGAGAAGAAATGTGAAAAAAAAACATCATTAAAAAGATGGCAGAACAATGTAATTAACACACATATAAATAGTAATATCTTTTTAAAAAAAATTGCAATAATGATAAAATTAATAATAATTTTAAGGGAATAATGAGGGTACCTGTTACACTTTGGGGAATGACAAGAGAACTATGTTTTTTAAAAAAATAGTTGAATAATATTTAACTGTTATTTCTTTTGCCTTATTTAGAATCAAACATATTTTTAACAGCATATTACATTTTAAATATGAATTTATGTGTGGGTAATCACAATTTCTTCATGATTTAAATACTTACCTCTGTAGTTAAAAACACATGTGCTGACTTTCTTCACATAAATGTAATAATATGCTAACCAAAACTAAATGTAAATATGGTGTTATGGTATCTATTTTTTACTTCACTAAATATCATATTTCAAACATAAATTTATGTACTGTAATCACACTTTCTTCATGATTCAAATACTATACCTGTTTAGTCTTGTACTGTAGTTAAAAGCACATGAACTGATTTCTTTCAGAGCATTCTTTATTAATGGCAGAATATTTTTTTAATTGGTTGTGGGCTTGACACATGAATTAATGTGTGACAACCTTATTGACAAACATACATTCACCAATCAGACAACAGAGAAAATAGGAATTTTATATATAATATTACCCTGGTTATATGATGAAAATAGTCTTCTGTGGACTATATCATGCATTATTTTATTTTAATTTCAATTTTTATGAAAAAAATATCAATTCTTGGCAGGGATAAGATCTTTATGAAGAACTGTTATGTCTTAAGTAATAACCAGATTGGGTGCAATAGAAAGAGCAATCATTCATATATTTATTTAATACTTGATCATTCAGAATAGGTGGATTAAAAATATAATTTGTTCAATTTTATAATTGATTCCATGTTGATTTTAGAAAAAAAAAGGTACAATAAGTGACCTCCACATGAATGGAATAAGTTGTGCTTTATCAGATTTGTTTAAACCACTCAGTCTATTCAATATTTCAATAGAAGCTCTAATTGTTCTCAAAGCTTACTTTCCAAATTAGCTAGGTATGCGACCAATTTCTAAAAAATGTAAACTAAAAGCTGATGTATTTAACTTTTGATGTATGCTCTTTAATTTTGATCTAATCCATCTATTGGCTTGACCCCACATAGCTTCTTGAGCATTCTGAACATGAATGTTCATAGATCCTGCTAGTATTTCAAAACTATTTGCTTTTTAGAATTTACTAGTAAAATCACCAATTTTTTTTTGCTAGTGAAATATAGAAATTAGATAATATTCCAACCTTGTAGAAGTGACTTATTTTATCTTTTTTTTAAAAAAAAATCAACTTGGAATCAATTAATTGTAAAACCAAATGAAATAAAATTTTTGTTAATCCATCTATTTTTAATAATCAATCATCCAAAAAATAAGCATGATTATTACACTCAATCTTGTTTATTATTTAAGATATAATAGTTATTTATTAAAATCTTAACCATGACAAGAATGAATATAATTTCAACAAACGTTGAAAATTAAAACAAAATAATACATGGTATAACCCAGAAAAGACGTTATATATATATATTAATTCTAATGTTTTCACGGATAAAAGATGTCATATTATTATTACTATTTGCGGGATATTCTGTGTAGTGAAAAAGCTAAATGCTGACGTTTCAGTACAATATCAAGTACCTTCCTCAGAGCGTCCTCTTTTTCAAATCATTAAATGCTGATGTTTCAGTACAATATCAAGTACCTTCCTCAGAGCGTCCTCTTTCTCAAATCATTCTTATGATTTGAGAAAGAGGACGCTCTGAGGAAGGTAATTGATATTGTACTGAAACGTCAGCATTTAGCTTTTTCACTATATGGAATATCCCGCAAATAGTAATAATAATATGACATATATATATAATTGATTATTAATAATAATATATTCAGTTTATATGTTTGCATACATAAATATACAGTTATTCAATATTTATTATTCTAAATTGAGAGAATTTAATAAATGAATATATAATGTATGCAGAAAATATGTATAATGATGAATATATATATTCATATATTAAATGAATATATTGTTATAAATATAATTGTAATCGAATTTTTTTTTTTTATAGTAGAAAAAGGTCTGTTAGCCAGTTGAAATTATCATAAAGTAAATAAAGGCTTGTAAAAAGCTCAATAAGACAAATGAATGTTGTTGTTGTTTTTTGTAAATATTTCATACAGTTTTGTTGAATAGACATTTTACACAATAACAATTTTTAGAATAAAAACATTATTGCAGGTATAAATATTACTATTTTAAAACATTTTACTATTATATAAATCTTTACCATATGATAAAATTAATTATCTTAAAATAGCAACTAGCTATGGCAATTATCGTTTTTTAAAATCGATTATGATGTAAAATGCAAACTGTCCGTTGACTTATTAGCATACCCTTAATACAGATTAATATTTATTAAAAATTATTTATTCTGAAACAAGCACACATGATTAAGCAACATTTTTCAGATGGCTTAGGTCACCACTTTTAATATGTTTTCTTCAAATGTTTTTATATTTTTTAATACAATGTTAATTTAAAGTTGTGTTGGTATCTTTATATATATATATATATATATATATACATATATTTATATATATATATATATATATATAAATTATTAATCAATGTCTGTATTCCAATTATAATAAAATATATATAATTATTCAAAACAATACAATAATTAATACAGTAACAATATTTTAAACAAATATATACCAATTTAATAGAAGTACTTTCAACTATCTATGTAGTCGTTGTCAACTAGACTCAAATTGTATTAGAAAAAACCGTTACAAATGTAAACAAAAGCAATACGTCATACATCAATTTTCCCACAATTCATTAATTTTTATATTGGCTGTCTGTCTATTTATCAACTGTTGCTTTTCACTTTTTATTAACATAGCTTCTTTAATTTTGCGTTTATTATTATTTCTTTCAATACGCAATTTTAACTTTATTAAAATCAAAATCAAAACCATAATTACATGTTACATTATGATCAAAAAATACTGATGGTGATACATCATCATTTCTAACATTCTCTTGTCTTGATTTTTGCACTCGTTTATATAATAACAAATGCTCCCTTGATCTTTTCTCCAATGTACATCGAGATTCCCCAATATATGCCTTTCCACAAAAACATAGCCATTTATATATTGCACAACTTTGATTTAAAATACCACACCTATTTTTTGAATTATTTATTAATCTATTTAAATTAGGAGTAGTATAAAATGCAACTCGACATATATTTTTATACATCTGTTTTATAAATTTAACCTGTTCATTACAAATAAATGGTATTGATATCCAAGTATATTTTATTTTATCAATATCTATAGCATCTAAAATATTTCTATTATTATTAAACTTAGTAACAATATTATAAATTAATTTATGATCATATCCAACATTTAACAAATCCATAATAAATACATTTATGTTACTTATTTTATCAGAACTATATTTACAATATATAAATGGCTATGTTTTTGTGGAAAGGCATATATTGGGGAATCTCGATGTACATTGGAGAAAAGATCAAGGGAGCATTTGTTATTATATAAACAAGTGCAAAAATCAAGACAAGAGAATGTTAGAAATGATGATGTATCACCATCAGTATTTTTTGATCATAATGTAACATGTAATTATGGTTTTGATTTTGATTTTAATAAAGTTAAAATTCTGTGTATTGAAAGAAATAATAATAAACGCAAAATTAAAGAAGCTATGTTAATAAAAAGTGAAAAGCAACAGTTGATAAATAGACAGACAGCCAATATAAAAATTAATGAATTGTGGGAAAATTGATGTATGACGTATTGCTTTTGTTTACATTTGTAACGGTTTTTTCTAATACAATTTGAGTCTAGTTGACAACGACTACATAGATAGTTGAAAGTACTTCTATTAAATTGGTATATATTTGTTTAAAATATTGTTACTGTATTAATTATTGTATTGTTTTGAATAATTATATATATATATATATATATATATATATATAATTGTTAAATGGTTTGTTGTTAAGATTAAAGTAGGCATAAATTAAGATCGCAATGGAATATGATATCTCTTTGGTTATAAAGCTAGGTTATATTATAGTCATGTTTTCTGTTCACTCACTAGCTAATAATAGTTTTAGAAAGAAATTAATTTGAATAACAATTTTTTTTTCATATGTCATAGCATCAGCTGGGAGGCAAACCCACAACAACCATCTGCAACCAACTGCTTGCTTGCAAGGCTGCTGCACTGACCTCTCGGCTAGCAATGTTTGACAATTGATTGCTGAGTTAACTGTAAACTAGAAGTTTAAAATAAAAATAAATAAATCAGATTTTATCTCAATTTAAAATCTTTGGTCCATTGCATGGTATATGAATATGCTATTCACTGTGCTACTACATAAAATTAATATAAAAAATTAGATTTTAATGAATTAATTTGATTTATATATTTAATTTTTATTATAACATAATATTTATATGCTGCATATGTTTCACTTCTGAAGAAGTCTGTTGCATAATCGAAACTGTCACCATTTTTTTGAAAATTTAGAATAATAAAATATTGTATTTGGATTATGTAAAGTATATAGAAGAGTGTGCTAATACTGTTTGTTTATATCAATATAATTTAATTCAATAATTAAATAGACTATTATTATATATATTAAAAATTGAATAAATATTAAATACAGTATATATTAAACAACCGCATATTTCACATCACAGTGAACATTCTTCAATAGTAACAAAGACATTATTAATGTTAATTAAAATAAATCCTATACAAGTAATTAAAACGAAACTTTACTTAATTAAAGTTTTTAAAGAAAAAAAGGCAACCCTTAAAGGCTTGAATAGTAATAAACAAATACATATATTTATTTTTTAACATTATACATATATATTTTTTACTGTCTTAAAAGAAAAAAAATGGATTTCTGAAATTAAACAAATAGAAAAGTTCACTGAAGATTCGTAAACTTCTGGTTTTTATGCAGAAGTTAATTCAAATTCGAATGAGTTGGTTTTTTTTAAAATCTCAACCTTAACGTTTATTTATTTTTTTCCCCATTTCGATTTGATTCTTTTTTTTTTTTTTATCTATTTTGTACAGTCAACTTTAAATTTAAAGTAAAAAAAAATATTTTAAGTGAATATTTAATGAATTTTATTCTAGGACTGCCTTAGGCACTAATTTGAACATGTTTCCATACATAGCAAATTCTGATAAGATTTCAATTTACTCTTTCACTTTTTTTTATCCAAAATAAAATGAGATAACACTTACGAAGACATACCTCCTGCAATCATATACTTATATATTTTATTTATTTATTTAGAAAATTAAAAATGCTTTGAATTTTTATTAATCTTCATGATGTTGATGAATGTTTTAATTGCAAAGTCGATGTCAATATTATTTGAATAACTACTATATAAAATTTTATAAAAATTTAATCGTAAAATTACGTTCCCTATATAATAAAAATGTAAATAGGAAAAATAATAACTATGTCAATTTATCCACATGGATATTAATTTTCAACAAGAATATATTTTGAATTATGGTTCTAAAATCGTTGGTGGTATGTGGGTGGATTGTAATTTAGAGTTAAAGCTGTAACGAACTTATTCTTTGCAAAGTGTAATTAAATATTTCCTGAAGTATCAAGGAGAATTAATACAAAAGTGAATGTTAAGAAATTTAAAAATGGAACTAATTTAGGAATTGGAATTCATATATCTGTTATTTAGATTTAACTTTCTTCATGATAACAATATTGTTGCTAGAAGAATGAGGTTTAAGGTTATGTCTCATGTCAAAACTTGATTACTAAATCTGATTTAATTCAAAGAATGGAAATAACAACGCGTTAGCAATCTTCAGAATGAAGAAGAAAGACTTATCTCATACCGATCCATTAGGAGTTAGTGAAAGAGAAAAACAACCACCGGACAAATGATGACAATACTAAATGAAATTTTAGAGATAATAATAATAACAAAAAGGCATTATGAATAAAAAGTTTTCCACATACACATATTACATGAAAATGCTTGTAAATATAACAGTTAAAAATCAATAAAATCAAGTTAATAAATGAGTCAAATGAATGATTTAAAGTATGATACGGATTAAATAAATGAATAAAATAAAAGACTGAGTAGAAGTGATCGAATTAAAACAAATGACAACATATCAATAAAATAAAAAATAAATAAATTAGGATTAATGTTGTGAGGCGTCAAATAGGTCCAAAATGACTGACATTTTACTCTCAAAAAGGAGGAAGCGGTGTAATGTACCTATATTGATATAGGCACATTTTATCTAAAATTATAATAACTAAAAATAATGCGTTCATAAAAGAAAAGCATAAATTAAAGCGTTGAAGGAGTTTATTGCAGTTTGTTTTGAAAAAGATAAAATTAAATAGTTTTCTAGGCGTTAGTTTTTGAAGCAAAAACTACAAATTAATAATTCATCAAAGGGGAGGGAGTCTTGGTTTGAAAATGAAACTAAAGGTTATAAAAGGAAGTAAAAAGTTTTAGTAGTATTAATACAAATATAATTTAAAAAGTTGAAGCGTACAAAATCTCTTTTCATTCAAGATTTAATTAAAGAAAAAAATAAATGTTAAAACTAAATAGTAAATTGTATTAAAAATATATAATAAATATATATATGATTTTATATAAAATAAATAAATAAAAAATATATTTAAAAACGAAAAGATTACTACATTTAAAAACAAAAACGTGAACAATAATATAATCATTAACACATTTATCAAATGATTATCACCGGAAAATATTTAATAACCGTGTTCAGATATAAATGAATTTTTATGGATGATGAGTCAGTTCCTGATTAGTTGAGTGAGTGCGGTTCACAAATTAATTGAATCAGTTGAAGTTAATATACCCAGAAACAAAATGCCAGTGCTGAGAAGATTTTGAATTCAGCACTCTCACAGCCTAAAAATCCAGGTAAGCTTAACAAAGATCTGCCGATGAAATAAATATCGCGTAACAACGAAAATCTCCGTCAGTATCTAGTATGCTCAATAGTAATGTCGTGAATAATAAAAGAAACTATCAGGAAATGTCACCCGACTGGAAGCATTCTGGAAGAAGCAACAAACAAGAAGAAAACAAGTGTTAAATCTATTATTTAAAAATCCTAGGTAAAACATTTGCGCTGTTTTGTTGCCTAGCGTTGCATTACATTAGTTAGATGCGAATCTTTCAAGAGTCATTATATGAACTCTATCTCATGCATAAATGAACTTATTGATGGCAACAATTAAATTTCAAATACTATGTATTATTTATTATCATTATATGCTATTAACATGAGTTAAATATGTGTGTGATCTATTATAATATTAACTAGTCTGAAGTAGATAAATTCCCAGTATTCTTGTAAAAATATTCGAATATTTAAACGACTATTTAGAATGTTAATATATAAAATATGTGTGTGT
>JAQFVV010006364.1:2204082-2250183 GCA_028023455.1 Epiperipatus broadwayi | reverse complement strand
TATATACAAACCATCATACAATTACAAATATCCAGTAACGCCCTCTGTTTAAAGATCTATATCTCAATAATAGCAAACCTTAAAATGATACCACTTTAAGGTTGTATGCTAAACGATGTTAAATATTGAAATACAGACCTACTCAAACACAGAGCATGAAATTTTTTAAATAAGCAAACGATCTTAAATTTTGCTAATAAATTAACAAGTTTACAAAGTTATTAAAGACAAACTAAACATTAGATTTTAATCTTTAAATTCCTCCCAAACTATATATATATATATATATATATATATATATATATATAGTTTGGACGCTCTATATATATCTTATATATATAACTGCAAACTAATGTAGAGTTGTTTTTTTAAATGTATTATGTATCTTAATGTTATAACAAACCCATTAAATGTTACACAAATCTTCAGTTATTACAATTTAATTTACATGTTTCAAATCTCCCACATTCACAACTTTGATACCATCGACTTTAGATGAGTATATTAATAACTGTTTCTAATTATTTATTAAACTAAAGATTATTCCTAGCCTAGATATAAACTTTAAAATTCAATTAGTCTAATATCTCTCTTTTTTAATTATAGATAAATACTTGGGATAATTTAACATCAACTCTCTTTTTCCATAAATAATATATATTCTTTATAGATATGTCTAATTCATTCACTGTACTATACATTCTTAAAAAATGTGAATGAAGATATTGGAAAAAGTCAAGTGATGCAAAATCCACACCATACAGCATTAATTCACTTTAGTTGTCCTAGATCATAATCTCTTATATATGCTATCTCATTTGTTCAGTATTTTTTCATAGAACATTATTATAATTTAATTTACAAATTGCAGTTTTTCATATTCACAATGTTGATATCAATCATTTCAAAATAACACATTAATGATTATTAATAATTATCATATCTTTAACTATGTTTAAAATTTACTTCTGGGCTAGGAATCATGTGATAATCTTTAGTCTAATGAATGATTAATAATAATCATCAATGTATTTATCTGAAGTATATGGTATCAAAGTTGTGAGTGCACAAAATTTAACACTTGTAAATTAAATTATTTCTATTTGTTATTGATAAATACTTAACAAAGTATAAATAGATTTGAGGCAATTGGACTTGGGATAACTGAAGAAGAGTGTTAGTTCATCGTGATATGTATTAAGGAAGATGCTCATATAACAGTGGTAAATAATCTTATAAGTCAACCCAGTGTGGCAATACACAATGTATGAAAGCCTCTAATTAATCTTGTTCTTAAAAAGAATATTAAACAACAACAACAACAACAATAATAATAACAACAATAACAATAATAATAATAATAATAACAATAATAATAATAATAATAATAATAATAATAATAATAATAATAATAATAATAATAATAATAATAATAATAATAATAATAATAATAATAATAATAATAATAATAATAATAATAATAATAATAATAATAATAATAATAATAATAATAATAATAATAATAATAATAATAATAATAATAATAATAATAATAATAATAATAATAATAATAATAATAATAATAATAATAATAATAATAATAGTAATATATAAAAACTTATTAGCCTTGTTCATATAAAAAAAGTTGAAGGACTCAGGAAAATTTGAACCAACCCTCATATATAAATATATATCAAATTTCTACTATATGTTGCCATTGATAGAATAGTTCAGTTGGTTAGAGCGTTTGCCTTAAATTCGATATTCAAGAATCTAAAGGTGCAAATTCAACTTCTAAGTGAATATTGTCACTGTGCATATAGGTCAGCAACACCTGAAGAAGAGTGTAGAATAATACTACTCAAAACTTTGTGCAAGTATTAACCTGTGTTGTCTATTTGTGTGTTATTATTAACAAGTTGTTGTATTTGAAAAGTTTAAATAAAGTTTAAAATTGCCTATACATTCAACATTCACTTTGTAGATGATGAAAATAGTCCAAAATATCACTTCTAATAATATACCATCATCACAAACCTTCAGACAATTAAATTCTATTTTATACCATTTTAAACCTATCCATTTAGTAGTTATGTAGATCATAATAGTTTTATGAAGACGATCTATTGTTGGAAAGTGAAATTTCCATGAAATTCATTTCAAAAGAATTAGATAATCACAATTTAGGATTAGCTATGCAATTTAAGAAAATCTTGCATGAATCTTCATGTAGGATGATCAATGTCATTGGGTTAAGAATTTAAGTTATCTTGAAAATCCTGAGTGTTTGAAAGAAATGGTTCTGAATATGAACACCCTTCTTATTGCCAATTTATAAAAGGATTAAAAAACTGGCTGAGGCAACATACAATAGTTTTTTTTCAGCACGATACTGAGGAAGGAATTGGAGAAAAATTGAGCACTTGAGATGAAATTTCAGATGTAGAATCTGAAAATAAAGAAGGTGATCTTATACCCTATACATCAAATAGATTTTTTTAAAAAAGCTATATCTAAATGTGTTATCTCTCATAGCTTTTCATTAACCAATGAAATGAAGCTTTTTAAGGCTACTGGAGAGTGGTCTGAGCATCTAGAAAAAGTATGTAAATACTATCTGAGTGACTAGTGTTGAATAAAAAAGAGCTTTTTCAAGTGCAGGATACTTTGTTTCAAAGATAAAATTATGCCTATCACCAAAAACATTAGATAGTTTATGCTTTTTAAAATCTTATTTTGCTAAAAACTCATGTGAATAGACATAGTGCTATTTTCCCCCATAACATTAAAGAACTTTCTTTTTTTATATATAAAATCATTTTATTTTCTGTAAAAAAAGTTTTTTTTTTTTATGTGCAATAGAAGAAAATTTTTCTATATTTTTTTTATTCAAGTATTTTTTTTCTATTAAATAAAGCATTTTTTATTTCTTTCGTTTTCTTTTTAATATCCTAATTAAAAATAAATTTATTGTCGGTAATTACCGTTAATCACAAATTTTTCTTGGTATTTAATGGTATTTAAAATGACCTAACTTTCGAACCTTAATGTATATGTTATTGGCAAAATGTGAAAATTGGCATTGTATAGAATGTCTAGCAATTTTAAGCAATGCTAAAAGTGGGCTGTCCAAGCATGAAATGTATTACCCACATGTCCTAACAATCTGTACTAGGGCAAACTTGCTTCATTGTTCAGCCTGATAGTGGACAACATGTATCCTGCTGTTCAGATTTAGCAGTTGTCTATCCTACCTTTAAATGGATTGACTAATTATGGCAGATCCTCATCAGTAATGACAGCAATCAGAATCAGTGAGCATCATTGCCTTTTGACTTGTTCTTGCCTTTGGATGTATGTTATCTATGCATATATATATATATATATATATATATATATATATATATATATATATATATATATATATATATATATATATATATATATATATTAAACCATGATGATAAAAGCTCAATCCAAATAAGATTAGATAGAATGTGGACTAATCCATTATTTGAAGGCAAGGTGAAATGCAACACAATTTATAAAATTAGCAAAGTATATTACACACTTAACATGGGATTAGTAAAATTAATGATAGAAATTGTTAGTAAATCTTATGTGCACATTTTACAGTTAGTTGAAGAAGAGTAAAAAAATAATTGCATTGAAATTCTTTACTTTTTTAAAGATTTTTAAAATTTGCATACCCTTCATTCTTGGGGAATTTTCTTCCGAAATAATGATATAAAATGCAGTTCATTTGTTTCCTGGATTGTTGATGTTGAGAGAAAAATCAGCATTTATTACTGTAATCCTGTGCTACTTTGTTAGCATTATGTTTTATCATCAGATGGTTTGTCAATAAGAAATACTAATGGTCTACTTGTGTAGTATCAGAAATTTAGCCTATAAGGAAACATTTATTATTTACTAAAATTGCTCCAAACAGTATTTTGAACAGTTTATTTCATTCTAGTATTTTCTGGTGGAGATTAAATATGGAAACAACCTTTCTCTTCTAATTGGATTTCATATATTTTTCCATGGATCTTTTTACTAAAAGCTATTTCATTATATGATTTTTTTCTACAGTACAAGCTTTTTTTACCTGCACTCCAATATGTAAATGTAGAGGGTTTGAACTCAGACTTTCACATGACCCTCAACTATCCATGTCATCTCACACTGCTGACCCACTTGATCACACATATGTTGAAAAGATAAATAATCACTTTGCTGAAAATCTATTTGACATTCTTTAGAATGCCTAGATATTCTATACAGGGAAAGTAAAGTAAAAATGAATTCTCATATTTTGTCCAAAAATGTGGGGATTTTCACACTTTGCCAGAATCATATATATTAGATAAACTAAATTAAATTATGATTATCTTAATCCTGCAATCCATTGTTAATAGTTTTAATAATAGTCATAACAATAAATGTTTGTAATGGCAAATATTATATATTTTAAATTTAACAATAATCTTGACTGCAGTATAAACAAGAGCAACTTTACACTATAGTGACATCTATAGTGAGATCCATTAATCAGTGATTACTAAATCATAATGCACCTAAATTCCACTCCCCAAACTGTTTTATCACTGGATAATTAAAAATGGAATCTATAATCACCACAGTTTGTTATGTATCTGGAAAACACCTTTACTTTTGTGTTTTCTATCAAACTAAAACTTAAAATTCAAAAGTTTCAAAATTTTGAATCCAAGACAATATGCTGATTAGTTATAGATATGATTCCAAATTAGAAACTGTATATTTTCAAATCTCAGTTATTTTTTAACTATAGATTCTTTTTTCTTTGATGAGAAATGTCTTTAACAACATACTTTGACTTATAATTTATAGAATATGGTATAAACAAAAGCAGATCTCCACTTTAACACCATCTATAACAAACTTGCATTATCAGTGATTATAAAATGACTGCACAAATTTCTATCATGTGACTAATTTTTGGTTTTTTCTTTATCAAAAGAATACTAGGGACTCAAATCTCTAATCAATGGTGTAAAAAATCAAGACTATTGCATTAGCACACTCAATCCTTACCTGAAAAAAAGGTATTTACAATTATAATGGAATTGAGATTTCTCAAGTATACTGAGCTTTTTTTTGATAGTAGCAGCAAAAGTTAAAAATGATTGCCAAATAGACACTTGCATAGTTTTCATAATTTAATCCAAGTCTTCATTAATACCCCCTCCCCTCAAAAAAAAACCCCAGGATATAAGTATGGACTAAATGCACTTTTAACTGGTAATCATTAATGACTCAAGCTTCCTATAGATAGTTCTTAGAGTGATTTTGTTTGACAAAGATTATGTTGAGGAAATGGGATGGAGCAGATTATGGTAAAACTAAGTGGAAAATGGAAAGGGAAGGTAAGGTGGCCAACAGGTTTCTCTAGGCATAGTTGCTGAGAGATTCCTGACTTTGTATAAGGAGAAGTCACAGTACATCACATCACATCAACATCATATTGCATACAATAATGAATTGATGTTTTGTTGGTATTTGGAATAAAACTTTCAAAAAATGATAGTGGTTAAATTGTTTACTTTGTTATTGGAATCATTTTTTTTATGTTTTGCTGTGCATTAACCAGTTCACCTTCCCTCCTTCATATTAATTCTCACTTCTAAATATTAGCTAATTACACTATGTAGAATAAAAATTTTGTGCATAAGTAAATTATAATTTGCAATATAAACATGACACCTTCTAACATGGAAGCATCCCTGATAATGTGATTTCTCATACAGTATGCAACGAATTCTTATTTATGGAAGAATATTGTCTAATAATACTTAATCAATAAATTTAAATAACTTTTCATATATTTGTCAGTAACTAAAATCTTATCTTTTAGAAACAGTTAATTAAAATATCCTAATATATGCTTATACATTATCATAGGTTTCTATATCCTTTTTTTTTTTTGATAATAATTGTTCCAACTCTTCTCAAAGATTGTGAGAGATAAAGAAGTATGCGTTCAACATCGCATTAAGTCAATAAATGTTTCTGTGGAATAGTAAGATCATGAAAGAATTGCGTTGGGAGAACTGATTGGCTAATTATTTTAAGTTGATGTTACAATGTGTAAGCAAGTATTACTGCTAATGTAATTAATTGATTTGTTAAACTTTGTTAAAGTAAATTGATTTATGCATATTATATACATAATAATACATTTTTAATTTCTTATTAAAAATATTTGTAATGAAGTCTAAAAAGTTGGTGAAGAATGATGGTAACTATTTATAATTGCATAAAGATACAGACATCCTTTATTAAAATATTATTAAAACCAGAAATCTCTCGGTTTCAATAATTGCAATTTAATTAAAACCGTTATCAACATTCTTATATTTTCAAAACTTAATATTAAAAAATCTAAAAGGAGAAATAGATATTCTAAAGAATACACTAGTACGGTATGTCTTTAGCTTTCTCCAGTTGTATTTCCATGATTCATCCGCCTTCTTCGCCTATCTTATATACGTGTGTGTGCATGCTTGAACATGTGTGGGAATATGTTGAAAATGCCTCTTAATCAGGTATAAAAGTAATAAAACAAAATTGTTTTATTTAATTCATTTTTAAAATTTATTTAAACACTATTTTATATTATTTAACAGAAGTGCTATGTGTTTTAAACAAAACAGACTTCATCTCTAATTGTAAACGTAACATTAAATTATAAGACGAAAATAAATTTTATAAAAATGACTAATTTTCACGAGAATTTATGAGGTTACCTTTTTTTTTTTTTTTATTTAAAAAAAAAAATCATTTAAATATATAATTAATATAAAATTCTTATTTTAACAACTAATTAACATTTATAAAAGACAATTAACAATATGCTAATTACTGATTACAAAATTTACATTAATCAAAATAACTTTAAATATACAAAATATTAAACAGAGAACTTTTATTTAAATTGGTTATTTATTAAATAAGTTTTACAAATTGCATTGATTATTAAAATTATTTTCGTCCTACTTTTGAGTTGTTTTAAAAATACATAACTATATATAAACTTAACATTTATTCTGTGTGCATGTGAGTAGCAATATAATGGATGATACGATATAGCTATAGTATTGATAGCATTCGTAAATCTATAATGTAGCTAATCATTGTCTGTGGATCAAAGTACTAAATTAATGGACTACATCTACATGATTTAGCACAGTAATACAAACTGTGTTAAATAGGGTTCGCAGATTATGCTAATCTTTTTCATTTCCATACTTAAACTTCTTATTAACTTTTGAGCAATAAAAACCGATTATTACAGTTGTGGCAATCGTCATCATCATCAACCATTATCAATCCCCTGCAGGATGAAGGTCTTTCCAAGTTCAACCCATCTTCTCCCATCTTTAGCTTCTCTTATTGTGGCAATATGTTGGACTATTTCCATAATCTATCATTAAATGTTGAATGTATAGAAAATTTTAAACTTTACTTAAACTTATCAAATGCAAACAACTTGTTAGTAATAACACACATATAAACAACACAGGTTAGTAATTACACAATATATATCTCGAGTAGTGTTATTTTCAATTCTTATTCAGGTGTTGTTCACCTAATCTGTGAAAATATTAGCATAGAAGTCAAACTCACATCTTTAGATTCTTGCTTATTGAATTTTAAGGTAATTCTTTATCCAATTGAACTATTCTATCAAAGGCAACAGTTAGTAGAAATTTCATATACTTATCTATGAGACACTAACTAATGGCTAAAATAGAAAAGACAGTCTACAGGAGCACACCCTTTATGTACTAATGAACATATTTCAATTGTGAAAATGCAAAAATATTGGATATAGCTGAAAATGTGCAAAGAAGAAAGTTCAAGGAAGCTACTCATATTACAGTGGCAAATAAATCCTATAAGTCAACCCAGTGTGGCAATATATAATGTATGGAAGCCTCTAATTAACTTCACTTTTAAAAAAAAAGTATTAAAAAAATTTCAAGCAATCAGGGGATTTAAACCAACCTACATAGGTAAGTATATAAAATTTCTATTAGCTGTTGCCTTTGACAGAATAATTCAGTTGGTTAGAGCATTGCCTTAAAATTCAATATTCAAGAATATAAAATGGAAGTTCGATTCCTATGATAATACTGTCACTGATAAGGCAATACCTGAAGAAGAATGCTGAATACAGCCATTCAAAACATTGTGTAATTACTAATCTATATTGTTTATTTGTGTGTTATTACTAACAAGTGGTTTGTCTGTGAAAATTAAAATAATATTTAAAATTGCTATATACTCAACATTTAATGATAGATGATGAAAATACTCCACCATACTATGATAATAAACCATCTTCACAAATCTTCAGGAGAATACTACATACAGAGTAACTAACTCCACATGTGCAACTATACAATAATTTAGAAGTCAGATTCCATATAATTATTTTAATAAACTTGAAAGTATATTTCTATATAAATATATTAGTCCAGTCATAAAAGATGGATATCTACCTTTATCACTATAAAAATGTTGCTTTGATAACAAACATATGATATTATTTGGTGTTGACTGCATTCATATATTTATATTTATAAACCAATTTATGCTTGAGAATACATGGTTTCACTCAGTAGCATTTCTGAGGGCAGTCAACTGGGTGTATTCCAGGAAGCTAGTGAGTTCCTGCATCAAGCTACCTTATTTTAATCAACAACACAATACATATCTTATGCATTAACAAAATAAACTGAGAGACCGACATTCAATGCCAGTTCTTATACATAAAGCTAAAGCTTACTTTTGAAATGAAATGCACCAAATGTTCAAATTTCTCAACATTTTTATAAATGATCAAATGGCTGATAGTTTGTAACCAAATAGTCCTATGGCACTAGATGGATTAGAACTAGTAATAGAGGTAGTGGGAAATTGTTGCATGCCTGGACCAACACTACTTCCAGTGGTACTATATTCACTGATGGGGTCACATTGCACCACCAGTCATTTGAGAACATAATACAGTTTCTAACTGTAACTGACAAATAAGCCCTTGATTTTATCTGCACTCATGTTATTTGAACATATTCTCACATCAAGTTTTATGTCATATTTTCTGTGAAGGCATATGATCTCTATTAGCAATGCTTTAAAAAATTCACCAAACACATAATGCATTTTACAATTTAAGTATAATCATAATTTTATTAACGATTCCGACACTACTATTGAGACTGAACATAGTTTTTCAAAGCTTAAAATAATAAAAAACTATTTAAGATCCACAATGGCACAAGAAAGACCATCCAACCTAATATTGGTTTTAAATCACTAAACATCACATGATCACTATCTTATACTAGCGCATAATTGTTATTAAAAAAATTCAAAACAAAACTCTCCATACAGTAGTGCCATCTTGTGCACAAGCATCCATTGATTGCTCTTGTTGGCACAAGATAGCACTACTGTATGGAGAGTTTTGTTTTGTTTTGAATTATCTAATATTGGTTTCCATACAAAATAAATTATGTAAGAACTGAAATTTAAATGAGATAATAGATAAACTTGCTGGAATATAAAACAAGAAAAATAAAGTTATATTAATTTTGTTTTTATTTTATATTAATACAAAAAGCTTTGAAAATATAAGTAGAAGTTCTGAAGAAGATTGCAGGGGCAATCAAAACCATCAATAGTGGGTTATAATTATATAAAACATTGTAAAAGTAATAAAGAAAGTAAATGATATTAATAATAATGTGTCATAAATTAAGTATTACTATTTGGATAACAAAAAAAGTTGTATATGTTTCTTTCTTGATTTATTATTTATTTATTAACTTTTTTATTTACTGGGGGCCCCATTCCATATTTGTGCCTGAGGTGTCAAAATCCAAAGGATGGCACTGGTTTCAGTGCAGTGTAAAAGTTAAATATGGCTATTTATTAGTCTGCTTTCAAAAATAAATAATATTTCCCAGTTTAATAAAATTTATGTAAGCTTCTTTGAATTATATATTTCAATCTTCTTCAGTTAATTGTCAATTTTTAATGTCTATATAATCTTTATCACCATAGAAAATATTGCCTTGACAACAAACAGATTGATATTCTTGATATTATTAAGGTGTTGGTTGCTTTCATATATGTATGTAATATAGGAAGCAGACCAATAACTCAAACAAGTTATTAATTGATAAGTGCGGTAAGAAAAAAATATTTAAAATCTCTATCTAGAACATCACCATCCCCAGATCAATTAGCTGAAGTTAAAGACATTTTCATGTCCAAAACTTTAAGAGTTTCTAATAAATGTTACATATTAAATAAGTTCTGGGTTTTGAGTTGATATTTTAGATCTAGTGTCTGAATATTCTATTTCTTCACTCGATTGATGATTTAATCTTTCCGAAGGTTACTTTATTATTGGCCAAGGGAGGTAAAACTCTGAAACTTTTAATTGGTGAATTGACAAACCCTTTGATAGAAATATTTTCATCTTTTAATATATATTAATTTTAGTTTCATTTTCAAAAAGTATATTAATTATTTGTAATGTTAGGAAAGTAAACGAATGTTTTTTTAAAAATATATTTTTATTTGTTTTTTATAGAAATATTCAAAAGTGGAAAAATCAAAAAAAATATTACGAGCAAATTACAAGCAATGTAAACATCATTTATATTCCCTCCCAGATTTATGTGAAGGAATTTTTTAAGAATTTTTTAGTAAAATCTTAGTGTTTTTCTAAAAATAATTATATTTTCAGCATATTTTAACCAAAATACATTATAATATTTAAATAAATGCCAGAAAAATATTCTAAAACATTAATCTTTGTTTGAAAATTAAATAAACAGCTTGGGGCAATCTAAACTCTTGACAGGATGTCAAAATTATTGCTATTTCTGGTTTCTTTTTCAATTTACAATCGTGTAAAGTATACAATTTTTTAATAAAACCTTACTACTTTTGTAAAATAACTATATTTTCAGCAGATTTTATAAAAATAATTTATAATATGTACAAAAAATAATAAAAAAAACACTCTAAAACATATATTTTCATTTTCAGCAGTGAAAAAATATTTATCGGAATCATCAGCCAATAAGTGTCAAGAATGGATGGCCCACCCAATCAGTGTTCGCCTTCTTCTTTTGTAAAACTTAAAACACTCCTAGTATTGATTTTTTACTTGTAAAATAATTCAAGAGAGGGCAGGACCTTATGGGACTTTTTCTAAACTTTCCAATGAGTATTAATTCATCACCATAGCTCAAAAAATGACCGATTTAGAGTGAACCAAAGCCACTGATGCACCTGTGCATTGAACCCCATTGAAGGTTAAGAGTAGTTATATTGGGAGATAATTTGTCTTCCATGAGAGACAGAAAACAGAAGGAGAGTTTTTTTATTTTTAAATTTAAGACATTACATCCTCATGGGATGAATATGAATATAGGTACTATCACATCTTTGAATTAGCTGGTTTCTTAGGGATTTGTTTTTTGTTCCCAAATAATTATTTTATAGGTGGATTAGCATGAAGTGGAATAAATATAAAAAAATATTTAAGTATAAGATATATATATATATATATAGTAAAATACATATAGTAGAATATATATATATATATATATATATATATATATATATATATATACAGTTTGTTTGGTGTGTACATATATAATAGTATATTTTTATTGTTTTTTGATATATTTTAATATATAATAATAATGTATGGATGGATTTAGTTTTTTAAAATAAGTTTTTTGTGAAAGAATATATTTAGTATTTTTTATACAAAGTTTTGTAAAAATAAATATATATATATATATATATATATATATATATATATATATATATATTATACAAAGTTTTTAAAAAATTTTAGCCTATAAGAATTAGCTTTGTTATCTGATACGTAACTGTCTGTAATATTTCAGTGCTTAAATTCTGGAAATAGCCATTTTGCTTTCTGATGAAAACCAGTCTTCTGGTTGAAATATTAAAGCAGTTTTATAGAGAAATAATTCTGTATATATGTATATATATCATCAACGATTATCAATCCACTGCAGGATGAAGGTCTCTCCAAGTTCAATTCATCTTTTCCTATCTTTAGCTTCTCTTCTCCACATCACCCCTGCACAGTTTCTTATTTCATCCACCCATCTCACATGTGGTCTCTTTCTGGGTCTTTTACAACCTCTTGGAATATGGTTTAAAATTTCAATTGTCCATCTGTTATCATCTCTTCTAACAATATGTCCAGCCCAACTCCACTTCAGTCTTTTAAGTTTTTCAATGAGGTCAGTAACACCTGTTTGTTCTTTTACCCATACATTGCATTATCGATCCCTTCTTGTTATTCCCAACATGCATATCTCCATACTTCTTTGAGTGGTCTGAAGTCTCTGTATTGCTCTTCTATTAAGTGTCCAAGTTTCAGATCCATAAGTAAGAACTGGCAAAACACATTTATTAAAAACCTTCCTTTTCAAACACATAGGCATATTTCTTTTAGTATCAAGTTATTTCTACCAAAAGCACTCCAACCAAGTTTAATTCTATGATTAATTTCATCCATTATACTTCCATCTGTATTAATAACCTAACCAAGGTATTTGTAACTGTTAAGTTCTTCTAATTCATCATAATCAATCTTTATTTTCATATTTTGAGAAAATCTATTAAACATTACTTTAGTCTTTTTAACATTTATCTTTAGTCCTACTTTCCTATTTTCATCTGCTAACTCCTGCAACATTTTCTGTAGCTCTAAAACATTATTTGCAAAAACAACTACATCATCTGCAAAATCTAAATGACTTAAATAATCTCCATTTACTTTTACTCCTTTAGTTTCTCATTTTAATCCACAAAATACTTCTTGCAGCACTGCTGTAAAAAGTTTTGAAGATATGGAGTCATCCTGTCTTACACCCTTTTCAATGTTGATTTCCCTACTGCCATTATGTAATATAATTGTTGCTGTTGCATTTTTATAAATATTCTTCAAAATATGACAATATCCTGGATCTACACCTTGATGTTCCAATGCTTTAATCACTGAAGAAATGTTTATAGAATCAAATGCCTTTTCATAGTCTACAAATCCTAAGCTAATGGCAACTCATATTCATTTGTCCTTTCTATAATTTCTCTCAATACCTGGATATGATCTACTGTACTAAAACCACTTTTAAATCCAGCTTGTTCTCTTGGTTGGTGGAAATCCAGTGTTTTCTATAGACGAGTTGTAATTATCTTAATAAAAATTTTGTATAAAACTCATAAAAGACTGATAAGTCCGTAATTACTAATATCTTCTTTATCACCTTTTTTAAATATTAATATTAATACTGCATTTTTCCAATCATCTGGTACATTTTTATCATTTAGACATTTAGTATATAAATTTTCTAATTTTTTTTTCTATTTCTTCACCTGCTTTTTTTAATATATCAATTACAATTCCATCATTACCTGGAGCCTTCCCTTTCTTCATAAATTTAATTGCATGCCTCACTTCCTCATTCAAAATTCTGGGCAATTTAGAAGATATAATATGTATTGGAGGCACTTGTTCTTTATTACTATATAATTCTTGATAGAAGTTTCTACACATTTTATGATGTCATCTCTCTTTTTAGTAATAATGCCATCTTTTTTTCTTATTGCAGATATAAATTTCCTTCCAACACCAAAATATTGTTTTACACTCTTTAGACTTTTATTCTCTTCTACAGCTTTCCTTGCTAGTTCACAATTATACTTTCTTATATCATTTTCAACTCTTTTCCGCACCATTTTACAAAATTCGAGATATTCAATCCTTTTTAATGCATCATTGTTGTATATCCTCATATTCATTCTTTTTTTCATAAATTCTCTAGTTTCAGTAGAAATTTTATTGTTCAATTGCTGCTTTTTTCTACCAGCTATCTTTGTTGCAGTTTTTAAAAGTGTATCACTTATTTTCCTATTATTATCATTCAAATCTAAATCATGTTCAAAATCTACTAATACTTGAAACCGATTTGTAAGTTCTAATTTAAATTCATTAGAATGTTTCTGAAGATTAGGAATATCAACTGCAAATATTGTTTTTTTTAATAATTTTTGTCTCTCTAGTTTTGCATTAACACATATCGGTGATCACTTCCTGTGTTAAATTTATTAAGAACATTACAATCTTGAAATATATATTTTCGGTTAGTCAAAATATAATCCAATTCTGCTGTACCTTCATTTGGATGCTTCCATGTCCATTTCCTTTTAACATTTTTCTCAAAAAAAAAATTCATAATATAAAGTTTTTCTTTTTCTGCAAACTCCACAAGTCTATGCCCTCTCTCATTTCTATTACCATAACCAAAATTACCTACAGCATTTTCATCTTTCATTTGTTTACCAATTCTAGCATTAAAGTCTCCCATAACAATTTTAAAATGTTGTTTACTCTGATCAAAAATCTTTTGTACATCCATATAAAAATCTTCTATAACTTCATCACTATGAGAACTTGTTGGGGCATAAACCTGAATTATCTGCATTTGGTATCTGCTATTAAGTTGTAAAACTAATCTTGCCACTCTATCTGATACACCATCAATCTCCACAATGTTATTCTTCCATTTTTTATTTATAATGAATCCTACTCCACTTGTATTTCCAATATTTGTGCCTTTATAGTAGAGTATATGTCCACTTTTTAAATCAATTGTTTCATCACCTTTTCTTCTAACTTCACAAAGTCCAATAATGTCCCATTTAATATAAGACAGTTCTTCTAATTCTTGCAATCTTCCTTCATTTGAAAGTGATCTGCAGTTGTAAGTACCTAAATAAAAAGTTGTCATCAAATGGCAGCCTGAGTACACAATCAGGGGATTCTTAGCACCCTCCACCTTCGGCCACCAACCGCTGCCTTGGTTGGTGATTGTACAGCCTCCTGGAAATAAGGGCCATGATTTATTTTTGTCTGTCATGATTGTATATATTCTTAAACTCGGAGGTAAAAAGCCAATAAACTTACCACACTGGCTAATGCATGTTGGTGAGCAGCCCATCCTTGTTTGTATACTATATGAATAATAACATAGTAATAACAGCTGCAATGACAAGAACGTATGGAGTGGACATTAGGAATTTGCCCTGCTCAGTTTCTTTAAGGCCTGCAAGAGGAATCAAAGGGTCTCCTTTCAGTTAATAGCAAACTCCTTTCTGCAGCCATATATATATATATATATATATATATATATATACCTATATATATATATATATATATATATATATATTTAAATATATATATATATATATATATATATATATACTTTAAATTAAACATAGTTCACCATATATGTAAACAAAAATAAATCACTCCCAGGATGTGAATTAAAAGCACTCTAAATGTTGAACAAAGAATCAATAATACAATGATTAATGGCTCTATTTATTCTTTAAAGTTCTGATGTTTGTAAGCATACCTTTGTCAGATCTAGTGTCTAAATGACCTTGCACCTCACTGACAAGAGCTATTAACTCAAAATCATTTGGAGACAGAGATAATTCTAGATGGAGATTTTAAATGCTTTCTCTTATAGCATTTATCAAAAAAGCTTGTTTCAAGCTATTAGGACACTCATTATATCACATTTGTAAATGTAAGCATATTAAATTAAGTCATGTGATGTATAACTTTATTTCCTTACTATTATAGTTTTGATTTTAAGGCTTTGATGATGATAAATTGCTAAGGCCCTTAATATAGAATGTATCTGAATTTTGTTCAGTCTCATATAGTTATTTAAGTTAGATAGCTGGATTTGAAGATGTATACATGTCTGATAATTTCAGATTTTCTACTTAATAATTAAGTATTCAATAAATACTGGGCCTGAGTTTGTATTTTAGATCTAGTATCTGAATATCCTAATGCTTCACTGATGAGAGCCATCAGCTCAAAACCAGTTTGAGGGTAGGGATAATTCTAGATAAAGATTTTAAATGCTTTCTCTTGTGGCATTTATCAAAAAACATTTGTTTAGCGCTATTAGCAAACTCACTATATTATATATAGAACATTGTTGGTAATTGAAAGTGAAAATTAATTTATCATCCAGATGGAATATAGAATTTGTGAGTTATTAAACTCATAATTTAATTATACAAGGATGGAGACAGTATTGCCCTTTTAACACCTTGATTGTAATAATTAAGTAAGATTTTATATGTAAACTTTAAATTAAACATAGCTCTCTCTCTCTCTCTCTCTCTATATATATATATATATAATATATATATATATATATATATATATATATATATATATATATATATATATATGATAAACAAAACAAGTTATAAATTTCATAACTTGCTTTTAACTTGCATTTTATAATCACTAGATGGAGTTTTACAAATAGCTGCTAACAAGCTTTGTTTACATAAATGCTGAGAGGGATCTAGTTTTTAGTCTTCCAACCCTTCACTGATGAGAGCCAACTAGCTTGAAACCATGGTCTGGAGGTGGGAGACTATGAAACAAATATTGAATTCTCTCTCTCTCTCTCTCTCTCTCTCTCTCTCGGTGTTTATGTAAACAAAGCTTGTTAGGAGCTATTGGTAAAGCTCCATCTAGTGATAATATATATATATATATATATATATATATATAGTGATATATATATATATATATATATATATATATCACTCTCTGGTTTAAGGATTTATTCTATTCTTGATCCCATGTTCAACATTTAAAGTGCATTTAATTCATAGCCTGTAATGAAGGTAATTTTACTACCTTTGTTTTTTATACAACAGATACACATGACAACATACATGTGGTAAAGATAAATGATCTCCAATATATGCATTTCATGTTATTGGAGATCATTTATCTTTTTCATATGTATGTGGTTATTGTGTATCAATTGTATAAGAAGAAATGGATTATTGAAAAGAGCTTGAAAGTCTGGGTTCAAATCTTTTCTCATTACATCTAGCTTAAGTACATAAACAATACTTGTATTAAAATATTATATATATATACACACACCTATATGCTTGATAAACAAGGTTTTGTTTAATATATGTATTTTTTTTCAGTTTTTACTTATTCATATGAAACATGGATATGGGCTACTCATACAGTATGTAGAAATGTATATTTGAAATAACAAAAAGAGATTGAAACAAATTATTTGGATGAGAGAACAAGCAGGTATTATTGATATCGTTGAAAAAAATTAAAAAAAATAAAATCATGTGGAATGAGTATATTGCTAGAAGAAGCAATAATGGGTGGTTGAACTGGATGTAAAATTGATGTAAAAAATCTAAAAAAAAGACCACATGTGAAATGGATAGATAGAATAGCAAACTTTTTGGTGAGAAGGTAATGAAAAGATTGTCGATTGAAGAATATGGGTTAAACATGCACATATTATAATCCCTACAATGGATTATCAATGATGAAGATAAGTAACGGCAATTAACATTTTAAACATTATCTAATAATAAAAAAAAACTGACCAACCATGGCATGATATCCTGTTTGACCGTTACTCTCATAAGGTATTCTAGATAACACTCTCTTTAAACAAAATTTTTGTTTATGTCATGATTTTGTGAGTGTTTAAAATATTCTCATCTTCATTAAAAAAGAAACAAAAAACTGTTAATAATTTCTTAAAGATATTTCTATAGTTCTTTATTTTTGTAATTAGATGCAGAATAAATTTTAAGATATTAAAAATATTCAAACTGACATCTAAGTTATAAAATGATTTGTCAACTTAAACTAGAAGAGAGAAGAAGAAATAAAGAAGAGACAAGTAAAAAAAGGAATGTAGAAAGGAAAAAGGATAAGGACAGAAAGAATGAGGAAAAGAGGAAAGAACAAAGATAATAGAAAACAGATAAAGCCAACTACCAAATGAAAAATGGCCGCTTAATTTGAGGCAGTGTAACCAAAGACCAAGATGTAACATAAAATTCAGAAGATAAAAGAGATATGTAAATTCAAGTTGAATTGTAATCAATGTAAATAAAGACTAAAACAAATGTAAATAAATAAAGCTGTAATCTAATGTAATCTGTAGAATCTGTATTCCAATAAATGTTTCCTTAATAAAAAAAACAAAAACATGCTAAAATATACATTTTAAGAATTACAAAGTTCTTTATGTTTTTTCATTTTTAATAATTATTATCTTTCTTACTTTTATGGAAAATTTAATATTTATATTTTTAAGATGCATTATTAAGTTTTTACAAAAACCGTATCTTCAACCAATACATAAAAAAATTCAATATGGCGTTATCAGTTGAGAAGCGGTTAAATCTTCTAGGGCTCGTATTCAACTTTTGAATATAAATTAATTTCACAAGTTTTTTTTGTTTAAGTTTATTACCCAATTTTTTTCTCTCTTTTTGTTTCTACTATTCCTGCTAATTTATGTTCTTTTATTACTCTACTTTTAGAATGTGTTAAATTCTTTTTCTTTTTAAGCGTGCACTCACGTATATTATCATTTTTATAGTTTGGCATTTAAAATATATATAGTATAAATCAATTCTTATTTTTAAAAGATAAATTACATCTACAGATTCTCTATTAAATTTTATCAATGTTAACTTTTTTTCAAATGGAACAGCTGGCCGGTATATTATAGACTATTTGACAGCTAGTATTTAAGTTGTTTACTTAGTTCTTATTGATAAAATATTGCAGTTAGAATATACCTTCTCAGCCTCTCTCTCTATATATATAATGTTATTGATGAATAGATTTTTTTTCTATGTTTAAAAAAAAAGATTTCAGAGATTTCGCATTTTAAAGAGAGCAGCTCACAAAGCAAGAAATGATTTTCTCCTGCAATTCGATACAAAGTATGCATATCTATATACAATATATAAATTGAAATTTTTTTTTTTTTTATCAAAATGTAGTTTTGATAAAAAATAAAATTTAAAAAGAAAGTATTTGATATTTTAGAATTAAAATAAATATTTTCTACAATGGTAACAAAAAAAGGCCGTATCTGTTTACTTTAAATTTCACATTCAACATTTTATAAATATTATTGAAATGATTTGATATTCATTTCACTTTTTTTTTTTAAAAAAAGTATTGGCAGCGACATATATGCGCGTGTAATAAAAAGTCTATAAAAAAATATAATCTAAAAATGCTTAAATAAAACGACACGGTGATAAAAAATTATATGAATAATAAACTGCTCAAACAATGTGATTCAAAAATATAAAAAATATGTTCATTTTTAAAATAAAATAATATATTTTGTAAAATTTATGTGTTTGTATATACATCATTGTTTTTATTTTAATTTTTCTAGAATCACATTTCTATCTTCTAACTTTCACTTGTTGTGACCTTTTTTGAAAAAGATTGAGGATAGATTGCGATTTCATTACTAAAAAACTTTAAATTTATCACAATTGTAAATATTAACTTAATATCAAAAATATTTATTTGTGTATAGTTTTGTACATTCCGAGAATATGTAAAATTAGCTATTAATGATTACGAAATTAAAAAGCCGGCTTAAAAAAATTCTATTCGCGGAAAATAATTTATTTGATTCGTTAGTCCGTCCATTTTTACAAAACCGAAACGGGGGTAATTCCATATGTCCATTCCATATGTTTTTGTCGATGATGTGATTTTAAGATTACCCATAATTATTCATTCATATTGGGGAAATAAATATGATTGACCTGATCATTAGATATTCATCAGCATTTAGGGTCTTCATTCAATAAGTTTACTCCCCCCTTCCATTACCATGATTTTTTTTTTAAAACAGATGCTATGAATTTAAGACACTAGATTAAACTTGGAGACATTTTCATTCTCATATATTAATAATTATTATAAAAATATTTACACACACTTGTATGCAAATAATATAAAGCAATATAATTTTCTATTTTATTTTCTAAAATAAGGTCAGTTTCAATCATCCAACAGTCTTCTTCAGAGGTGAAAAATAGACAATACATAAAAATACTATTATTATAACTATAAAACAAATTGTGATAATTTTTGTAAGTGATAAAAAATAACTAGTTGCACATAAGGTTGTATGTTTTGTGTAGAAAAAAAAGTTAATGTGATTTGGTGTAATCATCAAAAGGTAGATTCTGGATTTCAGATCCATCGATTGCAGACTAGCTTGGTCAATTGTGGTGCTTAAACTACATATGAATTCCCAAGCAATCAATCATCCTATTATATTTTTAATAGCAGAAATGTTTTGATAATATTACGAAAGTAAATTTATTATTTTAAATTTAAAATAAAAAGAAGATTAGCACTCAAGATTTGAAATATAAACACACACACACACACACATATATATATAAACGTATATTGTCAATAAGTATAAGAGATAAAAATCAGTGAATTATCACTAAAAAAAATTCATTATATTATTTAAAAAAGGGGAACAAATCTTAAAAAAGTAAGATATTCACAAGTTATAAAATGAAAGAAATTTAAACAATTTCATGACCAACAAGACAGCACATGCCCTTAGCTTGTACATAGCTGTTCATTAGTAAATTTGTCTATTCTCATTACATATATGCCATCTAGCGTATGTTTTACTAATTAATTGTTGCTAGATAGTAGTGCTTAATAAATCCTTATCCAGTGCTACCCTATTAAAATAACCTTAGACTAAACTACTAATGAGATCAGTGAAATTTAAGGGTTTTTTTGTACATATTGGGGGGGGGGGGATTTTACAATTATACATATATAATGTGTGTGTTACAGATGGTAATTTGCAATATCTAAGGAATATAATACTATCTTGAGTGATAATAATCATATATATATGTATGTTTGTAAATAATTAATTAAAGAACACAGAGATTTGTGATAACATTAGTAATGTTAATTTTATGTCCTCTATGGTAATTTTCCACAGTATTTCATGGTGATGTTTGACAAAAAAAAACAACAAACCTCTGCAGGAAATATTATTCACTCATAATCGATATCACAGCAGCATAAAAAACAATTCTCATGTCATCAAGCATAGGAACTCAATCTCTAAACACTATTGTTTCATTCAATCTGAAGTAAATATTTGAATGTAAATTACTATTAAAGTTATGCTCAAAGTTTAATATGAAAATAAATGTTGTTAAGGTATTTAAATAAGGATTGAGTTGCTAAATAAAATAAGTGGTGATAATATATTCCGAGATATTGATTGATGATTTTATCAAATCTCGCCAATAGAAAGTTCATTTAAGTTTTGGATATTGTCATGTGATATATATATATATATATATATATATATATATATATATATATATATATATATATTGTAGCCTTTTGGTTTATTACCATCTATAAACCAAATATAATAAACTGAAGTAATTGTGGAAAAAAAAATTTTTTTTTTTGCTATAAGAAAAGTTAAGTTTTATTTGAGAAAGTAATGACTATATAGCTCAAAAGCAACATATATAGAGACAGTTTGTGTTTGTGTAGAATGTCTATTACTAAAGACTTAATGAGAATTAAGATTGAATAGATTGTCAGTAGCTTTAGTTAACAGTTTCTGGAGAATAAGTTTAAAGTTATAGGGAATTATAGTGAATATTTATGTTTATGATTATCAGAAATTATAATTGATTTTATGCTTGTAATTATAAAAAATTATGATGGATATTTATATAATCTGAATAATCAGTTTTCTATTTAATGGTCTGCACATGTGAGTGTGTGTGATACAGATATATGGGTTTGATTTTTTCCTTTCCTTTATAGAAACTGACATAATTTTCTATATTATAAAAATGTATATCTAAATAAGAAATTATTTAAATCAAATGAATGTAACCTTTGTTTGACTAAAAAGTGTTAGTAAGCTTATGTTTTTAATTAGATCTTCTTTAACTAATTTTCCATAAATTAATCACCAATGTGTTAATTGAAGAGATCTGGTTTCAGATTAGTCAAAGTTGTTAAAAAATAACACTTTAGAAAGAGTCATTATTCGTTCTGAGTGGGGATTTTTTAATTAGACTTGAAGAGGAACCACTGGGGGGGGGGTAACATATGTTTTCTTTTTTCTCTTTATCCTATAAAAACTGAAAAAAGTGAATAAAAAAAAAACTTTTGCTGATTGAGAACTGGGCTAACTAACTAAAATTAATATCTCTAAAGGTTTTTTTTTTCAAGTTTTTAAATTTTCTTTCTCAGAATTTAATAATGTATTTAAGTCTTATAATAGACCAAAATATGAATTTCTAATTCGTCCATAAATGGTGCATACTCCTTTTCCTCAAATCAATTATGAAGAAATCAACTTTTAATGAGACATTTTATACTAAATGCTACAACTTATCCATCCTGCTTGTTGCCAATTTATTGAAGGAGAGAACCGTCAAACTTCTGTATGAAATTCATGTTATAATAATTATTTGGCTGGTTAAAATTTGTTTAAAACAGCTGCAGCAAACTTCTAAAAATGTTTAAAAAGTTAATTCATGTTAGTAATCAGAGACTGCTTATTGTCTATGATTTGAGCCTTTAAATGGAAAAGAAGAAGAAAAGAAAACAAAGTTAATTCAAATCCAGGAAGAAACTCATCAAATGGAAGGTAACCAATAGAACTCTTTTAAAAATTTATTAATTCTCCTGTAGCTACACTTTTGATTTAAAATAACTATCTATGTTTTTTTTTATCTATCTTAATTCAAATGACTGTCTGTGCATTCTATACACATTTAATTAAAAATAACTGTCTGACGTACAAATATATAGTTATCTCAAGTAAATAAACTGAATACATTAATTGATTGATGGACAGTGGAAGGGAAAGACATTTAAAGAGACTATCTGTAATGTTGATATTTATTCTTTATTTTATTTCGTTTATATAATATGTCATTTGTTTTTTTTATATTTCAATTGTTTATATACTATGTCACACTCTAATCACTAGATTATTTAATTTAATATTTTTTTATGTTTAAAATGTTTGAAGAAAAGAGAAAAATGATTTTGATACCATTTAAGTATAGATGCTCATGTAAATTTGAATTTAAAAGTAAAGAGAGAAATGATATAAATATTTTTATTATTCTTAACAAAATTTTAATTTGTGCTTAATAGTAAATATGAAGAGTGAGGGGATGGTCATAAAACTCATAATTATGCTAAAGTATTGTTGATCTGTTATTAATATAAATGTTAGGTATGTTGTTGGCTTGACTGTTTAAAATTGAAATAATTCATATATGTTTTGATTCAGGATTTGGTTAGTCTTTGTCATTTATCTAGGCTGTAATTGCTGTATATATGGGCATATATAAGCTATAAATGCTTGTCATTACTAACAAAGTTATTCTACCACCCAATAGATGGGAAGTGGCTGTCTCATGATTTATATACCATGGCAGGCAGAGATGACTAAGTTTCACTCCATTTATTTGTTAAGATAGGGAATTATTACTAAAGTTGCTGTTTAAGTGTAGGAAATGTTTTGCATGCCAATATAGAGAATAGGTGTCTAAGAGGAGCTCTTTACATGATTCTAGGTCTTAAGAAAAGATCTCTCTCTGGCTCAAGCAAATAGTTTAAGTTTGAAGTTGATGTTGTTGTTTTTTTTTTATTTCCATTATCAAGATGTGGCTGTGTGTGCATTATAGATACTGCATGGTGATGTGTGATATGAAGAGTTTTCTTATGTGGGACCAAATAAAGTTGCCTTGAAAGGATAAGGATTCAGTCAGATGTACATGTATGATGAAGAATGACAAAGATTTTAATTAATAAACTAACCTATCTGTGTTGATTTTTTTTGAATGATGGTAAATTGAGGTCATCAAGCTGAGTAGATATACTGACCTATTAAGATATATACAGTCAAAATGTAAAGATCTGACAAGCATGAACATAAAAGTGTAGGTTTTGAATTTAAACCCGTTTGCAAAGTTAGTAGGGATTTTTATGACATATCATCCTTCTTCATTAGAAATGTAAAGAATTATTCCTTGATAAAGTGATTTAGAAATTTATGATTATTTAACATTGCTAGTTAAAATAATTGAAATGAATATATTATTTTGGAATAGTTCAATGGACAATGTTTACAATAAAAGGGGGGGGGTAGAAATTTATAGGTTTCTTCTCTTTCAAGATATGTTTTCTTAAAGCTAAAACTATACTGAATTCTGATTTCATGTGTGAGCATTTGTATTTATTATTATTATTAATTATTTAGTTAATAAATGAATGGGTCAAAACAAGAAGTGAGTCATCCAGGAAATTAGTTAATTCAAACATGTATTCGAATAATAGTCCTGAATAGATCGGAATCATATATTTATGTAACAATATTATAATTTAGTGTGTTTTTATTTTAATTTTATCATTATTGTTAATGTAATAAAGTTTACTATTGTTATAAGATTACATTGTGTTTTGTGTTTTGGTGTTTCAAATATCTCCAGAATCTATATATCCAGCACCTATCTTAAGGTAATATTAGTTCATATTTAAATTTAATTATTTATTTTATAATGATACTTTATTTCCAAGATCGATTTGCAGTAGTCGTTATCATATTGTTTCCATATTCGATTCACATAGTTAATTTTATATTGATAATGTATTTCCATGATTGATTTACAGTATAGATTTTATCGAATATTTCTATATTCGATTTACATAATTCATTTATATAAGTCACTTTTATAAACTTCGTTTTCACATAATTTATTTTCATAATTAATTTGCATAATCTGATTTTATGAATTATTTCCCCGTACGTTACTCTCATAAGCAAATTTTGATTGATTTATCTGATTAATGTCCATGGTTTACTTCCATAGTTTACTTTAGCAAAATAAAATTATTAAGATTATTAATTAAAAGTAGATTAGAAATAATAGAATAAAATGACAGGCAATAGTTGAGTTAAGTTTAACAAATTTAATCTTTTGATTCATTGTAATGTTGTGAATATTGGGAGCAGACATAAAATCCCTTTACTGCTCTCGGTGTTTAGAGTGATTCCCACTATTGAACTTGTATTAAAATTTATTTCAGCATATATGGGATCATATCCATTACAGTGTAATCGCTTATAAGTGTACCTCTTGTGACAGATCTAGACTTTGAGAAAGAGCAGTTCAATTATTAGTCTAAGAGCTAGTTTGGAAGTCAAGTAGCATATTATAATAAAATTGTTATACTATTATAAAAGTAGGGATCATGAATTGATAGTTGATCAAAAGATATAGGTGTGATAGAGAAATAAGATTCGAATTCTCAGTTTAGAGAACATAACACAGACATTCCATGTTATATAATTGTAGCTATTGAAAGTGATAAATGCTGAGAACGAAAAATAAAGTAATGGAATAAGATGGAGCAGATTTATTTGTGATAATTTTTATCTAATGTGAAATTAAATAATAATTTTATATTATGAACATAGATTATGAGTTCTCTGCATTGATTACTGATTTCTTTCCAGTTAGATATAAGTGAGAACTGTGTATAGTATTTTCTATAGTTACCACTCAAGATCAGATAATTATAATAAAGTTGTGGAAGAAAGTTGTCTCATTATTACGAATTTTATAATAAATTTATCATGAAATATTTGCATGACTCATCCGAGTTGAAATTAAGACCACATAGATTGAATGGTTTTATCAATATCATGGTTATTGTTATTTTTTTTTTTTAGAGACAATGTAATTACTTTCTCCAGTATCTTCTATAGTCCTAAATATGGCTAATGATGATGATCTCTGGTAGGCATTACAAGTTATAGCTGCAATTTGGCACCCAGTATATTAGATCTTAAAGTAGTATAAAATTCAATTGACTAGCTACTTGAAATAAATGCGAGTTTATTGAGGTTAAATAAGTAAAAGAGTGCGCGGAGAAAGTTGAGGTGACAATATATATATATATATGGGTATATATAATACAGATGGAAACATAATGGATGAAATTAATCATAGAATTAAACTTGATTGGAGTGGTTTTAGTAGAAATAACATGATACTAAAAGGAAATATGCCTATTTGTTTGAAAAGGAAGGTTTTTAATAATTGTGTTTTACCAGTTCTTACTTATGGATCCGAGACTTGGACACTTAATAGAAGAGCAATAGAGTGACTTTAGACCATTCAAAAAATATGGAGAGATGCATGTTAGTACTAACCAGAAGAGATTGAAAACGCAATATATGGGTAAGAGAACAAACAGATATTAATGACTTCATTGAAAAAATTAAAGAACAGAAGTGAAGTTGGACTAGACATAATGCTAGACAAAATGATAATAGATGGACAATTGAAATCTTAAACTGGATTCCAAGAGATTGTAAAAGACCCAGAAAGAGACCACATGTGAGAGAAAGTGTGCAGGGATGATGTGGAGAAGAGAAGCTAAAAATCAGAGAATATGGATTGAACTTGGAGAGACCTAGATACTGAAGTGGATTAATAATGGTTGATGATGATGATGAATAACAATCAACTTTTAAGCTGTCAACAATCCCAACCTATAGTCAAGGCAACGTCTTTTAATAACAAAGGTGGTACCATCTTTATCTATGGTATGATACATTTATATAGTCATTAAAGACTGCAACTTGATCAAATTGTAATCTTTAGGGTCTGTATAAATGTATCAGACCATAGATAAAAGTGGTATCACCTTTATTGTGTAAATCACCTTTATTGTTAAAAGAGGTTGCTTTGACTATAGGTTGGGATTATTGATAGCTTATGAGTTGATTGTTATAATCTACATTTATAAATATATTAAAGTCTTGAGTAATTGGCTTTATTGTCTCAATGAATATACTGTACCATTTATTTATATATGGTACAAATATATTGGCATTGGGTAAAAGCTAAAAGAAAAATAAATTTAGCAAACTTATTAAAAGATGCAATTAAAATTTTTTTAAAAAAATGTACAATGAAAATGACATTTTTCGTTCATATTTTTTTTTTTATGTGATTAAAAATAAGATTAAAATTGGAAAGAATAAACGACATGCAGATTAGTAATCCAGATAAACTAAAGAAGAATTCCACTGCAGATTTTAATTAGTAAAATCTTTCTAACTCTGATTAAAGATGGCAGAATTATGTTTAAAAAAGACTTTATAACTAAAATTTAAGAAGGAATGTACAAAATTATTATCTTGTATGTTGATAAAGGACAAAAGAAAATATGCGCAGAAGTCTGAAAACCGGACCTCTAGTATAAAAGAAAGAATAGCAGTGTGATCAGGGTCTTGTCTGTTTTTCTTTTGGCTGGTCCTTGATCATGAAATCCAAGACCACTCTACACTGAAATAATTTTTCATGCTGGAGTGGATTGAAGCTTTTGACATCGTTCATCACAAAGACCATCAACTTCAGAAAAACTTTTGTGACTAGCCTTTAGAACTAGGATCAAAAACAAGTTAAAACTAATGGCCACAAGCTCATTTTACCTCATGAAAAACTATGCATGGTAATCAACAATCTTCATAAACTCGCTAAACTTAACGGTAAGTTAAGATTAACTATTCCCGATTGTGACTAAATTAAGCATTTGCAAAACATTCTCCAATAAGTTTATAATATAATCCTGATAGAGACATTACATTTTATTATTCAAGAGACTTTTATTTACCTAAGAAATCTAATGGTAATATGAACTGTTTTAATTAATTGATTTATGTCTGGATTAGCATGCATGTATTCTTTCCAACTTATTAGTAATTTGTGTTTTTAATAATTTAATTTGTTAGAATAAAAATATTTATTTCTAATATCAATTATTCATTGTGCGTTATTAATGATAGTTATTAAATTTATTAATGTTAGTTTATTAGGATTTGAGTGCATAATTTACCTTTGCCAATATTTGATGATTAAGCCCAGGGAATAATATTCTCTAAAAAAAATAAAGTTATGGGAAATCATAACCCCATTTTTTTAGTTACGTGCATCAAAATTATGGGATACAAAAAAGTTAGGAGTCTATTGACTATGGCATCCTCTTATAAATTAAAACTAACTTCGCCGGCAATTCTTGTCATAATAATTAGTAGGCCAGTTAATCAGGAAATATAGCTATGTTTTTAAAAATATGAACAAGATATTTCTTTTTCCATAACTTGATTAATTTCACTTTATAGTGTGTAAAAAGAAGGCCTATCAGAATCTAGCAAAATGCGGAAAACGTTACAATACATTTATATCAATGCACCAACTTTTTATTAGATTGTCTATGAAATATAAAATGAACATTTATATTAGCCTACTTAGTTTTTATAAATATATATCAAATTTATCTTTTACATCATTTATGTTTCTAAAATCAATTGTATTTAAAGAATTTTCGTGTTTTTTTTTTTTTTGTTGTTGTTTTCAAATTATCTTTATGGATACATTTAAAATGTTTGGTCTAATCAAAAATATTCTATAAATGTATGTGAAATTTTCTACCTTTTTTCAGAAAAAAATTTGGGAGTATAAATCTGAATTATTTATCTTTCATTAAATTGAATAATGAATGTACTACGTATCATGTCACTCAATGCCGTGGTTCTTTTACTTTTTACTTATTTATAATGAATCCCACTTATATTTCATTATTGGTGTTTTTATAGTAAAGAACCAATCTGAAGAACAATCGTAACTCAAGCTTATTGATTCTTTTTATCACTTCTGTCAAACGTAGCAAGATTAAAATATAATCATTTTAAAATCATATTTTTTGTTTGATTCAGATTTAAAGTTCTCTGTATATGAGTTTCTATAAAAATTGGGTAGTACAAATTAATCCTGCAATAAATGTGTAATCTTGCGATCATGTCAAATAAACCCTGGGATCTCATCTGACCTTGTCCAATAACGTGTTTTTTGTGATAATTTTACACTCTCAGTTATTGTCCAGATTTTATTCTAACAACATCTTTGGTGCTGACAATTGCATTTTAAACAATTTTTTTCTTTATTTGTAGTTTTGATTCAACAATTTTTACTTCATTATATTTTAGTTTTATGTGAATACATGCACTTTTTATTTTGATTTCATTTTCATAATTTTCTGATTAATAGTTTATTTCCTTTTTTTTTTTAAAAAAAAAAAAAAACATAACAAAATGATGACAATTTGGAATCTACCTGCTACTGAAATGAGCCACTTTATGCTTTCAAGAAAACGTAAAATTGGAGACCCTAACAAAATCATTGAACTTGATGAGAACCTTTTCAAAACCAAATAGGACTTCCATTTCTTTATCAAAATCAATTTTGAAACTCTATCTGCTACTCATTTTTTCTCACAGAGAATGGTGAATCTTAACATTGACACCTTTTGTCATAAATCTGAAAAAAACAATCCATCATTTTTTTATTCCAGTGTCCTGCTCTTCTTACCTACAGAAACATCATTGAATCAATTACTAAATCACACACATTCTTTATCTCTAATCTCATTGATAGCATGAAACAGGACCTCTTACTTTATAAAATTAGGGTTGCTACTTTACTTATGTTTACCTTTTGGGTCCAAAGATGCCATTTTTGCTTCAATCTTACATTCAAAAAAGTACAATCACAGTATTATAATAAAATCTCTAAAATTAAAACAGATGCAAGATATTTACACTTCTAGATATTGTTGATGCTATATGGACCTAGTCTCTTTTTTAACTCCATTATAAGTAAATAGTTTTTTTTTACTTTTGTATGCCATTACTATGTACTTACAGAATGTACCTTGAATGATAAGTACACAATTATATTTGTCTTTCTCTTTATGGTATACTAATGTCTAGTTGAATTTTGAATCTATTCTATGTTTGTAAAAAAAATTTGCCGAATAAATTTTTTTTTTTTTCAAAAAGAAATGATTTAAAACTAAGATCATTTTAATAAAACTAAGATCACTTTAAATTCATATAATTGCATGCACTGAAGCTGTTAACTATGAAATCAAAGATATTGGAAAAAAAATTATAGGCAAATATCCTTCACTAGGGCTTCCAGGTCATTAACCCACCAATTACAAAATAGATGATTTAGCGAACACTAGAAGGTTTTTGCTTAAAAAAAATAATACTTAGCTTTCATTTAACACTGTTCTTATACTGCCATCTATAGTAATATTTCACTAAGTTTTTTAAAAAAAATCTCAAAATTATGAACCAATGAATATTGATTTATTAATTTAAAAAAGAAGAGGTCCATATAATTCAAGTAGGCACTAAGGTCAAAGTATTTTAGTCCTGTCTTCATGTGATTGATAAATTTAATTTTCTGTAATCTGGTTTTGAGACTATTAGTTCAAGAAAATTCTGGAAATTACAAGAAACTTAATTTATTTGTGTAGTTTACTAAAAAAATTATGATTTATTTTTACACAATATTTGTATAATAATGATTAAAAACAAAAGTATATATTAACACTTATATTTTATAGGCATACACTTTGTTATTTTATAGGCATACACTTTGTTTTTAAAAACAGAAGTTAACAGTATATAATGTAATTCAAGTAAAAAATACATCATGGTTGATATGATATTTGACATATTTTAAAAATTATAATAATTGAAACACAGGCTTATTATATAGCTGTGTCTATATATGTAATATATAGGGAATATGAGCACAGACTTTCACATGACCCACCACTGTCCACTCTATCTTATAACACTGATACACTTGAACAGATATGTTGAAAATATAAATAATCACCAATATTCGTAATTCATGCTAAACCAGCAATCACCAGTTGGTACAGATTACCATCTCTACACATATATGCTATAAGTGCTCATATATATATTAAGATATCCAATCCTCATACTTTAATGGACAAACTTCAATCTACTCCACACTCCAACTTTTCAACCGTCCATCCAATTGAAAATATGATGATGGAATGCTCAAAGGCCACCCTAAGGTAAAGATTCTTGTCACACCCATGTTGACATAAGGTCAATATGAGCACTTATAGCATATATGTGCAGAGATGGTAATCTGGACCAACTGATGATTGCTGGTTTAGCATGAAATACATATATTGGTGATTATTTATCTTTTCGACATAAATGTGTTCAAGTGTATCAGTGTTATGAGATAGAGTGGACAGTGGTGAGTCATGTAAAAGTCTGTGCTCATATACCCTATATATTAAAAATTATAATGTAATTTTAATACTTTAAAGCAGAATTTTATAAATTTACCAGGGTTTCACATTTATTTATTTCCATTTTAAAAATAAATTTCAATCAAAATTTTTTTTGTTGATTTTCTGGAAATTACTCCTTGGATTATTTTCCTGCCTTCTGGTGAATGATAAAACATTCTTGTTTTCATTAAAAATTCTATTAATTATTATTTTTTCAATAATTTCAAAATTCAATATGAATTTTTAGAATTTTTTTTTTGGAAGTGCATACTTCTAACAAATGAAGTCCAATTTATTGAATTCTATTATACAATTATGCTTTAATGCTAAAAAGAAATGTTGAATGATTACAAAACATGCCACCAGAGAGAGTACAAATGTCACCCTATTAAAGGGCTAAAACTATATAACTTGTAGTATTTTTTTTTTTTGCTTTTTCTATTGAAATTAGAATGGTTATATTTGTTTGTGAGTGGCTGCAGCTAATATATATATATGTGTGTGCGTGTTTTTTAAGATTGTGATATTTTCGAAATACTGAGATATTGGAGTAAGTTATATTTAAGATATGGTTAATGATAATAAATTATAACAGATGATGACTAAATATTACCCCTTGTTATAGAAACACATTATCAAGTTTTTAATTTGCTTTAAGGCAGAAACTTAACACACGCACATACACACATGCATTTTTTAAAAATAAAGAAAAACATTTTGTTAAATGCAGTAAATCCTTTTCTTAATTAAATATCATTTATTATAAATTATTTATTTTCTTTTTACTATTTATAACTTTCCTATAATCCGTCTTAACGATCGCATTCTCGAGTCTTATTAAAAATCAACATTGTTAATCCCTTCTCTCGGCTAATTAATCTTTGAATATTTGCGAGAGATAAAATAATGAACATATTTATTCTATATGACTGATAGAAAGCTTAAGGTATTTAGTAAATTCCTTTAGAATAATTTTTAGAATAATATTCTGTTGACATTTTAATTTTAAATTAGTTTAAGTTTGGAATTGTTCGTTTAGAGATGTTTAAATATAAATAAGTAGACTATTTTTTTTTAAAGTAATACAGAAGAAAGTTGTAAAATTCGAAATTACATAATTATTTGACATCTGTCTCGGAAATTTCTTACGGTCTACTGAGTTTTGGATTTCAATTTTAGAAAGAAAAAGTTTATTGGATATGTTATTTATCTTTTATCTTTCTGAAAGTAAAATTTTTATTGAAAGAAAAAATAATAGGGAAGAATAAGATATTATAGTTCTTTTAAATATGATTAAACTATTCATGGACTTCTGGCGAAGGATCCTGGTTGCTTCTTGAAAAAGAAATGAATAGGATTGTGCCTAAGATGTTATAGTTGTTTACGAATAAATAGAAAGTTAAGCATAGAAGGTAATAACAGCGATCCAAAGAAAAAGTTGGCAATAAAAGAACTCAAGAATGACATGAAAATTTAAATAATTGTTATAAATCGGAGCTTCATTGGAAATATTTGTGCATTAAAAAAAAATTGTGTACATGTGTTAATATATATATATATATAATTTATCAGTCAATTCGAATTTTTTTCCATTATAATATTTCTGATCAGTGCCCCACTTTCATGCAAGCAGGGACTGGTTTCTATTCACTTTTAACACCTTGTGGATGGATATAATCATAAACATAAGACCAAAGACACGTAAAAGCAGTGCAAAACAGTCCATTCCTTGTATGAGGATGGTGTAGTGAAAATTTTACTGCAGAAATATTTAATAAGTGGATAATCTCTAATCTAATGAATGAGTAATAAAAATTATTAATATACTTCCATTAAGTGGTTTGTGTCAAAGTTGTGAGGGCAGTAAGTTTTACATTATCAATTAAACTCTAGTAATTGGCTAGCTATATATACTGAAAAACGATAAAGATATGTGTAAGAGATTGTGATCTGAGCTAACTGATGAATGCTGGTTCAGTATGAAATGTACATCTTGTGGTTCATACATCTTTTTCACATGCCTTTGGTCTTGTGCTTATGATTAGACTCACTCCACAAGGTGTTAAATGTGGATAGAAATCAGTCCTTAACTTATGTCAGTGGTGTAGGGAAAATCGCACAACAGAAATATTAGTCATTAAGTGTTGTCAAAATTTATCTCAATGATAATCGTTTTACTCTAGCAGCAAAAAGACTTATAGTTTTTAAATATTGTATACAGTTAGATTAGTATTATAGGATAGTAATACTCAAAGAATACAACGAAAATCTAATAATTCTTAAAATCAGGAAGCCTTATTTGAAAAATTTATGTATTAAAAATTATGTATATATAAATAGTATTAATAAAACAAACAAAAAAAAATTTCATCTTTATAATACTGTAATTATTTATATACTTTCAGAACCATATTATTTGCTCACTGTTCTGTAACCTTGACAACAAAAATATGAGTTTTACAAAAATAATAAAGAAGGATTATGATGAGTTAGAAGAAGTTAACAGTTACAAATACCTTGGTCAGATTATTAATACAGATGAAAACATAATGGATGAAATTAATCATAGAATTAAACTTGGTTGGAGTGCTTTCGATGGAAATGTCTTGATACTGAAAGGAAATATGCCTATGTGTTTGAAAAGGAAAGTTTTTAATAAATGTGTTTTACCAGTTCTTACTTATGGATCTGAGACTTGGACACTTAATAGAAGAGCAATACAGAGACTTCAGACCACTCAAAGAAGTTTGGAGAAATGCATGTTGGGAGTAGCAAGAAGAGATTGAAATCGCAATATATGGGTAAGAGAACAAACAGGTGTTACTTACCTCATTGAAAAAATTAAAAGACTGAAGTGGAGTTGGGCTGGACATATTGCTAGAAGAGATGATAATAGATGGACAACTGAAATCTTAAACTGGATTCCAAGAGATTGTAAAAGACCAGAATAAGACCACATGTGAGATGGATGGATGAAATAAGAAAGTGTGCAGGGGTGATGTGGAGAAGAGAAGCTAAAGATCACAAAAGATTGATTGAACTTGGAGAGACCTTCATCCTGCAGTAGATTGATAATGGTTGTTGATGATGGTGATGATAAACATAATGGGTGAAATTAATCATAGAATTAAATGTAAAACTTTAATATGTTAGAATTTGAGTGCCTTTAGTAAAAATAACTTAATATTAAATTAAAATATACTTATGTGTTTGAAAAGGAAGGGTTTTAATAAATGCATTACCATTGCTTACCTACAGATCTCAGACTTGTAAACACTTAACAGAAGAGCAATACAGAGACTTTAGAGCAATCAACAAAGTATGAAGAGATGCATGTTAAAAATAACAAGAATAGATTGAAAATGAAATATATGGGGCAGAAAACAAACAGTTGTTACTAATATCATTGAAAGAATGAAGACACTGAAATGGAGTTGTGCTGGACACATGACTAGAAGAGTTGATAACAGATGGACAGTTGAAATCTTAAACTGGATTCTAACAGATTGTAAAAAACCTACACAGAGGCCACATGTAAGATGACTGATAGATAAAATAAGGAAGTATGCTGGGGTGATGTGGAGAAGGAGGCTAAAATTCAGAGATGGATTGAACTTGGAGAGATCTTCGTGCTGTGGATCAATAATGTTAAAAATAATGATGTCACACTTTCAAATTCCTACTTAGAAGTACTATGTGCAAAATTTGGAATAATAATAATTTTTATGAGGTGTAGATTACTTTAGATTCAAATCATAAGGTTATTAGTAATCAAAAGAAAGCTTATCCTTCATTGCGATAAGATATGACATGTCACCTACACACTAAACTGAATTAGTATTCATCTATCTACAAACTTCAGTTGTATTGCTTTGTTTTCATAAGTTGTGTATTATATGACATGTAAATCATTATTTTTCCTCCTGTAATTTGCTACTAACAAAGTTTATTTTATAGAATATATATATAATTAAACATTCATTTTCGAATTTTCCATTGTTTTTAAAGATTGTCCTATTATGTCAATAAAATTAATTTGTCAAAAGTTATTTCAGTGATAAATCGTTTTACTCTAATAGTATTGACTCTTTTTAAATAGCTAGACGACAATTAATCCGAACATCACTAAGGCAAAAATTATTATTTGGACAAATTGTATGATTTGCTGTCAAGAGTGGCAGATTTTAGATATTAGATCCAAATATCACACCCGATTCTGTTATTTCTGGTGCAAAAAATTCTTACATTTTTCTGAACAATGTGATTGCTGATTTTTGTTTTATTAATGTTATATAAAAATTTTACTTTGAAGATAAATAAATATAAGCATTTTTTATATTTCAAAGAGTTATAGGGTTTATTAATAAAATAAATTCATATACTTATAAAAACTAAACTGCAGAGAGTGAAATAATGCTTATTTTAATTTTCAGAATTTTGGGTTCATAAAAAACTATAAATAAGTTTATTAGTGAAATTCGAAATATTCAAATAATCAAATAATCAGAGATTTTGAATTAATGATAGTCTGAGTGATTGTACAGATGAACATATAATATAATATTAAATCATTTATTCTCTTTATTACTGTTTTACAATGCTTTATTTATAACCCTCTTTTGACAGTTTCCATTGCCCCAGAAACCTTCTTCAGAATGCAACATAATACAAATATATGAATGTATAGTTTTAAAAATACACATGAATATACATGAATATATAATTTTACACTTATATATACATCTTTTAATCATTATTTCATTATCTTTTTAATATTATATATTATATATTTGACTCTTTTTGCATTCTATATTTATCAATTAATATCTCCTATAATCATATATATTCTATTTTTATTTTACTCTTATTACTCTTTTAAATATTTAAGTCTAACTTTATATCTTTTATACTTGCAGTATTACTATTCATTTTAATTAACATTCAGACAATTTACTTTAATCTACGATATTATTATTATTTTTTTAAACATATTTTTACCCACCTTTCACTTATATCTCTAAATCTCAACTGCTAAATTCAAACTTCAAAATTTACAGTTATACTGTTAGTAACTGCCTCTTTAAAATTTTATAGCTCCCTCTTTCCATTTTTTATATAATTAAATCTTTTTTATTTGATATCAAAATTTTTTTGGGGTCCAAATCTCTATTTAATATTGGCTTAATGTCATTAATATAAATAGCCTCTTTTATTTTTCTATCCTTTTTATTATTTGTAAATTGTATCATCCTTATATAATCCTTTTCAAACTCTTGCCCTGTTTTTAATTTATAAATATATAAAGAGAGTTTAAATATTGTTCTATGAGTCAAAATTTTACCAAACAGACCTTGAGAGATAAAAAATGGAAGAGAATCTTCACTCTACTGGCATGCCAATTACTGAATTGATTTTAATGTGTTTTTCCATTTTTATTTTTATCTTCTAGATAAAAATTAAGATGCTTATGTACAATTCTGGACACCAAGGTTGATTCATCATCATTGGCAACCATATCAATCCATTGCTGAAAGAAGGTCTCTCCAAGTTCAATCCATCTTCTCTGATCTCTAGCTTCTTTTCTCCGCATCATCCCTGCACTTTCGTATTTCATCCATCCATCTCACATGTTGTATCTTCATGAATATTTTACAATCTCTTGGAATCCAGTTTAAAAATTCAATTGTCCATCTATTATCATCTCTCTAGCAATATGTCCAGCCCAACTCCACTTCAGTTTTTTAATTCTTTCAATGATGTCAGTAATACCTGTTTGTCCTCTTACTCATATATTGCATTTTCAGTCTCTTCTTATTACTTCTACCATATATCTTTTCATACTTTTTCCAGGTTGATTACAGATATTTAAAAAAAGTATTCAATAAATAAATTATAAATTTCTGCTAACTTTAAAAAATAGCAATAAATGTATTATGGCTTAGTGTTAATCTTTCATTCATTAAGGTCACCGATTCAATATTTAAATAAAATGATTGGAAAATCATAATAAATGTATAATATCATTCTCATACTTTTTAATATCTGCAATCGACCTTGGTGTCCGATATTATCTGTAAGTACCAAAAGAACCAAAGATCCATTTACTGATCAATCACAAACATCTGTGCATGGATTTCTTTTGAAGTTGGAGTGACCTTAATCATTTGCAAATGGCTGATGATGATGTAATTGCAAATTAATGAGTGAATAATATTTTTAAAGAATAATTAATTTTATATTCTCTTTTGCTTACATATTAACAACAACAACAACAAAAAAAACAATATAAATTTAATAACGCTGGTTAACTACTAAATCAAATTAAAGATAAAAATAATTTTGCTGCTAAAACAATTCTGAACAAAGTTTAATGCCAATAATAGACTTTTAAATTAAAAAAAAAAGAACAATGCATTTTTTTTTTTTTTTTTAGAAATAAAGACTTTTGTATAACAAATTTATATAAGAATGTAACAGTTTTATGTATGTTTTAGATATATATAAAACAACATATTTTCAGTTTCAACGTATTATCTTTTAATAATTTATTTAGTGTATTTTTTTTTTTTAAAACAATAATATTTAAACAGCATTAAACTGTTGCACATGCGCTTTGGATTTTAAATATAAAATGAATGAATACTAACACTTCAACCACATGATAAAGTCTTTGAAATAGATAGAATGGCCATCTATCTTTTTGAATCCAAATGCTTTTGTATGGGCGAATCTTAAGTGTTTGAAAGTGAAAGCATGAAGATATTAAATAATCCCTTTAAATTACTTTGTATGGGCGAATCTTAAGTGTTTAAAAGTGAAAGCATGAAGTTATTAAATAATCACTTTAAATTACTTTTACATGCTTGAATGAATGTAAAAGTAATTTAAAATGATTATTTAATATCTTTACACTTTCACTTTCAAACACTTAAGATTCGCCCATACAAAAGCGTTTGGGTTCGAAAAGATAGATGGCCATTCTGTCTTTTTCAAAGACTTTATCATGTGGTTGAAGTGTTAGTATTCATCCATTTTATATTTAAAATCCAAAGCGCATGTGCACAGTTTAATGCTGTTTAAATATTATTGTTTATAAAAAACATCGTGCTATATAAAATAATTGACTTATTTAATTTCAAATAAGAATGACGTATCGTAAATTCTAATAAATTTCACCAGCATCATTCATTCAAGCATGTAAAAGTAATTTAAAGTGATCATTTAATATCTTCATGCTTTCACTTTCAAACACTTAAGATTCGCCCATACAAAAGCATTGGGTCCGAAAAGATAGATGGCCATTCTATCTTTTCCAAAGACATTATCATGTGATTGAAGTGTTAGTATTCATTCATTTTATATTTAAAATCCAAAGTGCATGTGCAATAGTTTAATGCTGTTTAAATATTATTGTTTATAAAAATCACACTATATAAAATAATTGACTTATTTACATGTATTTTTTTTAATAATTATATTAATTCATTGATTTTATTGTTCGGGAATTCGTAAGATTTTCGATCGATGGAAGTTAAAGAACTGGTATTGAATGTAAGGCCTTAGCTTCAAACTCTGAAAGTTTACCATTGCTCTAAACCACACGAGAATTGGTACGTTTCATATGTTGTTATAAGTTATGTATGTATACCATTGTTCCAGAAGAAAATAAATACAAAAATAAAAAATTGGATAGTAATTTAAAAGCGAGTTTTGTGGTGAGCATACAAATCAATGCATGAACTAAGTAACAGGTCCCATAGATCACATGTTAATGCATCAGTCTGTTTATAATTATATAAAAATATGAACATTCTGTTTTAATTTCAGCAGAAAAAGTTACTTTATGAAAGACATTGATGGTGTTTGCTAAAGTGTATACAATCGCCAAGGAATTTAATATATATATTAAACTGGGTCAAATGCTAATTATTTATATGTAAATCACATTACTGGAATCAATGCTTAAATAAACCAATGGAATATAAACAATTTATTACCAAGGCAATCCACTTTCATTATCTAAAAATGAGTGTTGCCTTGACAACTTATTGTTAATATCCTATTGGTTTATTAATGCACTGGCTGCAATAATGTTATTAAATATACATATAAAATAATTAAATAGTCTAGCATTTTGTATATATCATTTAGATGAAAGAAAAGTATTCTTTTATTCATATATTATGAATTGTAGATATTATAGTGCATGGATAAGGAAAGTGCTATTCCATCTAAATAACACACACACACACACATATATATATATATATGAAAATAAATATAATAATGTTGAAGTGAAAATAGAAATTAATTACTCATCAACTAAAGTTTAAATTATTACAACTAATCCATAACAAACAACATTTTTGACATTATATCAAAATTGCCACCAGTAATTTTCTATGGGATGATTATTACAAGGCTTAAAATTATCTTTGATTAGTTGGCTGCAAAGCCATCTAGTGACATCCCACTATAATGTAAAAATGCTTGCCTTTAATATAAAAAACTTCAAATTCATTAGATATTAACCCTTTTATGGACATGTGTCTTGATTAAAATGAGTTTGCAAAATTTCAGTTCCGTATATAAGGTTTTCATTTTGAATAATATTTTTGGCCAAATATAATCATTTTTTTAAAAAAAATTCTTACTAAAATTAATTGTTAACATAATTGAATAATGAAAAAATTGTGAGAGAATTTTATTAAGGAAATAAAAAAAACACGACTTTCAACATTTGTGAAAATACAAATTTTCTTTCATTCATTTACATAATGAAGTGGTTTCTCTAAGGCTGAATTTGCTTTCAGTTATAAAGAAGAAAGAAACTACTTTGTTACACAGATTAGCAATCATATACAAATTTGAATTATAACTACAAACAAAGGGAAACATCAATATTAGCAAGAATAGTGTTATTTTTATTTTTTCAACCCATATGTTTAAACCCTTCTAAAAGCACCACATAATTATAAAATTAAATATATTTTATACTTCACATGATCATAAATCCCTATGCTTGCTCATAACTATTATTAAAACAGGAAAAACTCTACATACAGTAGTGCCACTCAGTGCAAGCCAGAGTAATCGATGTATTCCAGAAGACTTGTGCATAAAATCCTTTTCTAGGGCCTACTCATCCAATATTCCCAGACTAGTTTGTGGCTTGTGGCCTTTGTCAGTGAGAAACCTTGGATCTGAGAACACTAGATCCTAAAATCTAGGTGCAGTGCTCTCAGATCAAAGACTCATCACTGATGAAAGCCACAAGCCAGAAACTAGTCTGGGAATATTGGATGAGTAGGCACTAGATAGGGATTTTATGCACAAGCCTTCTGGCATCCATCGATTACTCTGGCTTTCACTGAGTGGCACTACTGTATGAAGAGTTTTGCCTGTTTTAATATTTTATACTTATTAAATCAGAACAATTCTTAAAAAGATCATAAAGTAGCATAAAAACAAAAATGGCCACAATCATTTTTGTTTCACAGATAAAATATGAACAGCACCACTATATTGGGAAAAATGAGCTCTTTTATTTAAATTTTGAACTGTAGAACTTTGAATTTTTGTATTAACTTGTGTCATATAAATATATATTCATATATATAAATCTTACTTATAATTTGGAATTATTTATTGCAAAATTGCAATAGAGTACCAAAATTCACATTTGAAGAATCTCATCTCTGGAGAAGGTAAGTGATATTTCCATTCTTAGGTAAATCACAATTTTCCAAGACAAAGTTAAAACATAAATAATTATTTCAAGGTCTTAAATATTAAGTTTTTCAATGCTATTAGTAAATATTTATTGGGTTGATCATTTAAACATTGATTAATTAACTTGTTTTTTAATGTATTTCCATTTTCAAATGTCTATAGTTTAGGTATTTTAAACAATACATTTTTTCTCTAATAATTTTTTTCAAATTGCATAAGGTAAGTCTAATCAAAAGAATTTTAAATTGTTTTATATATATATATATATCAGATGCTATTATCTGCTGATGGGCTCCAAAGATAGTTGACAATAAAATGATTGACCTTAAAGTAAAAGGGACTAATTATTAAAAAAAGTAGCCCCTATTCTCTTGTAGGATAATATATTGGGTTATCAAAGACTAGGCATTGCTCTCAGTATATCCAATTTTTCCCATCTCCCTCTTTTTCTTATAGCCTTTAGTCATTTAAATTGGTGAGGGGCCTGATTATCATAAGGTTCTGCAACAATTAAATTGTGTTATTTTGCCACTTCATTTCCAACCTTTAATTGCACACATACAACATCATTTCTGATTTCAATTCTTTTAATTTTTTTTTGCTCAAGTTATTGAGATTAAGAGGACAATGTTGGATGATGTGGATATTGGCTTAGTAGATTGATAATCGATTGTGGTCTTTGCTTGAAGCAGTACAGTAACCAAGAAAACAGGCTAAAACTGTAATTGAGACAGGGGTTTCAGTTTGGCAACCTTCAACTAATGGACTAGTCCAGATTCCATCTTATCTTAATCAGATTGAGCATTATTACTCATTGGCCTGCTTCTGTTATTGGATATATTCTTATATTTATTGGTTCATGGTCATGATTGCACAATCTGACTGGGATAAAATGGAATGTGGACTAGTCCACTAGTTAAAGATAAGTTGACATATAACAACTCCACAACCTATTATGTTTACATAGTCTTATTTAAAAATCACTTGCCTACTATAAATATGGAAGGGGCATAAAAATGTCTAAAAATGGTCTAACTCATGCATTCTGGCTGGCTTGTTATGACTAGTGGATCATTCATTAAAGCAATTAAAAATGATTAACAGTAATAGTGGTAAAGCAAAAAGAAGAATGGTACTAAAGATAAGTATTATAGATGTGTTTTGTTCTGAATAAAGTAAAAGAATATGAGAAAATTAGTTAATACAAAGTCTTCAAGATTTAAACCGAAAATAGCATTGATGGATAAGGATACGTCAAGATTTCAAATTGATAGAGCTACTTTTAATGAACTTCTTCGAGAAAAATAGAATTTAATATGGCTTTATTTGGAATAATAAAATAACCATTGAAAAGACTCATAGTACTGAATTTGCTTTAAAATAACATTCTTGAAATTCCATGATAATTAAAAAGATGGTATTCAAACTTGGAATTACACAATGATAATTCACTTCATTACTGCATATAAACCAATCTTAATTAGATTCAGATAACTCAGAGAAAGACAATGTTTTATTTCTTGCTGGATAACATTATAGTGATAATTTAACAAGTCAAATTTTTCTTTTAGGGACTTTATGTTGGCACAAATAGTAGATTTTAACCAAATTGTTGATTGCCGTGAGATTTTTGCACAATATATGAAACAACTATCACAAACAATTTGTTTAAATAGAAAAATAATTATAAAAGAACGTGGACGCATCCACGCTCTAAACCTGAGATCGGCAAACTACAGCTATCTAGCCAAATGTGGCTATTTGTTCCCAATATCGTGACTCTTTTTATCATAATAAACATAAATCCATTTTTTATTTCCTCTTGTAACTGTAAATAAATATTTTGTTGATCCTAAGTAAAATGCGCATGACAACAATATTTCTTGAATTCAGCCTTATTACAGAATAGTAATTAATGTATACGATGAATATGTAAATATTTAAAATTTGTGAATAAATTAAATTGTCGAAGTAATCTTTGGTTTTTACTTACTTATTTTTAAGGTAATTTTTATTTTTATTCTATTATTAAAATAAATGTTCAAATACATCAAAGCCATTCAGAAATTCATATTTTTCGGGGATATGTTTTTTCATCTCTTTCCTTACGATTCTTCAATGTGTGTGTGTGTGTGGAGGAGGGGTGCCTTCATCTCTTCTTCCGGTTCTTTTTCCAAGAGGGAGATTTAAATGAAATAGCTCTTTCTCGTTTATTTTCTTGCGGTCTTTGGGTAGTTGGGGAGGGGAGGGATATACTCTCTCCTTGTGGCTCTTTAATGGGAAAGAGAGGGTATTATAAACAAAATGGCTCTTCGTGCTAAACAGTTTGCCGAATCCTGTTTTAAACAATAGCATTTAATATAGTCATAATACAAGGGTAGTTTATTTTATAAACAAACGCGCAACATTGTTTGACAGATCATAACTTTTTAAATTAAAACAATAATTGCATTAAAAATAACTCTTATTCCAATCATAATTACAAAAAAAAAAAAAATGATGATCGTTTTATTTTTTTTAAACAATTACTATTATTCAAATAAAGAAATCGTATAATTTGCTAATGTGTGACTTAAGGATTGATATTACGAAGCCGTGAAATTCTCTTAAAGAATGTCTAATGAATACCACGAAATCTACTCTTAAATTCACTGAAGGAACATTGAACTATGTTTAATTTAAAGTTTGAAAGAAGAATTATAATGGTTTTATGATAACAAACTTAATATTAATGTCTTGATTTTAAAAAACGTGGCATTCTTTGCCGGGCAAAATAGTAAGTTAAATGCTGAACGTCATAATAAATATATAAACTTAAAGGCAAACGTCCAATGAATGATAAAGAGGCTTAAAATAATTAGTGGATTAAAATTGCAAAGGAGATATAGACTTTCGATGCTTGTTGCTTAAATTTAATCCATTGAAAGCAAGAAATTGACTTAAATAATTAATCTTAATCTTATCAAATCTATCAAATGTCATTATTTATATGATAGTAAAGTTTATTTCAAACCGAAGTATTTTAATAATTTTTTTAAATACAAAAAGCTTGTGGTTAAGACCTTCGCATTTTAAGTGCACACTCTTGAGGTTTATTGCCTTAAGATAAATATTATTTAATGATATGAAATTATTTATTTAATCTATTCATTTAATTTTTGACACAAAAATTCATCTTAGTAAAGTATTTATAATCTTAAGTATGACAAGGTACCAGATTCTTATATGAGACCTGGAGAAGTTTTAAAATGTAGCACTGACATCTCAGTGTCAAAAATACTGGGAATTTTTTAGTATGCGCAGACGCATGAAGTTGAGCCATGTGATCTTAAGGAGGGTTTTATTGTTTAAATTTTTTAAAATAAAGGAAATAGACAAAATTTATAGTAGTTATAAAATACCATTGTTATCTTCTACAGAAAATGTTCATTCAAGGATTTTGTTGAATAGGTTGTTTTCAGTCATAGATGGATGCTTATCAGCTACTGAGTGTGATTTAGAGAATGAAGAAACCTAACAGACATCAATTTTATTAAACCATTAAGCATCACATGATCACCATCTCTTATACTAGCACATAATTGTTTATAAACAAAGCAAAACTCTCCATACTGGAGGGTTGCATTAGATCCTAAGATCTAGTTGCAGTGCTCTCAGATCCAAAGCTTTTCACTGATAAAGGCCACAAGCCAGAAACTAGTCTGGGGATAGTGGATGGGTAAGCATTAGATATAGATTTTATGCACAAGCCTTCTGGCATCCATTGATTACTCTGGTTGACACAGGGTGTCACTACTGTTTGGAGAGTTTTGCTTTGTTTATAATCAATTTTATTACTAAACAAACGAAAATAAAAGGTATTGCAAGTAAACAGAAGATTTATCTTTTATTTGATCAAAGCATTTAACCCATTTAGGAACAGATAAATGGCATTGTCTGAAATTACTTGTCAACCAAATGTTTATGCATGTTATGCGACTTCTAAATAATAGAATGAGGGAAAGTTTTACTGTTACAGGTGGGATTATGAAGAACTTGAAACAAAAATTGGTGTTAAACATAGATGTGTATTTGCCGCAATTTTTTATTTAATTTTATGATAATGGTCTTGGGAACTGATCATAGGTGGTGTAATACATCAGGATTCATGATTTAATAAAAGTTTGATGGTGGAATTTCTAATGTGAATCAACGAAAAACAAGCCTATTTTTAGAATCTGGATCTAGAGTATGTTGATGATTACACTATCTTTACTAACTCAAAAGATGATATAAATGCAACAGGTAAAGACTTTGCTTTAATAATTAAGATTTAAAAAATTCAAATCCTTTATGATGGAAAAAAATCTTCAGCATCCTGTAGCTTAAATACTTATAAAAATTGCGAATGTAATCCAATTTATTTATTTTGATAGTATTTCAATTAGAAAACTCTCATTCCATGCTAACTATTGCAGTCCAATTACTTTTATATAGAGCTGTTATTTTAACTAATTTATTGCATGGATGTGAAACTTGGACACTCTATCAGCAAAATATAAAGATGTTACAAAAGTTTATTTAAGGATGCTCTGTAAAATTTTAAAAATACAATGGCAAGATTCATAAAAACAATTAGGTAAATTATAGTTTTGCACTGTAAATATATAATTACATAGAAGGAAATTTGCCTTCAATTCTGCATTTTTCATTTTAGTGTATAAATCTACTTATACTCAACCACCAGTAATGTTGGCTTATATAAAAATAAGCTCTAAGCATAAATGATTTACTTGTGTTTTTAAAACTCTTACGGATAGGTAAACACAGGCAGATTTGAACACTAAAATAAATAATTTAGCTCTGAAAGTTAATTTCCTTTTACATACTTACATAAAACCAAGTAATAAGTTGTTCAACTTGCTGAATGTGATATTATAGAGTCTATTATTACAAAAACACATCTTCATTGTATTGGTCATGTGAATTGAATGAATAATTCAAGATTCTCTAAGTAAATAATCTGTAATGAGCTAAGGATGATTTTCATAAGAATGGTTGATCCCATTCAGATTATAAAGATTATCTCATACTAAGTGTAAAAATGTGCAGTTGATTATTTTCATTGGTGGATA
>JAQFVV010006364.1:2169082-2199082 GCA_028023455.1 Epiperipatus broadwayi | reverse complement strand
GTAAATGAATACTTTTGTGTGAAAATCTAAAGTATCAAAGTTTCTTTGCATTTTCACCCACAACCAAATGTCTCCCATGTAGTGTTTTGTTTTATTTCTTTTAAATTGTAATTTTTAATGTTGATTTTTATATATGCATGTTTTTAATACATGTTAAAAAGTATCCATCATAATCATGAGTTTTTGTTATTGTCAGGGTTAATTAGAATGTCTCAATTATATATAGAAGTTGTCTCATTAATATTCAGATTTACACGTTCCATTAAATACTTAATCAGGAGTAACTTGATCTTTTGTTGATCACATTTTAACTTTTAAAGATGTATCATGTATATTAATTATTCATAAGGATAACAAGACATTACTGTATATATATATGGGACCCAAACTCAGACTTTTAAGCTCCCTACAACTATACAACTATCCACTCATAAGATGGAGTGAATAACTGTGGAGAGCTTGAAAGTTTGAGTTTGGATCTCTTCTAATTGCATTGAGTTTAATACAGATGGTATACATATATTTAAATATTATAAGAAAAAACTATCACCAATGATAATCAAATTTATCAAATATGTTACAGATTTTAGCCTTTAAAATTCTGACAATTTTTTTATTCCACCTGGTGAGACTTTTTGAAAATGTTCAGATTTTTAGTTCTGTATAAAAATTTTATTTTACTAAAGTTCAATAAACTGGATTTGGATTTTTTTAAATTTAATTTTACCAATGAATGATGTTCTTAAAAATGTCATACTTAAAAACTGACTTGTAAATTAGAACAATGTACTGTGAAAATATACTTTCAGATAATGAACAAATTCTTTTTTACTTAAGTTTTTTTAAATGTGATTGAACAAAGATGAATTTATGATAAATCTATCAAATTCTGTTTTAAAATCTGATATTTATTTTATAATTTTAAAATATTAAAAAAAACTCTAACATCATGTGAATTTGGACACATGATAACATTAGTCATGAGTTTTAACATACTGCATTATCAAGAAAAAAATAATACTTTAAAATAAACCTATTTTGAAAAGTCAATTGATATTTGTTGTCTAAAAGATGCTGACTTCTTGAAACTTTTTGCTCAATTAAAAAATCAATAAAAGCAGTAGGGGAAAACTATGTCACTTTAAAAAAATCCTAAACTAATGTAAGTATTATAATGGTAAAAACAATATTCTAAAACTGAAGAACTACAATGCTTTATCTGAGAGAAACATCCAATAATTCTAAGTGTATTTAAGAAGTGTTAAATTAAACTTAAATAAAATGGTTTTAATATGCAACCCTTCACACAATTGTTAGAACTGGAGTCACCTTTGTTTGTTATCACTCTCTTGAACTATCTGTAGCCCAATATTGATGGTTTTGTATTTATTTGAAGACAAAAACTATATATATATATATATATATTGATTTATTAGTTTAAAAAATCTGAAGATGTCAGTATTGCATAGAGAAATGAATACAAATGAGCTGAAATGCTATCGATTGGTTAAATGTTTCTTCACAATCTTTGCTAGCCTTTGCCAGAGTATGTATTTCATAGAGAAAAAATGTATATTTAATGCAGTTTATTTAAATATTTGTCATTGCTTTTGCCAAAATATTTATGTAGTATTTATTAAAAAAAAATATTTATCATTACATTTAGAATTTATTTTAAAATGTTTGATTTTAAAAAGACAAGAAAAAAAATATACAGGACATAAACAATAGTTACAATTACCCTCATTTTCACAAACACTATAATGGAGAATTTTATTATATTACTTAATTATGTATGCAATTTTAAATTTTAGAACAGAATTCCATTGCTTTATGATGATTTAGTAGTTTGTTCAGATATTAGATATAAACTTCAGATAACATTTTTTTAAACTACTAAAACATCACATGACCATACTTCCTATACTTATGTTTTAGATTCAAAGATCTGAGTGCAGTGACCTCAGATCCAAGGCTCCTCACTGATGAAAGCCATAAGCTAGAAACTGGTCTGATGATATTGGATGAGTAGGTACTAAATAGGGATTTTATGCACAAATCTTGGAGCATCCATTTAATACTATAGATTTCACTAGATGACACTACTTATAAAGAATTTGCTATTGTTTTAACAAATATTTTGTTCATTTATTTTTTATTGGCAATGCAGTAATCATCCTCTAAGAAAACAATTATTATTCTGGATAAATATTTCAGTTTATTACTTTTTTTTTATATTTGGTAATAAATAATATTTTTAAGAATATTTTTCTGTTGTAAACTTTTATTTCTAATGAATAAAGAACAATTTATTGATATATAATGCAGAAGAAAGATTGATACAAAAACTTTAAAATGTTAAAATGTTTTAGTATTAAAAGGAAATATTACTATGTGTTTAGGGCAAAAGAGGTTTCTGAAAAATATGTTTCCATAGCTATTAGTTATGGATTTGATACTTGGACATTTAATAGAAATAATAGATATACTTGAACAAAGAATAAAGTGATGTAAGTTGGAACTAATAACAAAGAGTCAAAATGAAGATATGTGGTAAAACAAACAAATATCATTGACAACATTGAAATAATTAGAAGACAAATGGAATTGGATTGGATATATTGTTAAAAGAAATGATAATACATGAAAATTGAAGTCTTAATCCTAAGAAATTGTAAAATATGCAGAAAACACCACATATGACATGGATTAATGAAAGAGGTCTGCTGGTTGATTCAGATTAGAGACATGGATTGGAGAAAATGGATTAAATTCGAGGGTATTTCGTCCTATAGCAAATCAATAATGGTTGAAAATTGTTATTAGTTATTTGTTGGTGGTTGAAAATTGTAAAGATCATTGTTATGGGGACTTAAAATGAAGAGTAGCGCTTTAATGCAGCTGATAAATCAATAGCTTTCAATTCTATTAGCGATTTCATAACATATATATATATATATATATATAATCATTAAGCACATATAGTTTCAAGTTCTTTTTTATACTTTTATCAATATATCTCGAATCTTAATTCTCTCATGTCACAGTCACCCACCAGTGCGGAAAACTTAGCCCACCATCCTTAGTTATGTATGCATTTTGTAAACATTCGCCATTCTTAAGATGAATCAAAGATATCAAATAACAAAATCTTAATATTCCCGTGTAAACAGTTTGATATTTTCCTATTATTCCACCCTTACCAAAGTAGAGACTGAATTTTAAGTAATTAATATTTAAAATATATTTTTTTATACTTTATTTAATTTAAAGAATAATACTTATAGTTGGATATTTAAATAAGAGTCTAAATGACACTTATCTACTTAATTTTATTTTTTGGTTGAATTTTTAATGTAACATTTTACCTAAATAGAAATTTTCATTTTTTTTATTCCATTTACAATCACTGTGACTATATCATTAACAAAACAAGTTTCGCCTTTTTATTTATACTTTCTATTTATCAAGGCAATGAATAAGTTAAAAATTTAAATCGAGCAAATTGCCTTTACTGATAAATGAACAAATTAGACATTATTCAAACGCGTAATTTCTTAAACTTTTATTGCAAGCTATAATTTTCTTTTGAACTTTAATAATAAGTTTGAGGTGTAACAAAATTTATTATTGAGTCAGACATGGAAACTAATTTAGGATTGAGCATAACAACCCTCACTCCCCCATCTCGGGTTTTATAAAGATAGAATATTATTCAACCCTGTGCAATTAATTTTTTAAAAAAAAAAGATCTTAAATTGTTATTATTTCAATATTCGTACATCAACATTATATATACGTATTTAAATATAAGAAATGAGACTGCAATTATAAATGTTTAAATTTAAAATGAACACATTATTAAATCTTTGCTTTTATATTAGTAGTACACTAAAAAAAAACTTAGCATAATTAATAATAAAAAATATGCATAATTTATTTTTAATATATATATTTAAAACAAACAATATAATCCTTTCTTTAAAGCTAGATACGTTCTGAACTATTCTTTACCATATAAAGTTACAAAACCGGTTCACAGCCTCGCCTAATTAATAATAATAATAAACAATCAACTTTCCTAAATTGCATAGTCCTTAATCCTCTGCTATAAAATAAGATCGGAACCATTAATATAAAAATGTTAAGATTTACTGCTATGAACCCCAAAATTAATACCCTACTGAAAGGAATTATTTAGTTGACTATGAACTTATCTTCTAAGAGATTCAGTTCTATATATGTTTGGTAAATCTATTATGTATGATGTTCTTTATAAATTTATATGACTTTGAATTGATATAATATTAATGTATCTCCTCATTTTTAGATTTAAATAATTGAAGCTTTATTCTGCTACTGTCACTCAATATTAACTTCCTGAGGAATTGATATTAAGAAATTGGTAATCTTATTGTTACATTTTGATTTACAAGTGTCAAACTTACTCCTCTCACAAGTTTGACACGATCCATTCTAGATAAATAATTTAATGGCCATCACTAATCATTTATTAAACTAGAGATTATCTATAGCCAAGCAATAAGCTTTAAATCTCAGTTAAAAATTAATATATTTCAATTTATTTGTGGTATTCTTTATAAAGATGCAATAAAGTTCAAAGTTTAAACTGTTAATATTTTTATCCTATTCTTTAATTTGGACTGTTAATAGTTGTTGCTTCTTGTGTAATGGGTCAACTCTCCAAGATAAAAGGTGAACTTCCATGGTTTAATGCATTGGTAAAGTGGCTCTTTGAGCAGCTTACAATTAATTTCCAGCTAAAACAGAAAATCATTTTGTCTATGGGACTTAGTTTAAGAAATTCAGTTTTACATAAGTCTAGTAGGCTTCCTACTTATCTGTGATGTTCTTTATAAGGCTACCATAAATTTTAATTTATTCAATGTTAATGTATCATTTTATCCACAGAACTATTTTGATATCCATTGTTCATTTTTTACTTGCAAAAAATTGAATACACTAGTTTATCACCAATATTGTATGGAAAGTTTTGCCTGTTTAGTTTAACATATACATGTGTGATGTAAGATACTTGACATTTAAAATAAATAAATGTGACTTTTCAATAATAATAATAATAATAATAATAATAATAATAATAATAATAATAATAATAATAATAATAATAATAATAATAATAATAATAATAATAACAACAACAACAACAACAACAACAAAAAGAGGAATACTAAACAACTACTGGTAAATGAGTATGAACATTCTAACTCCAAAAAAAAAAAAGAAAAAAGAAAGGAAGGTGCTATGGAAATGAGTTTTGCAATGACTATACACACCGATTGATGAACCATAAATATATCCACATATATAGATGCCCATTTTCCTGTTTACTTGATATTTTATGATGATAGTTTTTAAATTTCTTCAGCAGACAACTTTTCTTGTTATAATACATCACAATATGTTTAATTATTGCTCTCCAATTTATTCTCTTCTCTTAGATCTTCCTAATTGATATAATCAACATTGCACTTATTTAGGATGACTGAGATAATCCTTATAATGTAGATGAGATCTATCTCTCTTACAAAAAAAATCCTTAAATTCATCATACTTTTAATATGTCTTGCATTGCTTATTCATTTTATTCATTCATTTTATATGATCAAGCCAATCAATTCCTATTTCAATATTTACTAGTTATTTAATATGTTTAACACATAATACACTGCATTATGTATTCATGTTGACTCTTAATTATTTCTCTCTAAATAAATATTAGACTACATTGCTTTACAAATTAATATTTTTTTCCTACTAACTCAAATAAGTTCATTTATTCCTACTCACAATTTTGATGCCAGGTGGAGCCTAAAAATTTCTGACTTCATTGTAGTTGAAAACAGGCAAAACTCTTCATACAGTAGTGCCACTCAGTATAAGCCAGAGTAATCAATGGATGCCATAAGGCTTGTGTATAAAATCCCTATCTAGTGCCTACTCATCCAATATCCCCAGACTAGCTTCTAGATTGTGGCTTTTATCAGTGAGGAGCCTTGGATCTGAGATTACTCTGTCTTGCACTGAGTGGCATTACTGTATGGAGAGTTTTGCCTGTTTTAATAACAGTTTTGAGCAAGCATAAGAAATGGTGATCATTGTAGTTGCATGAACTCTCTTTATTTTAAACAATAATTTGCTTTTACATTATTTTGTTTTGTTTTGTATTGTCATGTAGATTTTTGTTATAATTTTATTTTGAATACATGTATAAATCATTAGCTTTTAGTGCATCTAAAATTCAAAATGAAAAATTTTAACATCTTATTTCAGTGGATCTTTGCTTTACACTATACATATCCATAGTATTATGATCACTACCTGAGAAGAATAGCATGTTAAATCTTTCTTAATCAATATTTTTTTAAATAATTTTATAAATGGATTTAATTCTATTTCAAACCACTACTTTTAATATTATTTTAATGATTTTATTGTTATTTTATTGAGAAAACTCTACTGAATAATCTTTAGAATTTTTTACAACTAAAAAAATCAATATAACAATAAGATAAAGCTTGATTTTTAATATACTTATTGGTTGTTGTTGTTCCCTACAGAAGAGCATGCTTGTCAAAGTTTTGGCAGTTTCAATAGCTTCCTTTTGATTTTTAAAGTGAAAATGTATGTTTTGGAATCTTTTTTACACATTTATTTTTTTTAGAAAATATTTGTAAAAATGTAAATTATTTTAGAAGAATGATTCAGATTTTAATAGAAAAATGTATTTTTACACCAAAGTAAATTGATAAAAAAAATTCTAACATTCAACTGTAAATGGCCTGAAGATGATGTACCTGATGGAATAGTAAAGATGACAATTCAAATTCTGAAAGTAAAGATGTAGAAAGTGAAAGTACCATATATCCGAGGAAGATTGCAATAAATTAGGTGAATTTGTGTTTATATTATTTTTCTATTTAAATACATATATCAGGGGTTAATTTTTTTCCAATTTTTTTCAAGCTTAAAATCCTATTGCATCTTAAATTCAAGGGTGTCTTATATTCAAAATAATATGGTCTCTCAAACAGCCAGTCCAAAAATATGTTTGTTTATTAGCAATTTAGGATTGTTGCTTATTTAAATTTCATGCTATTTGTTTAATTAAGTCTGTTTTTCAATATTTAATATCATTGCAGCTTATAGTTCAAAGAGGTATGTTTTTTTGGACTGGATGCTTGAGAGGTGGACTTTTATACATTTATTAGGGTATAGCAGAAATTTCTTGACATTTGAAGAGTGATTTGATATTTTCTTTCATCTAGCATTATGCACTAAAATTATTTTATAAAGGAACTGTATAGAATCCTACCAGGGTATAGATTTACAAGTGTATTGGTAGGCCTTTATTTTGCCATTGTAGTTATAAATTGGACAGTTAATAAAGGGTATTGTTTATGGTTTGAGTTTGTCCAAAATTACATAAATTTATGGCTGTTAACTTCTATTTATGAAACAGATCAATTCTATGACCATGGGTTGTCACCAATATATCAATGAGATATCTAGGAATACTAAATCCAGCTTGCTTTACTGTTAAATCTGGAAAAAAATTATTTGGACCTTATAAAAACTCCATTTTTTTACAACATAATTCTTTGATTGTAGATTTTTGGTAGATATCGATTTATGTCTAGCCTTAAACAATAAAACTATATTTTGAGTTAATGTGCATTCTTGTCTTGGAGTTATAATTTTGTTTAATATACCTGTTGTTGTTTTTTTAATATATTTTTTGTAATATGAATTTGCATTTGTAACACTATTATGCACCAACCTTGTTTTAGTAAGACATTATTTTTCTTTTAAAAGAAAATGTCACATTATTGCTTATTATTCATTTCAGATGTACAAAAATCAATTTACATATCTGGTTTATTATCTTATCAGTGTAATAAAAACAGATCTTCAATGACTAAGATCAGTGAATATTGCCTTAATGGAAGTATATTAAGAATCATTAGTCATCCATTAGATTAGAGATTATCCACTATACCCTTCTCACACAGGGTAGGAACTGGTTTCTATCCACTTTTAGCACCTTGTGGAAAGATGAAATAATAAGCATATGACCAAAAAAATTTCCCTTGCCTTTGCTCATACGTTTATGATTATACCCCTTTATAAGGTGTTAAATGCTTGTAGAAACCTTGCTTGAGATCGGTGTAGTAAAAATTACATTACAAACATATTATTAATCAAATGGATAATCTCTAGTTCAGTGAATATCTATAAATTTTTTTAATGCAGTTTTAAACCACCAATCATTTTTAAATTTTTTTAGTTATTGCATATATGCCTTCAAATCTGTATATTTATTATATAATTCCTCATTTATTTTATTTATTTTTTTGTGGAAAAAAAAGCTAAATATTTCTTTTTAGTAAAATCACAAATAATGAGATCATTATCAAAAAAACTAAATCTAGGAATAGATGTACTTTTATCGGTAACTCATTAAGAGAATGCCATGCCTCAGTAATACGACAATCTTGAAAATCTAAATTAACAATTTTGATGGTCTTTTTTCAGTTACATATAATTTGAGTGAGATTATCTTAGATAATGAGACAAACTGGAAAGTATCCATGCTTTCAAGAAAGCACAAAGATTATAATAAAATATTTAATAAGACCAATGTTTAAATTATTTAAAAAAATATATTAATTTTTCCTTTGTTTGTATATGTAATTTCGTATACATTTATGTATGTTTATGAAATGAAGTAGTTTTTATCTTATCTTTATATAATAATGCTGAGTGCAATTTTAGTGAAGTAGACTATAATCATAGCTCTTGTTACTACTGTATTGATATTTCTATCTACTTATGCGTGTTATTACACACACACACAAGTATATTTAGATGTCAAACAGAGAAGAAAAATTCGATAACAATAGTATAATATTAGCCGAACGCGGTATTGGTCCTTTTTGCCAGAATCATTGCGATCTAACTACCCACATAAACTTGTAACTGCATATATATATAGTATAACATCCTTTTTCTGTAATTGTTTTTTTATTTCTAATAACGAGTTTTTATCCTTTATAAACCTGAGCTTTATATTTTTCATAGCTATAAATAATCGCTTATGTTTTCACAATTAGAAATATTATATAAAGTATAGATTTTTATCATAATAATAAATTCTACACTAAAATTATCTGAAAAATTATTACCAACAGATTCTTTTTTTTAATATAATTTGAAAAATTAAGTAATAAAAATAAAATTTAAGGACTTCGAAAGAAATCTGTCAAGAATAAGCCAAAATAAATTTTATTACTTTGAGATAAAACATATGAACATTATGAAAGCGGAAGTTTTTTTTTAAAAAAAAAACAAAACACGCTATTCTAGAAGAAAAACATTAATTGAAGTGTTTAAAAAAGGTGGAAAATGTGTTGTTTTAAAATGGAGATGAGGTAATTTTAACTGCATGAGATTTATTACAAAAAAAACAGATTTTTAAAATTTAAATATATACCGTGTTATCAATATATTAAATTGCACATACATAGGTAATCTACTAATTGTTTTTTATTTAAGCTCTCTTTAGAAGTTTATACAATTTAATGTATTTATATATTAGTTCACAGAGGGCAGTACTGGATTTCTTAACCATATAGGGTGATTTAATTGCTTAATATTTATATATTTATTTCAGTATAGCATTATGCAATGGGATTAATTTATGATTTTATATATGGAAGTCTTTGATAAAATATAATTTAATTTTTTGCACAACATATGTTTTTGGTTAATCAAACTGGCAACATCAACTGCTCAGAAAACTAGATGAATAAAATCATATCACCCTGTATCACAGTTTCCTTTTAAACGGATTCACAACATTTAATTTGATATTAAAATTTAAACATAAAATGTGGTAATTGTATTGGCTTAATTTTATTATATAATACCTATCTAGACTTGAGTATTAATAGCTTTATTATCTAAATAATACATAGTTAGAGTGTAATTTGAATATTATAATTGCAATTATAATTGATTATTTGTTAGTTTGCTTTCAGAACAAGGTATATTTACCACTCAAAGAAGTATGGAGAGACGCATGTTGGGAGTAACAAGAAAAGATCAAAAACGCAATGCATGGGTAAGAGAACAAACATGTGTTACTGACCTCATTAAAAAAATTAAAAGATTGAAGTAGAGTTGGGCTGGACATATTGCTAGAAGAGATGATAATAGATGAACAATTGAAATCTTAAACTGGATTCCAAGAGATTGTAAAAGACCTAGAAAGAGACCACATGTGAGATGGGTGGATGAAATAAGAAAGTGTGCAGGGGTGATGTGGAGAAAAGAAGCTAAAGATCGGAGAAGATGGATTAAACTTGGAGAGACCTTCATCCTGCAGAGGATTGATAATGGTTGATGTTGATGATGATGAATGAGGTATATTTAAATTTTTTTGGAGTTAATAATTTCAGTTTTTGTAGTCGAGTTGCATTCTTTAGTGCTTATATAAATATATTAGATCATATATAAAGGTGGATTCCCATCTTTATAGTTTAAAAGAGGTTGCCTTGATAATAGATTGAAATTATTGATTGATATTGGTATTAGGACTGGCAATAATGTTTTAATGTTAGTGGAATAAAAAGGTTTTAATTTTTATTTTTTATATTAGTTACAGCTGAGCACACCAAATTTATAACACTTATGGGTTGTCTAGATATGCCACTATATTTATTAGTGGAAGTTACTTATTTAAATTAGGTATGGATAATAAAGAATATGATATTGGTATTGTTTACATGTTGACTGCTTCTCTGATACATAATCTTCTAATTATTGAATATAATTATTTTTGGTAGATTTTTAAAAATAGTTAGGAAGCTTCTTACATATAAAGTAATATTTTTAATACATGTAAATTTTATATATCTGGAATCTAGATGTATTGATGTTTGAATTATGACCTTTATATAATCTGGATTATAAACTAAAAGAAACTCCACTTTTGGTTTAAAAATAAATCAGACCAAAGCTTGCAATACCTGTTTTTAATTGGTACTTTTTCTGATTACATTACAGCTGAAATTTATATAATAAAATATGTGGAGAGTTATTTTAAATGTAATTGGACATTTCTAATTAATCTTAAGAATGTTTTTAGGCAGCTGACTTGCAACCAACTTAGTTATTTGTCTACATTTTGATCGGTAAATAAAAAACTATGTGTTATATATTCATTGATTTTGGATTATCCTGTTTAAATCATTTTGACTTCCTTTGTTGATGCTTACATTAAATTAAATTACATGTTTTTTTATTTATCTAATTTCTTATCTTAATTCACTTTAATTACTATTTATATATCTTGGTAGAACAGGCATGTGTTTTCAGCATCACTAAAAGAATTAACAGACTAAAGTGGAGCTGAGCTAGACATATTTTTAGAAGAGATGATAGTAGATGGATAATGAAAATCTTAAACTAGATACCTAGACATTGTAAAAGATGCCAATAGGAACCACATGTGAAATGGATAAAAAATGCTGTGATGATATGAAGAAGAGTGGCTAGAGGTTGAAGAAACTGCATTAAACTTGGAGATTCCTTTATCCTCTAGAGAAAAGATAATTGTTGAAAATGACAATGATAATTATGTCTTGTTATTAAACCATTCTGGATCAATGTGTTGTTGTATGTGTGTGTATTTGTGGTTCACAAATTGGTTTGTACAGTCATCACAAAACCCATTTCTAGAGGAAACATCTTTTTATGGTGGTGGGAGGGTGGAGTTAAAATAACCATTTTCATTTATGTATAATATCTCTCTCTATTCAAGAGAATTGTTCTATTTTTGCAATATCTGTTTTACAGAATTATATGATGATATCTCATGTCAGGTCTGATGGACATATTTTTAGGATCCATAACATACTCATTTTTATTGATGCAGAGCAATTCATGATATATATTGTAGATCATCTCACTGAAATCTTAAATTTTCTGCTAAAAATACCTGATTGTCTAGATATTATGATCTCAAATTGTTGAATGTATGTAAACAAGAATGTTTTTTTGTTTTAACTAACACCAGTTATTTGACTTTTAAAACTATTTAAGTCATTGGTCTGTATTGGGTTAATTATTTAAAGATATATATAATTAAAACAAGTTATAAATTTCGTAACTTGCTTTTAAGCTTGCATTTTATGATCACTAGATAGAGCTTACCAATAGCTCTAAACAAGCTTTGTTTTTATAAGTGCCAAAAGAGATAGAATTCAAAATCTCTATCATTATCCCTACCTCTAGACCAGCTTGTTTTGAGCTTATGGCCCACATCAGTGGAGGGCTGGAAGTCTAGAAACTAGATGTAAAATACCAACTCAAAAGTCAGCTCATATATATTATGTTTTATATTTCATCTGCTATATTTTAAACATCTCACTCAAAAATTTTTTTGTATAGAGTTTACATTACTGTATTATAATAAATAAAAAACAAACAAACAAGTAAACAATTACTTTTAACATTTTTTTGGATGATTAAAACCTTGATTTTTTTTTTTTTGCAAAGTTTATTAAAATTCACAATTATTTTTCACAATAATCTCATAATAAATAGTCATTTATTAGATTAGATATTATTCAATAAAGAATAATATTTTTATAGTGTAATGATTTGTGCCAAAGTTGTGAGGGCAGCATGTTTGACACTTATCAAATAAAATCTATCTATCTATCTATCTATCTATCTATCTATCTATCTATCTGTCTGTCTGTCTATCTATCTGTCTATCTGTCTGTCTGTCTGTCTGTCTGTCTGTCTGTCTGTCTGTCTGTCTGTCTGTCTGTCTATCTGTCTATCTATCTATCTATCTATCTATCTATCTATCTATCTATCTATCTATCTATCTATCTATCTATCTATCTATCTATCTATCTATCTATCTATCTATCTATCTATCTATCTATCTATCTATCTATCTATCTATCTATCTATCTATCTATCTATCTATCTATCTATCTATCTATCTATCTATCTATCTATCTATCTATCTATCTATCTATCTATCTATCTATCTATCTATCTATCTATCTATCTATCTATCTATCTATCTATCTATCTATCTATCTATCTATCTATCTATCTATCTATCTATCTATCTATCTATCTATCTATCTATCTATCTATCTATCTATCTATCTATCTATCTATCTATCTATCTATCTATCTATCTATCTATCTATCTATCTATCTATCTATCTATCTATCTATCTATCTATCTATCTATCTATCTACTGAACAATGATAAAGATACGTATAAAGAGATTCTGGTTTGGGTCAAGTGATGGGTGCTGGTACAGCGCAAAATACATAAATGCATAGACTCCAAATAGGATGTCTGATAGGGACTTTATAGCACTATGACATCTGAAAACCAATGATTAATCAAATTTATAGTCGATGGTATTAAAATAAGGTTAAGGTAATTATTAAACCTTAATACTGGTGTGAAATTCTGGAGAGATATTTGATTTGTAAATAGGCTTTATTAAATAATAGAACTATATGTGCTATCCGAATCTTCTATTTGAATGCAAATAATGTGTATTGTCGTTTTAAAATATTCGGCTTTCTTTTTTATTAGCTATTTTGAATATATTGGCTTCAAAATCGTTATCCCAATATATCATATTTTTAAAACACTATTATTTATTTATTTATTTTATCTCTTATTATTATTTTTTATCTGTATATATTGCATTTTTGGTTTTATAAACAAATAAAATTGCCAATTAAATTTTTGCGAAAGCATTTTTAATTTGTTAGAAGATTAAATGTTAACAACGTTTACTTATATTAATAATTAAAATTTATTACCATTGCTTTGTTAATACCTCATTATGTGAGCAATTTTAATATAATTTTTGCACTCATTTGCTTCTTCATACAAAAAAACAAGTTCTTATTTTTATGATTTATTTTTAAATTTTAGATATATTACTTTAGAGAATTATTTTTCTGATTCTGTTTATAATAATTCAACCCAAATTTAAATATGTTAATTGTTTTACATCATTATATTTTATTCAATTTTAATAAGAACTTTTTTTTTTGTTTTCTTTATTGACTTAGATTACGTTCTCATGCATAATGAATAAAGTTTGAATTCTGACAATACAATAAAATCAGTTAAATGTTTAACTAGTAATAAATGGGTATATATATATCTCGTTTCATTATTATTTTCCTTTTACTATTCTTTCATTGCTAGATTTAAAACAGATGTAAAATTAATTAAATGGAAAAGCAAACAATATTTTCTTAATAAAGTTAGAAAAATTGTAAATTAAAAAAAAAAGGAACACAATGGAATTACATAGAGCAATTCACATCAATAATTAATGAACAAATAATTTTTCAAAATACACCTTCGCATTATGTAATCCTAGCTCATTAAAATAATTTTCAAAAGTAACTGAATTATAATGTGTTATTAATAAAATCAGACATCCCATTTCTTATATATATATATATTAGCTTAATGAGAATGCTAATATCAATATAAATGTGTTTTTTGTCTTTCGCTGTTTTTTTTTTTTTTTTTTTTTAAAGTACGTTCCTACAGATATATTAGTTATCTTTTTATTTTAATATAATTTATATAATATTATTATTATTTTGATAGAAATAAATTAACATTAAAAATAAATATGCTTATGTGTTTGAAAAAAAAAAAAGGTCTTTAATAAATATATTTTATCAGTTTTTACTTATGGATCTAAGACTTGGACACTTAATAAAAAAGCAATATAGAAACTTCAGAGTACTCAAGGAAGTATAGGGATGTATATTAGAAGTAACAAGAAAATATTGAAAACAAAATACATGTTAAGAGAATAAACAGGTGCTATTGACATTAGTGAAAGAATTAAAAAGACTGAAGTGGAGTTGGTCTGGACATATTGCTATAAGAGATGGTAATAGATGTACAGTTGAAATCTTAAACAGGATTCCAAAAGATTTGAAAAGATCTAGAAAAAGACCACATGTGAGATGGATATAGGCTAGATATTGTAGAAATGGATTGCATTTGGAGAGATCTTCATTCTGTAGTGAATTGTCAATGATTAAAAATGATTATAACAAAATATTATATATATTCCATTTATAGTCAAGTTTTTACTATAAAAAATATTATGTTGCTTTACTAAATTTGCTAAAGTATTTATTGTTTATATATTGCACAAACATATAGCTTCAATAACAATTCCTTATAGTAACAATGGCCTTCCTATTAATTTTCATCAGTCATTCATTAGACTAGAGATTATCCATTTAATGAATAATATTTCTGTGGTGTTATTTTTACTACACCACTGTCACACAAGGGAGAGACTGGTTTCTATCCATTTTTAATATCTTGTGGAGGGTTGTAATCACAAGCATATGACCACAGACATGGGAAAAAGATGTATGATTCCCAAGATACACATTTGATGTTAAACCAGCACTCATCAGTTGGCTCCATAAGGTTAAACCTAAGTTCCTATATGGATTTAAACCCAGAAAGCTATTTATTATAGATATGGGAATATGAAAGACTAACGACTTTCTTGACACTCAGCAGTTAATATTTTTAACTTCGAGAGAGAGTTGTATATGTTAAATTAAATGTTTATATTCATTTTATTATATAGATCATCATCATTATCAACCATTATCAATCCACTGCAGGATGAAGGTCTCTCCAAGTTTAATCCATCTTCTCCGATCTTCAGCTTCTCTTCTCCACATCACCCATGCACACTTTCTTATTTCATCCATCCATCTCACATGTGGTCTCTTTCTGGGTCTTTTACAATCTCTTGGAATCCACTTTAAAATTTCAATGGTCCATCTATTATCATCTCTTCTAGCAATATGTCCATCCCAACTCCACTTCAATCTTTTAATTTTTTCAATGAGGTCAGTAACACCCGTTTGTTCTCTTACCCATACATTGCGTTTTCGATCTCTTCTTGTTACTCCCAACATACATCTCTCCATACTTCTTTGAGTGGTCTGAAGTCTCTGTATTGCTCTTCTATTAAGTGTCCAAGTCTCAGATCCATAAGTAAGAACTGGTAAAACACATTTATTAAAAACCTTCCTTTTCAAACACATAGGCATATTTCCTTTTAGTATCAAGTTATTTCTACCAAAAGCACTCCAACCAAGTTTAATTCTATGATTAATTTCTTCCATTATGTTTCAATCTGTATTAATAATCTGACCAAGATATTTGTAACTGTTAACTTCTTCTAATTCATCATAATCAATCTTTATTTTCATATTTTGAGCAAATCGATTAAACATTACTTTTGTCTTTTTAACATTTATCTTTAGTCCTACTTTCCTACTTTCATCTGATAATTCCTGCAACATATCCTGCAGCTCTGAAGCATTATTTGCAAAAACAACTACATCATCCACAAAATACTTCTTGCAGCACTGCTGTAAAAAGTTTTGGAGATATGGAGTCACCTTGTCTTACACCTTTCTCAATGTTGAGTTTCCCAGTATCATTATGTAATCTAATTGTTGCTGTTGCATTTTTATAAATATTCTTCAAAATATGACAATATCCTGGATCTATACCTTGATGATCCAATGCTTTAATCACTGAAGAAATGTTTATAGAATCAAATGCCTTTTCATAATCTACAAATCCAAAACATAATGACAACTCATATTCATTTGACCTTTCTATAACTTCTCTCAACACCTGGATATGATCTATTGTACTAAAACCACTTTTAAATCCAGCTTGTTCTCTTGGTTGGTGGAAATCCAATGTTCTCTGTAGACGAGTTGTAATTATCTTGGTAAAATTTTTATATAAAACTGATAAAAGGCTAATAGGTCTGTAATTTCTAATATCTTCTTTATCACCTTTTTTAAATATTAATATTATTACTGCATTCTTCCAATCATCCAGTACATCTTTATCATTTAGACATTTGGTATATAACTTTGCTAAAAAATTTTCTATTTCTTCTCCTGCTTCTTTTAATATATCAATTATAATTCCATCATTACCTGGAGCCTTTCCCTTCTTCATACATTTAATTGCATGTCTCACTTCTTCATTTAAAATTCTGGGCAATTCGGAAGATGGAATAGATATAGGAGGTACTTGTTCTTTATTACTATATAATTCTTGATAAAAATCTTCTACCAATTTCATGATGTCATCTCTCTTTTTAGTAATAATTCCATCTTTTTTTCTTATTGCAGATATAAATTTCCTACCAATACCAAAATGTTGTTTTACATTCTTAAGACTTTTATTTTCTTCTACAGCTTTCCTTGCTAGTTCACAATTATACTTTCTTATATCATTCTCAACTCTTTTCCGCACCATTTTACAAAATTCGAGATATTCAATTCTTTTTAATGCATCATTTTTGTATATCTTCATATTCCTTCTTTTCTTCATAAATTCTCTAGTCTCAGTAGAAATTTTATTGGTCAATTGCTGCTTTTTTCTACCAGCTATCTTTGTTGCAGTTTTTAAAAGTGTATCAGTTATTTTCATATTAATTTCATTCAAATCTGAATTATGCTCAAAATCTACTAATACTTGAAACCGATTTCTAAGTTCTAATTTAAATTCATTAGAATGTTTCTGAAGATTAGGAATATCAACTGTAAATATTGTTTTTCTTAATAATTTTTGTCTCTCTAGTTTCACATTAACACATATCTTACACCTTACTAATCGATGATCACTTCCTGTGTTAAATTTATTAAGAACATTACAATCTTGAAATATGTATTTCCTATTAGTCAAAATATAATCCAATTCTGCTGTACCTTCATTTGGATGCTTCCATGTCCATTTCCTTTTAACATTTTTCTCAAAAAAAGAATTCATAATATAAAGTTTTTCTTTTTCTGCAAACTCCACAAGTCTATGTCCTCTCTCATTTCTATTACCATAACCAAAATTACCTACAGCACTTTCATCTTTCATTTGTTTACCAATTCTAGCATTAAAGTCTCCCATAACGATTTTAAAATGTTGTTTACTCTGATCAAAAGCATTTTGTACATCCATATAAAAATCTTCTACTACTTCATCACTATGAGAACTTGTTGGGGCATAAACCTGAATTATCTGCATTTGATATCTGCTATTAAGTTGTATAACTAATCTTGCCACTCTGTCTGATACACCATCAATCTCCGCAATATTGTTCTTCCACTTTTTATTTATAATGAATCCTACTCCACTTGTATTTCCAATATTTGTGCCTTTATAATAGAGTATATGTCCACTTACAAATTGTCTCTTCACCTTTTCTTCTAACTTCACAAAGTCCAATAGTGTTCCATTTAATATAAGAGAGTTATTCTTCTAATTCTTGCAATCTTCCTTCACTTGAAAGTGATCTGCAGTTGTAAGTATCTAAATAAAAAGTCATCATCAAATGGCAGCCTGGGTTTGCAATCAGGGGATTCTTAGCACCCTCCGCCTTCAGCCACCAACCACTGCCTTGGTTGGTGACTTTACAGCCTCCTGGGAATAACGGCCATGCTTTATTTTTGTCTGTCATAATTGTATATATGTATTGGAAAAATATTTATCATTTACACAAACATTCATTCTGCCTTATCAGGCACTGAGAAGAAAGACCATGGTGTTTTTTGATCTTAAACTCAGAGGTAAAAAGCCAATAAACTCACCACGCTGGCTAATGCATGTTGGTGAGCAGCCCATCCATGTTCGTATACTATATGAATAATCACATAATAATAAGAACGTATGGAGTGGACATTAGGAATTTGCCCTGCTCGGTTCCTTTAAGGCCCCCAAGAGGAATCAAAGGGTCTACTTTCAGTTAATAGCAAACTCGATATGAAGAGATAATATCCATTAAATCAAATCCATATAAACATTTCATTCAACATATACAACTCTCTGGAGAAGTTGAAAATATCAATTGCAGAATGACAAGATAAATAGCTTGCTGGGTCGGGTTTAAAGTAAAAGAAAACCTTCAGCCTTCTTTTGCTGTAAAGACTATCAATAAAAGAGTTATTATGAGAAAAACTTGCTTTGCCACAGAAATTATTAATTAGTAGTAATTGATAGTTGCTTAGTCACATCAAATGTTAAAGTTTTTCTCTATTTAATGGGCATTATCTCCTTATATCTATCTATCTATCTATCTATCTATCTATCTATCTATCTATCTATCTATCTATCTATCTATCTATCTATCTATCTATCTATCTATCTATCTATCTATCTATCTATCTATCTATCTATCTATCTATCTATCTATCTATCTATCTATCTATCTATCCATCCATCCATCCATCCATCCATCCATCTATCTATCTATCTATTTGTGTCTGTCTTTATCTATCTATCTATCTATTTATCTATCTATCTATCTATCTATCTATCTATCTATCTATCTATCTATCTATCTATCTATCTATCTATCTATCTATCTATCTATCTATCTACCTACCTACCTACCTACCTACCTCCCTATCTACCTACCTACCTACCTACCTACCTATCTATCTATCTATCTATCTATCTATCTATCTATCTATCTATCTATCTATCCATCCATCCATCCATCCATCCATCCATCCATCCATCCATCCATCCATCCATCCATCCATCCATCCATCCATCCATCCATCCATCCATCCATCCATCCATCCATCCATCCATCCATCCATCCATCCATCCATCCATCCATCCATCTATCTATCTATCTATCTATCTATCTATCTATCTATCTATCTATCTATCTATCTATCTATCTATCTATCTATCTATCTATCTATGCAAGTGGGTATCTACATGCATGTGTGCTGATTCAAAATAAGCTATAAAAAATATGTTGGTAAAATTCTTAATGCAAATGTAAACATAATGCATACAGTAAATACAAAAGAACAACACAAACCCTAAATCATGATAATGAGGTATGGAGGTTTGTATGTTGTGAATAACAAAAAAGAATAGAAAACAAAACAATAAATATAATTTTTATCCTTAAAAAAAGACGAAAATGAAAAAATAAAATAAAATGAATAATGTTATTAGAAGTGAAAGCAATAATAGATAACTGATGTATTAAGAGTTTGGAAAGAACCAGACAGAGATCCCATATTTAAAATAATTGAGTAAGATAAGGTAATTACTAGAGTTATGTAGAATAAAACTGAATTAAATGCTGCATCTTCTTTGTGAAGTGAATTGAAAATGTTTGAGTAAAATAGTGAATGACCTATCATGCTTATGATACATGCAAATCACAAAATGGTGAAGCTGCAGGTTTGCTGTCTTATTTTTTTTTTAACTTAAAAATAGTTAAATTATTCATGTCATAATCAATAAATTACTTTGTCTGTTTAGTTTAATATGAGTCACCTACATTACGTTTATTTGTTAAGTCTATTTGTTATCTAAATTCCCCCCCCCCCCCAAAATTCAAGCTGAATATCTATATACTTACTTGAATAAAGACAAAATACCTACAACGTGCATTTAATGCAGAATCAGTACTTTTCAGTTGGTCCACTTCATGGTCTTCTCAGTATTTATCAATAGTAAATTGTTACATTTTGACTTACAAGTGTCAGATGTACACCATCCACAACTTTGATTTTATGCACTTGAGATAAATACATTAATCACTATTATTACTCATTTACCATATTAGAGATTAACATATCATTTCTAGCCCAAATATCAACTTCAAAATTTAGTGAAAGATTGATATTTCTGCTTTTTAATTAAACATATCAACTCTTTTTTTTTTTAGTATAATATTTTGTAATTATTAGAACAACTAATCTCTCAATCATTCTTCAAAAATCAGAAGACAAGTAGAAAATAACACCTTTTCCTGTAGATTCATTTCCTACTGAACCAGAACTCTTCAGCTGACCCCAGTCACAATCTCTTACGTATATCTGTATTATCTTGACTATTGATAATTTTTAATTTAATAAATTATTAATAGTATCAATCTATTTATATAGTGATAACGTTGTGAGCACAGAAAGTTAATATTAATAAATCAAAATGTGATATACATATAAATTAAGGTTGATTATAATTTTTGTTGGAGTGGTTTAAAATGGCTGTCAAAATATTTTTTTGATAATTCAAAACAAAATAATTCTTAATAAATAAATTCCGCTTGTGCAGTTTCCAGCAATCTGGTACTTTTCTGTTTTTATTAATATGACAGCTTAGATTATCGTTACAGAAAACTGTTTAAAGTCAGTTTTTCATAATTAGCAAGTTGGATTAACTTTCTCAATTATCAAACGATTAATCTAATCAAGAAGATCATTTAATTGTAAAACATTTTTAAAAAAGATGTTTAACGGTTTTTGTTTTCAAAACTTCATTTCTATTCACATCGCTATTATTAACACTTTCTGCTCAACAAAGATTTATCTCATTAATTTAGAAAGAAGAAACATGATTAATTATTAAGATGATTATATAAATATATAAAACACTCTACAAACTTAGTTCTTATTTAATCCTAATTTATTATATTGAACATATCTTTTCACAGCCTTACGCCCATCGGAGTAGTTTGTTATAATCATTTTTTAATATATCTATTTTTCATATCAGTATGAATTATTTACATTTTTCGGTACTGTGGTATTAGAGCTGCGACATGAAGAATTATAATCGTTTAATCATTAAATTAATTAGGTTATTAAATCAAAAACATATTTTAAAATCTACATTAAAAACAACAATTTAACAAAAAAAAATACGAAAAGCATTAATGTGAAGAATAGTTAAAATGCTTGTTTAAATCAAATTGAGTGTGTGTTTTCACGTTCATATTCTGCATAATCTATTTTAATACATTGTACAGGCTTACACCTGCATTTATATATGCAATATATGCGGGATTCGAACTCAGACTTTCACATGACCTACAACTCTCAGTGCCATCTTATATTGCAGACTCACTTGATCACACACATGTTGAAAAGATAATCACCGATATACGTATTTCATGCTGAACCAGCACTCGTCAGTTGGTTCAGATTACCATCTTCACACATATATACAATTAGTACTCAGCTTTATATTAAGATAACCAATCTTCATATTTTAATGAGTGCTGGTTTAGCACGAAATAGGTATATTGATGATTATTTATCTTTTCAACATGTGTGTGATCAAGTGAGTCAGCAATATAAGATGGCACTGATAGTTGTAGGTCATGTGAAAGTCTGACTTCGAATCCCGCATATATTACATATAAAAATGCAGGTGTAAGCCTGTACAATGTATTAAAATAGATTATGCAGAATATGCACATGCACACACACACTCAATTTAATTTAAACACGCATTTTAACTATTCTTCACATTAATGCTTTTGCTATTTTTTGTTAAATTGTTTTTTTTTTTAATGTAGATTTTAAAATATGTTTTTGATGTAATAACCTAATTAATTTAATGATTAAACGATTATAATTCTTCATGTCACAGCTCTAATACCACAGCTATTACAAACCTTTTTACCTTCATTTTTTTTTATCTTATCTGATTGTTTAGGAAAAAGATACAAAGAAAAAATAGAATATCAAAAACTTTGTAACAGAAAATATAAATATTACTTGTTTAGAGCTAATAGTAGGCTCTTTATATATTGTATATTGGTGATGCAAGCTAAATAAGTCATGTGACATGTGACTGGTTTTTACTAATATTGCTTTTTTTATAAGTCTCCTCATATACACTTTAATGCAATTTTTATATTATTCTTCCTTTATTTTTCTAACAGTTTCGGTCCTGCAATCTTCATCAGTCAAAACTGTTAGAAAAATAAAGGAGAAATTATATAAAAATTGCATTAAAGTGTATATGAGGAGATTTATAAAAAAGTAATAGATATGAATATATGAAGATATGCAAAAAAAGTAAAGAAGAAGATATAAGAAAAATATAAATAATATATTTGAACATTCGCAATCAAATTATAGTAATTTTTTATCTATATAAATACTAAACAATTGTTGAAGATATGTCTAAAATATTATAATCTTGGCTAACTGATGAGTGCTGGTTCAGCATGAAATGCACATGTTGGAGATAATTTATCTGATTAATATGTCTTTGGTTATATAACTTAGGAAAGTGTGATGGAATAGAAGTTTGAAATATATCTAAAACTACATACATAAATTTAAATTTAAGTACAACTTTAAAAAATGAAGTCAAATTATAACATGCATTATGAATGGTTTGCTCACTTGAAACAGTGAAGTAATTATTTTAAACTGCATCCACAATGAGAGAGGTTGATCTGATTTATTAGACTGATGGATAGTTGCAATAGGATTGAACTAAGACAAAAGATGCACTGGTTAAAAACATAAATCTTGAAAATATCCTTAACAATGGTCAGAAATAAATTTTTCCATAATGTCGTTCTCAAATAATTAATAATGATTCCAACACAATTGAAATAAAACAACTATATAAAAATAATTATTTTCTTTAAAGTATATTTTGAAAAGGCCCAAAAACCGATTCTATAATAAATAAAATATTTATTTTTATATAGTTGTTTTATTTCAATTGTGTTGGAATTATTATCGAAATATATACATATATACTGATGGTAAGTAAACTTAAAATTAATTGATTAAAAATGAGCATAGAAAGATGATCTATACATACGATAAATATTATAATGTACTGTGCACAAAAATGTAAAAAGAATTTATATAAAAGGCATGGCACAGTAAGAACAAAATGTAAGAAATATTTTATGCACAAAGCCAGTTATGAGGCAAATGATCCAATTGCACCCAATTAGGCCCATGCTGGAGGATGCTCTATGTTTGTTAAAATTTAAATAATTAAAAATTGCATTAAGAAAAAAATATTTCAAAAAATACATATCATTTTTTCAATATTAGTGAAATACATATATATGATATGGTATGATAAAGGAAGGTATAGAAAATTACAACAACAAAAAACATTTATATAATCAATTATTAAATTTTTACATTAAGCCCTATCACAATATCATTGGCTACAGATATGTATTATCAGTTATGTGCAATAAGAGTTGAATAACTGTTATTCCACCAACTACTTCTACGTGTAACATACATAGTCTCACAGTGTTCTCTGCAACATGTCTTCTGTGCAGTTACAAAGTAGCAGAGCATAAACTTATGTAAATAAAAGCTATAAAATATAATTTTTAAATATTATTTAAATACTAACTATATACTTTGTTTAAATCTTTAATTCTGCATTAGCTTTAATTGTTTTCCCGGGTGAGATTTTTTGGAAACTTTCAACTTCTGATTTTAGTATAAAACCATTATTCTATATCAGAATTCAATAAATTGAACTTGATTAGGTAGAAATTTACATTGGAAAAATGGAAAAAAATTCTAAAAAATCATATCTGACCTTGGCAAATATTATAAAAATGGAATCATAATGAAAAAATGAACATAATCATTTTTAATTGAAATTTATTTACAAAAATTCAAATGAAGAAATATTAGTCCCTGATAAATCTATTAAATTCAATTTTAAAATATTAAAACTGTTTCTCAATTTTTAGAATATCTCAAATTGTTTTAAAATAATGAGCTCTCTTTCAATGTTGTTGGCTTGACCTAGCATGACAATCAGACCTAGATCTTTAGATTATTGAATATTGAATTTTAAGGAAACCTAGACCTTTAGATTCTTTAATATTGAACATTAAGAAAAGTGGTATTACTTTATTTACTCCCTTCTTCAGATGTTGTTGGCTTGCATGAGAATCAAACCAAGGCCTTTGGATTCTTGAATATTGAATTTAAAAAAAAAAAAAAACTATCCTTGGATTTTTTAATGTTGAACTTTAAAAAAAAGTGGTATTTCTCTCCTATCTTTTATAGATGGTGTTGACTTGATTAGTAACAATACTAACATGAGAATCAAACTTGGACTTTTTAATTCTTGAATATTGAAGTTTAAGAAAGCCCAGATCTTTAGATTTTTGAACAGTGAACTTTAAGGAAAGTAGTATTACTCTCCTCTCTTCTTCAGATGTTGTTGTCTTGATCAATCACAATATTAATATAAGAATCAAATCTGGACTTTTAGATTCTTGAATATTGAACTTTGAGAAAACTTTATATCCAACTGAGCCATTCTACCAAAGACTAAAGCTTTAGTGATTTAATGTTAGATGATGGAAATAATCCAACATATAAATATAGCTAAAATGCCAACATTACAAACCTTTAAGCAAATAATAGCATTTTTTTTTCTTTTTAGTATCCAATTTTCATATTCAAAAAGTATCATTGGAAATACTATAGAGTGAACAATTCTGATTTTCATTTTTAAAGAAGTCCGTCTGTATATATAAATCTTATTGTCTGCTTTTTTACTATAACTCTATCCATTAATTCTATAGTCATATGCTGATCTTATCATCATGATCTTCATATTTATCTTCGTAATTAGAAGAAATTTGATCGTTTCTATCTGTTGATTTAGAAGACTCTGTCCCTTCCGGTACTTAAACTTTTTAAGAATTCCAGGGCAATGAACTCGATTTATTATTTCAAAAATCTGTTCTCTAACTTTTTAACAAAAATGTTAGTATTTGTGTACATTCATCTATAAGTTTGGAATTATCCGCATATTTAGAATTGTTGATGCTTTTTATACTAATCTCCTAACCACACTTTCTAGTCGACATGAAATCTTTGATCCAATAGATTAAGATTATCGATACATAAAAATAATGGAAGCCACAGAGATACATGCAAACATTTCTGCACGTAACAAAAACAGGTGAGGAAGAGATGTTATCAAATATCGATTCAGGATCCATCATCAAGAACATGATAATGCAAAATTAAAAAATGAAGCTTTAAAGTCCCTTTCTCCATTTATTTTTAAAATTGTTTTTAAAAACAGAGATAAATCCATATTATCTTTCTAATAATTGCATCTAATTTTTTTCAACTAACTTTTAACAAAATGTAATTTATTAATTTATTGAGGTCGTTTTTTTGTTTGTATTTACAAAAATTAATCTAAACATTATTTTTTGGTTTCTTAGATTTTATTTACAATTAATTATCATTTCTTATTTTGTTCTTTGGTTTTAAAAATCACGTGATATGGGTTCATTATAAATAGAAATATCGATTTTTTTTATATTATTAAAAACATAATAAAAATAAAGAATGTTTCAACATTTATTTGTAAAGTTGATTTAATTATTGGACCTTTTCAAATTCAATTTATTTTGTGTCATTATAAAAGCCTTCTTTCGAAAGATTTGTCAAAGTTCTTTTTTTTTTTTGACGAAAAGACTGTAGCGTTTGATTTTAGTTGTCGCAGCGCTAGTAATTCTTCGTTTTGATCGCTTGGTTTAATCCTTTCGTTTCGATTAAATAGAATGCGGAGAGAAATTTATTTACTTAATTAGTTTAAAATAAAACGTTGGATTAAATTAAAATATATACTGAATAATATTTTTTATTAATTAATAAAAAAGTTTTGTGTTATTGATTTTTATATTAAATTCATTACTTTAAAAGTTAAGATCATTAACATTATTAATGAGAATTTACAAGATGTAAATAAATCGTATTTTATTTGGTAAAGCTATATATATATATATGTGTGTAAAATCAATCTTTTCTTTTTTTTTAAGATTCTGCCATATAAATAAAAGATAGTGGATCTTTTTGCATCTTTTTTGAGTACTCTCCAGTTCTAGCAACCTGAGCAACAGCGATAAAATCCGTGTGTAGTGAAAAAGTCTAGTTGGATGATGATTCGAGTTTATTATAATCATTAGTTCAGTAAAACGCACATGAAAGATTTGAATGACTATAGATATCTATTGAGCACATTTATCAATTTATATGCGTAATGAATAACTGGTGAGTCATACATTTTAAGTATGCTGTTTAAAACTGAATCTTTAAATTACACAAAACAATATACATTAAATGAAAGATTCGCAACGGCAAATTCAGCTATAATACAATTTACTGTACAGCCAGATATGTCTTACACATCATCATATATTGAATCAGCACTCACGCGTGTAAATTGTTTGAACACATAATGATTTATGATTGACTTTACACTAACCTTGCATTTTAGAATGGCATGAACAACGATTTATTTGTTAAATATATTCATATCTCTATGTGCTATTCAATGTGTATGTTTATATATAATGAGGACATTATCCTATGTTGTTTAGTGCAGCTGTGGAATGTCAAAACCTAAAGTTAGCGATATTAAGATTGTGCTGCATTTCCAGAAATAAATAAAGCCACTGAAATATTTATTTACAAAAATATTTATATCCAAACAATGTTAACCATTTCCAGCCAAATTCACTCCAAAACATTGTAAAGTTAAATTATATATAAATAAAACAGGAAACTCCATACATGTATCTCTATTTTGCTTACATAAATACGAATCTGAAGCATCTTGATTTGGAAGAGTGAAGAAGTCGTTTTCTCCGCTGTTTAAATCCACTATTTCCTTTACAAAATAGTGGATTTAAACAGTGGAGAAAACAACTTCTTCAGGCTTCCAAATCAAGATGCTTCAGATTTGCCTATATAAATGGACATTTAGGTTAAAGATAAGATGGCGGCTCTTATCTTTATTAAAGTCACTATCTTGTGTCATGGTTTGGAAGATCCCTCTATCGGCAAAATATGCTTGATTATTGCGAATTTTAAAGTGCATTGAATACAAGTTAGTGCCTGTTCAGACTACTCTTACATAAAGACTGTAACTCAGAAAATAACAAAATTAAACTAAAAATTGAATGAAAAACTAATGTTACTTCATTATAAAAGATGAAACATAAGATTTCGCAAGGTGTGGCATATATTTTTGGAGATGAGATTCTTAATTATATGTGCTGGTCAATTTAGCTATTAGTCTCTCTGGATATATATACACATACGTATCCAAGTTAACACTTACTGGAAAACTGTACAAAGAATTCTAAATACATAATCAATCCACTACAATGTCATATAACTTAAGTATAATTGTTTAGCAATGTTTAGAAAACAGTAATACCACTTTTTCTAGCTTGTCTAAGATTATATAAAAACATATTTAAGCAAATATAAAAAGTGCAAAATTAATAAATTATTTTTAACCTTCTAGAGATGCAATTTAAAACTGAATTATGCATGTCATATTAATAAATTGTCATGCTTGTTTATTTTTAATGAATAAACTTCTATCCATCATAAATTATTAGCATATTTTAATTTATTTGTTACAATATTAACTTGATAAATGAAAACCAATTTAAAATTTAATATATTACCTCTGCAAACAAACAAAAAGGAGTAATAAATTGAAATGATAACCAGAGCAGAACATTTAATTTTAATCCTTGTGACTAAACAAGTATTTCTTGACTGAATAAACATAATAAGCAACCAAATTTAAATTAATATTACCTGTTTCCACCTGTCCTATTTTCTTGTAAAAAAATTATATGCAGTCTTAATCTAAACATTACATATTCATGAAAAACAAATAATTAATTTAATTTTATAAAAAAATAAAATAAATAAACTAATTATACTGTAAAATGCTAATTTTCAATTTTTGGATTTTAAACAAAGGTGGTGATCATGTGAATATTGCAACAATATTGTACTCAATGAGAATATTTCTCCACCTTTGCTTTTCTTCATCTGTAATGGCAACTTATTAATCAACATCTATCTATTTTTATTAAAATTATTATTAAATGAGTATACATTTTAGTATGAAAAAACATTACTGAATGCTATAAAATAGCCACATCTAAATCACTTTATGTCTTACTGCATTATTATTTAACAATGCACGACAGTGGAATGTATTCCAACTAGAAAGAGTTAAAATTTTATTTAAATTAATCTAAATTTAAATTATCAAGCATATAAGTACACTCATTTTACTTACCTTATAAATACATATACCCATTCTATAATTCAGTCTTTATAGGAAAATATCAATGTGTAGCTAACTGGAAAATTATACATAGAATTATAAACAAATTGTGATATATATTGTAACCTTCCCCGCTCCATAATAATAACAACATGCTAAGAATATATTAACTATTCCGGAATTTCTTTACTTATTTATTTCCGGTCAATAATAATTAACATTAATAATAATTCCGGGTTATCTAACTCAGTCTATCAAATATATTATTATAATTTAAATAAAATAATCACTAGCTCAGAACTTTATAAACACAGTTATGTCTGTGAAATGAATCAACATAAACATCTTTTATTATTCCCATGAGACCTGGAGCAATGACAAAGGAACAAGACGAGAGATCATTGAGATACTATCCCAATGGCATAAGAACACTATCCTAAATAATTGACTAATAGCATTCCTACGACTTTTAAAACTTTTATCATATCTTAATATTTTTAAAACAAATTCTAGCTCACATAAATAAATTAATAAATAAAATAGAGTAAATTAACAAATCATACAAATCAAATAGATAAACAATAAGTAAATAAATAACTAAATCTCTTCATAAATTTAATTAAAACTGATTTCATACCATAGAAACTATGATAAGAATTTATGTCATAGTCACTACGAACGAATAACTAATTAATAAGAACATGCAATAATAAAATAATATAATCTTCTTTTCTTTCTGATTATTAAATATTTTCTGTAACATTTATTAATCTGATAATCAAAAGTTATTTAACTCATATATTTTACTTAAATATTGTGGCAATTAACCCATGACCAATACCTGTTCTACTTATACTTCTTTCATTTTATTATGTAAATAAAACAAAATAAATTATTAAAATTTCTAATATTTATTATCCTGTGCAAAATCATAAACATGTTTAATT